>VWYI01030310.1:770-405446 GCA_013399455.1 Anthoscopus minutus | reverse complement strand
CCCCGTAGCGCCGCCGTCACTTATTGATCATTTTGTTAGGGGGACTTGGCATCGATCCCTCCATCCCCCACGGCCGCCCGGAGGTGCGAGAGCCCCGCAAGTTTGCAAACCCCACGCTCCCCCCTCCCCCTCTCCCGCCGTACTCGGCATGCCGGCCAGGACTAATTAATTTAATACATTTAGAACTAATTGTATTTACTTTCGCCTCCCACCCAGCCCCCCCTTCCCGTCCGGGAGGGGGCTGGGGCCGGTCCGGGGCCCGAGGAGCGGCGGCGGCTGGAGCGGAGCGGCGGAGCGGCTCGGTTCGAACCTCGACAGCGCCATCTCTCGTCCGCAGGTCAGTGCCGAGCGCCGGGACGGGACGGGACGGGACGGGACGGGACGGGACGGGACGGGACGGGACGGGACGGGACAGGACGGGACGGGACGGGACGGGACGGGACGGGACGGGACGGGACGGGACAGGACACGACGGGCTCCCCCATCGTGTCCCGCCCGCCCCCGCAGCCGCCGCGGTCCCGCCCGGCCCCGGCTGCTCCCGCCGTGTCCCATCGCGGGCTGGGGACACCCGCAGCCTCCGGGGCTTCCAGGCTCGATTTTCCGACCGGTCTTTATGGGAATATCGATAGAATTAAAGTTACTTGTAATTCCGTGATAAATGAGATGTCTCTAGTAAGTAAGATTAAGTGCGGTGCTATAAAGTTGTTTATCTGAAAAGTAATTCTCAGAAACCTGACTTCTGACACTTGGTCATATATTAAACCTGCTTCTTGAACATTGTACTTCAAATCCTTCCTTCTCCCCTAGCCCGGTCCCTTCCCCCCTCGGAGTTTGCTATTTATAACCCCGCTCAGGGTATCACTCTGTAGGTGCGGGCAAGGCTCTGGGTGATTTTTCACTGACTGTGAAAGTCATCATTTGCAGTAGCCAAGGAATCTCTGCTTAGGAAATAGCACTTGGCGAGTGGATTTACGAATGGGTAACATCTTCTGACAATGCCATTATCAGTGTGAGTGCCATTACTAACTCCTGAAAGTCATACAGCATGTACTGGTTTTGGCAGCTGAAAGGGATAGGGCATACTGCAAATTTAGGAAGATAACTAGATCTAGTTCTAGTTAGGAAGATAACTAGATCATAGTGGCAATTCTGTAAAGATAAAAAGTGCTACCAACATTTCTAACAAAATTTAAATACAGTTGTGCATCATAGTGCAACACACCCGCACACACAGAGCCACGCACATCTGCAGCTTTATCTTACAGATGGCAATCCATGACAAAGTTAATGCAAGTTAACTGCTTGGGCTGACTTTCCTATTCCTTCACTTTGTTGGAATCAACAAAACTTCAGGCTCACAACATAAATCCCCCCAGGATAGGCCAATTCCCTGTATTTTTTTTTCTCCTGAGCAAGATGAAAGTGGCACTGTATATCCCTTAACATGCTTACTTGTGAGAGACATAAAGTGTGTGTTAATATTTTTTAATGAAAAGGTTATTGCATTTCAGAATGTACAGTTGTAATATTTCCCTAGCCCGTGTGGTAGATGGCTTTGGAAATGCGGCTCCAGCCCCATAAAATAATTTGTTTGGATGTGAAGATTCGAAGTGCTACATTTGCAAACGAGTAAATTTCCTGAGTAAACTCTGAACTCTAGACAAAGAGTATGAAATTGTGTGAGCTAATGGGGACCATCTCTTAATTGATACCAATGTAAGCAAGTACTGCAAATTAATTGAAGCTCTGACCTACCAGAACAGCAAGTAAAATTATTAGTTGTACAATATTGTTCTTGTGTGATTGTTACAAAGAACTGCTGCACCAAAATGTCTCTACTGTTCAGTGCAGCAGAGAAAAAAGATTATTAGCAATTTTTGGATAACCTTCAGAAGCAACATTCTCCTCCCTACAGTATATAATTCTCGATTTAGTAGTATTTTTCTTTATTATTTGGCTATTCACAATGGGTGTCTAAACATTTACAGTCCTCTATTAACAGTGTTTCTTCCATAACAATCACACACTTTCATTTCAATTAGAGCTATTCAGTCTCCAGTTTTTCCACAATTATCGCAGGCCAATTCCCTCAGACTGCTCCCTTTTCCCAGCACTGTTTGTAACAATCCTGCCCTGAGCCAGGCAGAGGGAAAACTCCTCTGTCCCTCTCCCAGCCTCTTGCTCCGGTTTGTTTGCAAGCATCTCCGTTCCACGACGTACCCATGGAGCTCTGCTCGCTGCCAGTGTGCTGCTGACCTGGTTTGTGAGCCTCCAAACTAATGTATATTTATTATGGGAGAGTTTTCTGACAGACCAGTGCAGGGGGATGTGAAACATTAACTGCAGAGCCTCTGGGGTCGGCCTGCACGGAGCACGCCAGCAGCAGAGGCAGAACTTGCGTCCCACACACCGCATCCAGCAGGAGCCAACGTGCAGCTTTTGTGTTATATGGACTCACAGGGTAATTTGTTATAACTTAAACACATATCAAGACCAACACATTAAGTACAGTTACTGCTCCTTTTGTTTATCTAGTGTCTTATTTTATGGTGCAGAACTAAACAGCGTCCGCTGAATTTAACTATGAAACCAGCCAAATTGATTTCAGAAAGACCTCTTCAGGGTAACAGAGTGATAAGGCATAAACTGCTCCTAGGTGCAGTGCTAGATAAATCCTTTTAACAGTCTTCAGATCAGTTAACAGGGTAAGTAAATCACATATCACTGTTAGCAGATTTATGGGAGAGAATTAATAGAATCAGACGAGATAATCTGGTAGGGATAAAATTGCTGAGGAAACAGTCCTGCCTTATATTGGAGAGTATGAAACAACAGTCTGATTACTGGGAGTCGTTATGGATTGCTGAATTATGAGCTAAATCATCATAAGAGTAATTCAGTATTTATTAATTCTTTTCTCTTTAAACAACTCACAGATGCAAATAAAAACCTCTCTCTCTTTGAAGACACATTCTTTGTATATTTTTATTGGATGTAATTTACTGTTTGCATTACCTGTATTTACTTCATAATTGAACATTTTGCATTCAAATTTATGTAATGCATTATGCTTGAGAATATATTTCTCCCTTATTAGCATAAATAGTCACTTACCTCATGAATTACTAACAAAGTTTATCTGAAAATATAAGTATATTTTTTATTAAGTGGAACACAAACATATGTACAATAAATTCTGATTTGCCAGTAGTTGTTACAGAAACACAGAACAACCCTGTATCGGAGAAGAGGGAAAAGAAGGAGCAGCAAAGAAGCAGAACCAATTACTGTGTGTGTATATGTGACAATAATTTCTTCTGTCAATGTTTTGTTTATTTTTAATAAAGAATGAGTGACTCAAAGGTTCGCTTTAGAAGAAGGAGATGAAAAAGGATCTCCAGGATGAATTTCTTCTCTCTCTTCTCCCCAAAATTTTCCAGGGCTTGGCTGCCTGGTGCTGTGCCAGTGCAGCCTGTGCTCCGGCTGAGCTCCTGCTGACCCACTGCACGTCACGAATGGGTGCTGCTCTACACTCTCTTTCTCAAACATGTCCCTTTTCCCCCCTAATCCTGTTTTTATGCTTGGGTTTACATCCAAATAATCAATATAATTTAGGCCCATTCTGCAGTATTAACACAACCTTGCTTATTCAGAGAAAACCCAAACCCTATTGACTTCAAAAACAGTGGGATTGAATCCTTGATCCCATTGAAACCAATGACAAAACTTGTATTGATTTCAGTGGAAGCAGGATAAGGTCCTTGATGTTAGCAATTTGTTTATGTCAGAGGGCTGATCCTACAAGAAATGAAAGACAGCAGCAGATCTGCTGGCAGGAAATCAGGTCTGCCCCCCAAAATCCAAAGGCAAAATTCCCAGCTAGTGATGGATCTCCTTTATGCTGAGGTTTTAGCACCGGGATACGGCGTGGTGGGATGCCTGTATAATTTTGTCTGGACGCAGAAAGCTGGTCCTCCTGGGAGCATTCAAATGAGCACATCTATAAATGTAGCACAGCAAAATGAGCTACTTTTGCCACTCTCACTTTTCCCAAGCCCAGCACAATCCATTTCTGTGACGACAGTTTTCTGCCCCGTACGCATCCAATACTGCTCTTTTATTTTAAGGCTGAGAAAATCTTCCCTTTAAACTCATGCTGAGCATCAAATTGGACTCCACTTGCAGCTGAACATCTTGGCTGTCTCTTTCTTTCCTCCATCAGCTCCAGTATATTTTATGTAGAATTCTCCCTGTTAATGAAACTTGCTTCTCTCTCCACTTTCCAGTTTTGTATTAGTGTTACTGAATCCACCAGGCTTGCTGTATTTCAAAGCTGCAGAAGGAGAGAAAACAAAAAAATATTTATTTAGTCTCCTATTTGGCCATTCTGCCCAGATCATGATCATGAAATCAACCTCTGTTTATTTGTCTCTAAAGTTTCTGTTGCTAAATTAGGAAAAAAAAAGTAGCTTGAAAAGACAGGCTTAAACACAGGTTTTGGTTGCTTTTGTGTCACATCCAAGAGGGTTTGTGTTTTAGCTCTAGGAATTGTGAGGTTTTAGCATCTGCTTCAATTTTATTCCCCTAGAAGTGCCTGACAGTCACTATATGGAAGATGTAGCATTGATACTACACCTGAGTGCATGAGTTTGCTCTGTCTACTCTGAGTCCAAATTAAGTGATGGCTTTTTAGCAATCAGGATATTTTCATTGCTCGCTTATAACATTCATAAAATGCTAGAAATATTGCAAATAACATTGTATGATCCAGAGGCAATTTCTCTCTCTGAAGGGAAGACAGCACAGAGGTGTGACTACAAAGCTGCAAGTGACTCTGAGACGTGGCTAAAGGTTGGTGTCACCAGATTTGCACTGTGCTTGTTCCATGATGCATGTCCTACTTTACTAATTTTCATGAACAGCTTTTGCCCGAATGTAAAAATCAATGAAGACATTTTGATGCTAAAAAAGTCTATTCATTTAAAAGAAATAAAGACTTAAGTTGCAATAAAGATTTTTATAAAGCTTTATGGTGGAATTTATCATTTAGAACCTGGGTGATCATGTTCAGCTATACAGTGTGGTGTTTTCTCTGAAATTAGCCAAAGTGGGTAAATGGAGAACCTGGTAAAAACTCTTGCACAAATTAAACTGAAAACTGGACAGAAACAGAAAACTAGCATTAGTTAAGGGGAGAGAATAAAATGATTACATTATTGTTTTGTATCTGAGCTATCCTAATAATGTCCTGCAATATGCACCCTGCATTTTGTACCTATTTTAGCTGAGAAAAATTATTGCTGCTTTTTTCCCTTCTGCTCTGCATTAAGTTGTTTCAACAGGAAGAATGGTTGCAGTGGCAGCATGAAAAAATAAGTGAATTTTATATGCTGTCTCTTTCTTGGAGTCAGCCGTCAGCAAATGGTGAGGAGGGCATGATTCTGACATGATGTTTTGACGTGTAACTGTGAAGGTTGAGATGGTCTTTATTAAAAGTTGTGAACTTCAATAAATTTTAAACAAATCCGTGATTTAATGTCTTGAAGCGCGAGATGGCACAAACTCATTAATTTTTTGGTGATAAACTGTGCTGCATGCGATGGGCTGAGCGCCATGCTCTGGACTTACTCCCTGTAAACAGTAAAACACGATAACTGCTTAAAGTAACTGATGGGGTCTTTAGCAGCACAAGGTTCTTGGCTTACATGACCTAAAAAGGTTCATTATAACAGAGGAGGGCTGGCGTGGAGCCCCGCGGCTCTGGCAGCTCCGTGCGGGGAGGGTGACGGGGCGCAGGGAGGGAGGGCGACAGCGAAGCCAATTCCAAGCGGCAGCTTCTCCCCGCTGTGCGCTGGGATGGCGCGGGTGGGAACGGCTCCGGGAGGGGCAAGGGAACAGGGATCAGGCCAGGAAAACCTCGCATGGCAGCAGTAAGAAGAGACGCTTGGAGGGAGATGGAAGGGCTGATGGCTGCGACACAGTCGGCGAGGGAGCTCCGAGCCTTGCACCCTCGGGCGCGGCTTCTGTCTGTCTGTCTGTCTTTCTGTCCATCTCTGGGGCAGGCACAGCGCTTGCCCGCACGGCAAAGATGCCTCAGACACGAGGAAAGCTGTCGGATGGAAGGTGGTTATGAGCTCAGCGAGTTATAAATCCAGACCCCGGATGAGCAGTATGTATGTGAGAGCACCTAAGGATCTTACGTTACCTCCAAGCCTCAATTATCTGAGCGAATCTGGCCTAACCTGCTTATCTTCTGAGCATTACTCACGGGGCTCTGGCAGGAGGAGGTGTCGGTGAATGCGGGACAGCTTTGGAGCCAACACCTTTGCCAGCTGAACTGGCAGCAGTTGAGGCTTAATCATGGTGAGAGGGGCAAGTCGGGGTGGGGGCGTTCCTCCTTCCCAGTCTGTATCTCCTTAAAGGATCCAGCTGACCCAAACTCCTGCCCTCTCCAGCCAAGGTGAGCCACCTCCCCTCCAGGCCATTCCCCTCCCATTCACCAGATTCAACAGCCCAACTCCACCTATGGATAAGGACGCCAGGCAGGAGCTTGGCTGCTGGAGCTGTCTTGACTATGGAGATATAGCAGCATCTGTCAGAAAATCTATGTGAAAACAGTACCCGTGCCAGCAAATGGAAACTGTAGCTTTCTAATCAGCTACATTTGATTTGGTTTGATATATTTAACTTTTTTTTTTTTCTCCCAGGATTGGCAAATGTGTTATTCTTTCACAGAAATGAAAACAACCTGCAATTTACTGGATTGCTTTACAGAGTCTTGGTGCAAAGAAGTGTATGGCATTACAACATCTGAAATCTTTCAGTGCCATTAATTGTCTTCAAGAGAGGGATGAAAAGCCTTTTATCCCATTTCTTTCCCCTCCTACACCATCAGAATTGGTTCACTGTTATGGAAGTGCTGGGCAGACCTGGTTCAGATTTGTCTCCATCCGGAGTCTGGGTCATTTGGAAACTCTAATCCTTAACTAAAAGGAAATGATAAAAATACCCATGAAATTAATTTTCACACCTGCAGTTGGAATTAATAATGGCAACCAGAGTGGCATCCTATTTCAGCTCCCTTGAGGTGACTAACAGTCTTGGTCATTAATATAATCCCAACCACCAGAGGAATTCACTGTCTGAGGGATCTACCATGAAAAACAAATGATCCCCAGAGCTATGCCTGCACAATGGAAACTGGCTTTAGTCATGTATTAGTCACTTTATCACAAGATGGTATTTTTGCACTGGGAAGTTTGTGCTCTGTTATTAAAAGACAACAGAACAGAACAGCAGCATTTGACTTGGTAATTTGCACACGGGGTTTGATTATATTTGAGCTTCCTCGCTTTAGAAGGATGTGTGTAAATTACTAAGAGCAATAAATGAAGTCTTCTAAGTGTGAGGCTTTCTAATGCAAAGTTCACATGCATTTATTACTGTCTGTGCTTAGCATCCATCCTGCATATATCTGTGGGTGATGCTTGTACTTCATCTTGATAAGGGAGTGGTCTATTGCTAAAATGCTGCTTGAATTTCCCCCTGATTCTTCTTTTCTCCCTTAATTGCAAGGGATGAAATGTGTCAAGTGTCTGCTTCACTCGGCTGGGAATCACAGTACTGCCTCTGCAATTTCCCAGCCTTCAAAGATGACACGCAGCTAGCAAACTATAAAGTGAAGCGACTGCTCGGTGGCTCGGAGCTGCCTTCAAAAGGCATTTGCTTCTAGCAGTGCAGCAGCATTAGGACTTCAAGCAGGGCACAGAATAGGTGTGCACTCAAATCCTTTAGCAGAATCATCTTTCAGGAGGACTTTCTCTAATTATGTTTGTTTAATCCTGCCCTAATGGCCACATGTGATATGCTCCGAGTGTCTGAAATGTTTCAGCTTTATTCTCCTCTGCTGTCAAGGCCAGCTTGCCTTGGGAAAAGCAAAAAACTATTCACTGTGCCCCAGGAACCATCTGCTCAGGGTGTGAGCACATTTCTACAACCACCTATATTCCTAACACAAAGGTGGTCTCTTGCCTCTTCTGAATGTGAAGTCTGATACGTTTTTAAGGCAGCACACAGCTATCACACAGCTCTGCATGTATTGGTCTGAGAGTGGCAATAACCTCGTGGTGCTGCTGAAGAGGTCTTCCCATGCCTGAAGTTGTTTAGTTGCATATTTACTATGCCATACAAAGGGGCTTAAAGTTCTTTGGCAGTTGTGCAGCACAAGAATTAGAAAGAGAGTTGGAGATACAGGTTTGTCTCCCTGTAATTTGTACAGACATTTCAGCCACAGTTTTTTCTCTCTATTTAGAGCAGTTACTAGGATCAGTTACTGTGAATGTAGCTTGTGTTATTCCCTGTGGAGTAGGAGACAGGTAGGGAAGTTTCTCTCTTTATTCTTTCTGTCCTCTCTACAGATTTACACCTTTTATAGCTGTTAAGGTAACTACCAAACTACTTAGAGACTGGCCTCTTGCAGTGGCAGGCTAGCACTTTCTGGTGTTAGTTTAGCCCCAGCAGATTTAGATTCCATCCCCTGCAGTCTCTTCTAAAAGGGATTAATTTTTTTATCTGTCTGAAATTCAAGGTTCAGCCTAAAGATGATTCCAGCAGTACCTGGCAAAGTCCTTTTGCAAGATATGATCCAAAATCAAGCCCTAGGAGCCACTAATAAATAGGTGGTATACCACAGAGTTTCTGTAGTTTTTCCAGATGACTCAAAGAGCCTGCTATTAGTAAATCTAGCCTTGCAAATTTAAAAGAAAGATAACCATTGTGACACATTATTCTGTAAGTGCAGCTGGGAATGAAAAGCTACCTGTAGGTGGGTGGGCACCATCTCAGAAGAATCTGGATACTCACACCTTTGTGTCACCAAAATTAAACAAGTCAGTACAAAAGGGGGCACTTCACTCCACAAAGGTCATGTAGTGCGTTGTGTTGCACGGGTCAAGCTATCACATGTGAACCCTGATGCCTGGTCACTCTGCTGGTGTTCCTGGTATTAGAAAACATTTCCACCAGCATGTCAACCCACTCCAGCAGTTGCCAACTGCACAGATTAATTTTTAACCTCCTTTTCGTTTTCCAGGGCTAAGGCAGATGGGTAAACACTTCATGTCAAGCCTCAGCTGGGCAAATTGTTGTCAGCTCGCTGGAAGTGACCATTCCTGAGTGTCTGTCCTTTTGTTCCCAGACCTCCCTTTTTGATTCTTCTCTTTTCATAGAAGTTTCATTCTGCCTGCTGGCCAGACACCAGCAAGAATTCATCTGATGCCTGTTCACAGCAAAGGTGCTGCAAAGCTGAAGTTATCTGAGCAGAGGAGGGCTGCAACAGGATTTCCTCATGGGGAAAAAAAAAAGTTTTGTTTTAGGCTTCTGGTGGCTTCTCTGAAAGATAACTAAACTTTGCATACATCACTATCTGGAACTTGATCTTGGGGTCAGAAGTACAAGCATGCAAACTCTGCCTAAGTGAGAATGCCATGTAAACCCCCTCGTTATCTTCCCTATCACCTGCTTCAACAGAACTCAGGTTTGGAGAGAGCCATCCTCCTTTGTTTTGGACTGGGATGGCAGCTGCCAGGGGTAGAAGCAGGGCTTCCTTATTTTCAGTATTTGAAGTGTAAAAATGGGGTTAAGTGTCCTGGATATTCATCCCACAAACCCCAGGCAGGGCACCTGAAAGCCATGAGCCCAAGCATTGCCACCCAGACTGAAAGTCTGATGAACAGAAAGTAGCAGAAAACCCTCTTTTCATTCCTTAGCAGGTAACTATTGATGCTACATAAGAGTTTTTCCTCATCTGAGGCTGGATAAAAACAGAGGAAGTTTTTCAACGTTTGGCCCTTCATTTGGGAATTTCAACTAATAACACTCTGTCCTTCCTCTGTTTCACAAGTCCCCTAACTAATATACTGGGATGTGTGAAAATATTGCTATGACTCATAGCTTCAAAGCCCAAATCCAAACTTCTTTAGAGGCTTGGGGTGGTTGGGGCAAGGGCAAAATTACAAAAATGAAGATGAGATGTATGAGACTTGCTCTGAGGAGGGAACACCCATAGCATATCAATGCTCTTTAGCATCACCAGCCAGGTAGCCGTAAAGAGATACAAGGAAAGTACTTAGTACATCAGACTTTCTGGTTAGGAGCAGTTTTCATCACCAAATTACTAGGATACGAAAAGAATATACAATATCTTGGAGAGGTGAAGTCATTGGTATCACCAGAAAAGCCAGCAGAAAGCTCAGGGATAGGACATCATTTAGGGGACCAGGAAAAAAACTGAGAAGAAATGAGCAGTACCTGGTACTCAGTTTTATCTCATTTCAGGTGTTCTTTCCTCACACTTCATACTGACAAATAACAATGTATTTCTGAAAAACACAAGAGCTGGTGAGGAGGAAAAACGTTGTCATCTGGTTCTCTTTGGCTATCAACTCTACCTAAAGCACGTGCAACAGAGGCTTAATGAAGTTTTCATTTGGACAGAACACAGACTGTCCCAAGCATAGCACTCACGAGTGTCCAGTCATGTGCAATTCAAGGACTTTGTGGTAAACACCACCTCTGTAATGCAGAACAATTAAAGTCATTCTCAGCACAGCTGAGCCTGGCTCATTTGTGAACAGGGTGCAGTGAATGTTGTATTGAGCCTGTGATGATCTGACTGTTTTAGCAATAAACCTTTCAAAGAAGAGAAGACATTGATAAAAAATTGAGGTGCCACAGAAAAGGCCAGATGTTCAACTTTTAGGTCTTTAAAGGGCATGCAAATTTTTTCTCATGACTGAATGTGCATATTACCCGTTGATGTGATCACTTATGCATCCAGCTCATCATCTGAATAGGCAAATATCATATCTTCTGCAGCAACCATACTCAGAATTTAATGCAAAATTCATTCTTTTTGAAAATCAGTCCCCTAGAACACAATGGTAAATCATGCATGATGAAGTGATATGAAGAGAAATGCTGCACCCTTCTTCTGAGGTCTTTATTTCTTTTCTCTAGAAAAAATGTCTCCACCTTGATGCTGAAAGCCACAATTATTACTTCTTCATAGTCACACTGTGTCACTGCTCAGTGGCTCACATCATTGATTGGGCTCCATTATGCTAAATTCTAGAATGCCCAAAGAGCTAAATATAAAGCAGGAGACAACAGATACAAAAATAGATGTGGACCACAAGGTAACCATGAGCCAGTTACCATGAGCCTGCAGTAGATTTTTCTTCTGAGGTGCAGTGAAGCAAAGCTGGGGTGACTCAGGATGTGACAAAAGAGCACAAAGGATGAAGGGTTAGTGGTGGTTCTCACATCACTGAATTACCACACTGAAAGGATTATCCTGCACCATGATAGATGACACGATAGCTTTCATGCAACCCATGACTGAATGATGCCCAAAAATGAGGCTTCTGATCCCACAGTATGAACTCACTTGTCTTTTTTTTTTCAATTTTTTTTCTTTTTTCTTTTTTTTTGTAACAATGGTAAGATTAGTCTCCCAGGAACAGCCAGTTCTCATCTCTGCCGTGGCATTTTGTTTCCTGGCAGCTCCAATGGTTATGAGGTTCCTTGCTCATTTCCTTTCCAACCACATGATGCTTATAGCTACCATGTTTGAACAAATAAAGCAAATTGAATTGCAGGTGATATGTAATACATTATAAAGCAATATAATAATATACATGAAATGTACTCTACATTTGTATATCAGCTTGTTAGCAGCAGTACTGACCTTAACAAGAGTTGCTTAGGATCCCATTTCCAGGCACCAGAATCCTTGAGTCTCTTTGGTATGGAAAGATGCTTTCCATTTATATTACGACCCATTGTATTTAGCTGTTCTCTCATACACAATGACAGATGTATGTAAGAAAAGATATGTAGGAAAGCAAACCTGCCATGATTATCTGTCTCTAAAAATGAATGCTTACTCCGGAAGACAAAACCCTCTTCCCCTTGCTAGGAAAACCTAAGCTATGTTATGTTACACAAATAACATGCCCGTAGTTTTGGTGCCATAAAGCATAAATCACATTTTAGCCCTATGCAAAAAGCCTCTCTTGCACTGAGCTGCTGTGCCACAATGCCTGAGGTCCCACCTTCCTGGCAGGAGATGGGCAGAGCTGGAGGAGGTGGCGAGGGGAAACCGCGGCGCTCCCGGTGCCGATCCCTGCCCCTGCTGCCACACATCATCTCTGAAAGTGCCCAGCTGGGAGCAAATTGGGACCAAATCTCAGTCTGGGGTGGTTTTTGGGTTTTTTTTCAGGCGATGTCAGTGCAATGCTGCTTTTCTCCTTTTTAAAGGGTTATAGGAATTCTGGATGTGTGTCAGGGCTGTGATCCCCTGTGTGGGATGGAAAAGGATTTTTAATGAAAACAAGCTTCAGTTGTGAATATTTTAATACAGTGCCGAAGTGGTAACAGGATGATAAAGTTTTGATAGGCCTGGTATTGGCTTTTATTTTTTTAAGGGGGAACTCCTCTCTCACTAACAGAAAAAGCATTTTTAATGCCAACATCAATATAAAGTGCTGCTGGGACTTTTATATCTTTTCAATATCAGGCCTATGTTCAAGGAGAAAAAATAAATGCAGCATTCACAACCATTTGATATTATAGCTGAATAGCTTTCAAAAAGCTCTTACCATGTTTTTATGCACAAAGTATGATTTGGAGGTCGAGGATGGAAAATGAGGGAACTGGAAAGGAGGAGAATCTTTTTGTTAATTTATAGATGCTAGCTGAAATGTTTAAGACCAATCTTGCCATGGTCACAAAATAGTGTGGAGATTGGTTTATTTTGCAAATAGCAGAATTTCTTCTTCTTCTTTCCATTTTTTTTCTTTTCTTTTTTTCTGTCAGCATCAATAAATTTGTTTGATGCACTTTAAATGTTTAATTAAAACATTATGTTAGCACATTTACTGTAAGTGATAAAAACACTTTGGAGGTGGTCTTAAAGCAATTGGTGGCTCTGAAATTGCTAGACATGCACTAGTAAATCAGATACAAAGTCCATAAATTGGAACGATTCTCTTTCAGGCCTGTGCCATTTCACAGATATTAAAGCTGCTTAATTTAATTCCTCAGTAATGTGGAGTGTGTACAGCAGCTGATGTCACTTCTTCAGACTGATTGTTTAAGGTCATACAAACTCAGGCCTACAGAGCACAGGATAGAAATTCCCTCTTATATTAATGCTGTTTATAATTCAGTTTTCCTTCAATCCCTTAATCAGAAAAGAAATGTTTATCATGTGATATTGCTATAAAATAAGTAGGAATTGTAATGAGTACTTGAAAAAGTATAAGAAATATATACTAAATCACAGCTACTGGTACCAATTGTGTCTTCTTTTTAAGCAGGCTTGTTCAACTTAAAAGGAAAATTTGTTTTTAATGCAAAGAAGTCACTTTTTTTATATTTGGAATTCCACTCTATTTTGTAAGGTAAAAAGTACAAAGGAGAAGTAAAAGCTACTGTAAACTATTCCTTGCAAATGACTTTGTTCCCCAGCAAGAAGCACTGCCCCATATTTACCTGATGAAATCTATAACCAGCTGAAGTCAATGGGTGTTTTGCTGCTTCCTCCCATTAGAAGGGCTCATGCTTTTAGGAATTGCATAGGTAGCATCTTTAACAATATGCAAGGGATAGCATCTGCTGCTCCACTGCTGTTTTAATACCTGCATTCAAAACACAATAGTAATAAAAGCTTCAGAACAAATTATTACGATTGGCTTCTTTGCCTATGTTGGAAAATCTTTACTGAATCAAATTAATGCAGAATATAAATATCACAATTAGATTTCATCAAGATGAGCAAAGAATGAATCTTCCTTCTTCAGCTAAGAAAGTGGATTTTCTTGAGAAATCTCTGAGTCAGCATTTCTTGCAAGATGAACCTTTTTCCCCTTCCCCCAACAATGTCAATAGCTGGGAAGTCAATGATTTCCAAGGATGTCACGGATAACTTGCAATAGGAAAGGTAAAAGTTCACTCAATTTGATGTGTACATAACCTATTTCAGTCATCTTTAACAATATGTAACATGAAATTCTTAGCATGGAAAACTTGACTAGATGTTATGTCCCCTACTCATAAAAACGAAGCTGTGTGACAAGTTTATCCCAGGATGCAGGAGAAAAATTAGCTCCATTAGAGGCTTGACTCTGGAGCAGCAGGAGCTCTCCATGAATTGCTCTGCTGCAGCAGCCACTGGGTAGATGGTTTCTCAACATGAGGGTTTCCAGGGCTGTGAATATTTTATTTTTTATTCTCTGCAGTGTCTGGTAGCACCAAGTCCTGACTCATGGCTGAGATCAATGCCATGCCAGGGATAAAGCAGCAGAGTACAACACATGCTGGTGTTGGTGATGTCAGAGGAGCGTGTTGGTGAAAATGATGCTGTCATCTTCAGGGTGTTTTTAATTCATATTTACTCTCTTTACTGATGAAACCACGTTTTTACCACCAGCATGAGGTGGAATGGATTTTTATCTCTCATGCATCAACCAAGTTATCAGCACGTTCTAATTACACTCTGTTGTGAGAAGCAGCAAGAGCACAGCTGGATGTTCCAACTCCAGATCTGAGGTGTCTGCAAGGCAGACATTTAAGAAAATAACTAAATACTGAGGCTCATTAGACCATGTAATATTTAAAGCAGGGTTGAATTTGTCTCATGAACTCTGTCCTGTGTGGTCAAATTCCAACTGTATGTCTGCCTGCCCTACTATTAATCACTTTTTGGATCAAGAGACAAAATCACCTCTCCAACATTCTTAAGCAAATGTGTGTTTTTTCCATAAACAAACAAAGAAATCAAAACTATTTATCTTAACTTGTTGATTTGTCCAAGTTATCTCATCCCAGATATAATGACTATCCCAAATATTAGCAGGAAAAATTCTTTGTAACAGCTGCACCTATTTTAAAGCTGTTATTTTCTTCAGTCTTATGTTGTACTGATTGCAGTCTTTAATGGTTAAAAAGAGTAGGAAAGGAGTAAAACTTGGTCAATCTTGCTCATCTTCACCTTACCAATTTCAGATTCTCATAACTGTCAAAAGAAACAGAGAAACCAACTGCTGCCATGCACAGTGAGGCCTTCGCTGATAAATTCTGATGGAGCCCTGCCAAGCTCCAAGGTAATTTTCAGCAGAAACCAATACTCTGTATTAGAGTAATTTTCAGAAGAAATTAAGGGTGCTGTAGAAATTTATACCACCATTTCCAAAAGAAGTAATAGTTGATTCTGTATTTGTAATAAAGAGTATTCATAGCTGAAAATTAAACCCCAAATTTTGGCAGTTCAAATTTGATCATTGTTCTTCATGTAAAGAAAAAAGCAAAACATTTATTTTCGAGTATGAGTCCAGCCAGAGTTTCAAAGCACCTGTATTGGAAAAATATCATGAGGTGTGTCCACAAGTCATGAACATCATTCCTAGTAACTGTGAATTTTGATCATGTGTAGCCATTATAGAAATACATATGCATTATATAGCCTTTATATTTGTCATAGGTAAAAATGCTTTACTTAAGCATCAATATTTGTATCTATCTGATCCACAAGGTAAGCTTAAGGCACTTGGGATTTTCTTCTTTTTTTTTTTTCTCTAGAAAACTACATTTAAACAGTTTTGATATTTCATGATACAGTTTGTGACAGGGCTATTTCACCATTCCCTAACGTGGGCTGCGGTGTCATCACATAGTCCCTAACGCTGTGTCAGTGCGAGTCTATGGAGAAGACATCAAGATGTCAACATTTTCCAAAAGGGGAAAAAGTGTCAGTGCAAGTTTGCAGAGACATGGTGGTGTGAGAAGAGGAGGAGAAACGACACGGTGTCTGTGGCTGTACAGCACTGCTGGACAAAGACATGCTTATGCCCGCAGCCTTTGAAGAACCATGTGCAGCATTCAAGAGGAAGAAGCCAGGTAGTTGGGATATTTTCAGTCATTAGGCAATATTTTAGAAATTTTTTTAAATACCTGATCTATAACAGGAAGTCTCACCATAGTAAGAGCAGGTGATAGGACATTGTTAAAGAAGAGGAGAGTTGAACAATCTCTTGGGATGTCCAGTGCTGTCCTTGAGAGGTTTCCTTCCTGCCTTTTCCTGGTCAGTGTAGGCTGCAGCGTTCTCCTGGAGGGTCTGCACAGCTTGTGGGTAGATCAGACCAGCAGACAGCAACACCAGGCAAGGGTCTCCTCCCAGAACCAAGGGGCCACATACACCTCGACATCAGTGCAAATGTGGTGCTCGTGGTGCATGATGGCACCCACTCATTTCACCATCTGAGATCACTAAAGCCAGATTGAAAGGTTCATTCATATTTGAGCAACTGGCCAAAGCCCTCAGGGATGCACAGCTCCACCAGTCTCTGTAAGTATTTGTCTTTCCTCACCCCAACCACGTTTCATAAAATATCCAGCCCAGCACCTCCCCTTCCCACCTGCCGCCTCTTCTCCCAGCTGTGCCGGGCTCTGTCCAGTGCTGTGAGCAGGAGACTTTCCCATTCCCTGTTTCCTGCACTCTCTTGGAAAGGACACCCCAGCATTTCAGGAGTGCAGCTCTGCAGTGTTGAGTTACATTTCTTTAGCCCAGACATCTGGAATGTATCATATAGAGGCGAGATTTGAGGAGTATCTTCATTTTATGCTGCATGCAGGAAGGAGGAAGGCAGAGGGTTCACATTACTGCAGCACAGATGAGCTCTAACTCTTTTGTTAAACTACTTTTTGTTTAATTAGTGTGTGATGTAAAGGTTCATGTTAACACATGGTCCACCAAAGCTCTTTCTGACCCTCAGCAAGGAAGTCTCTCCATCAACATTAATTTCATCAGAGCAAAACCAAGGTAGAATTACACAGATACCTGCTTACTGTGTGACCTGAATGGGACCAGGTTTCCATAAGTAATTCCATATTTTAGGAATGGATGCTTCTTTTCTTCAAGAGCCTTGAAGGTCAATTCTAAAGTGATTGAGGCAACAAAACTCCTGAGGCTCAGAAAACTTTATGCAAGGGCAAGAATTCAAAGCACACAGGTGCCACACTCTGACTGGTTGTGTGAAACGTGTCAAAATCAGGTGCTCTCTGCCCTCTCCCCAGCTGACAAATGGGACTCTGGAGGTCCAACCACACCACTGAGTGTTGTGAAAATAAGAATAAACACAAAAAAAATACATCTTACTGCATTCATTTATCAGTGCAAAATGGAAAACAACCTAGAGCTCAGTGCAGCCAAACAGATGAAAGATGCAGTTGTCCTGACCTTGGGTAGTGGGTTTTTTCCACCCTTTTGCTGTGCTATCTTAGGGAGGGATTTTCGTCATTACCACAGGCGAGGTCTCCTGGGCATGGAGCTGCGGCTGCTGCTGAGAGCAGCGAAGCCAAACCCAGCACTGGTGCAGCTCCACCAAAGCTCCCAGCCTCACAGAAGGGACTAATTTGGCCTTGTGTATTTTGAATAAATTGTTAACTCTTCTCAGCATGAAGAAGTGATTATTGAAAAGTTTGCCTCCACATACAAATGCAAATGACAGTCGAAGAACACGTGAATGTTAATCTTCCAAACCAAGTACGTAGACAAATGCTAGTCATTAGAAACATTTCCGTGCATTTATATTAGGCTGTCCTCTAAAAGACTTTTCAGACAAATATGTCATCAAGATATTCAAAACCATGTAATCTTATCCAAAGTTTCATCTATCAACAGTACAGTTTTCATCTCTCGCAGCTGTGTGTCAGAATGTGCAGGCAGATTAGCCAGCTGATAGCAAGGGGGGAAGGGAAAGAGGGGCTCTGTCATCATCAAGAAATACTGCTGGGGAGAAGAGACTCTTGCTGTTGATTTTTAAAAAATCTCCCCAAGAACCCTTTCTGCACAGGGATGCAGAGGATATTTGCAAAGACTTTAATTTTCTGATGGGACTTGGTGCTCGCCCCTGCTCAAAGCCCCCCTTCCCCTGCTTCCCCTTCCCTGCAGAGAGTAAGTTCTCATAACAAAAAACATCCTGAGCACAATGGTGTATCTGGTATCTGTGGCAGAGTCCCCCTCCATGGCAGATTAATCCACCAGCTTTCTTGTGCCTTCATAAGCCCGCAGAGAACCAGAAAAAGCCCAGATCCAGATGGTTTTGAATTCCAGCTGCACCCTTCACCTTCCTCAAAGGGCAAATCCCCACACAGGTCCTTTCTTCTCCCAGAGCCAGAGGGATCACTTGGGGGAAAAGGAAAAAAAAGTTTACATTAACACTTTTCAGCAAATTCTGTAATTCTGTTATTTCAATGAGGAAGATGAATGATGACATATATGGGCTTCTGATAAAGATGCAAAGAGATAGGGCTAAAACATACAGTAAAATGCTATGAAATGATTCCCCAATATGAGATTCAATATGCTGCCACTGTTGTCTATGAGACAATGTCTTTGAATCCATGCATATGAATTCATGCATAATCTTTGAGTGTATTCATTTTTAAATACATTCTTTCAAGTGGATTTTAGCATTACTGAGTAGCTCTGGGTTGACAGCGCTTGAAAAAAATGTTTTCAAATTTGGGGAGATGAGAAAGTTTTTAAAAATTGCAGAAGAGCAGTGAGGACTTAACATTGCCTAAAATAGTCTTCTGATTTTCTGGGTATCTTTGAAACATCTTCTCAAAATGAAGCCCTAAATATCCATGTTTAGTGACATAAATCTTGTGCCTTGATTTTCAGAGTCTCAAATACAGTTTGTGCTGACCATATAGAATATTTAGCATGTCTGAACATCACCTGTCCCAACAAAACCATCTTCAGGTTTTGGACTTACAAATTTCTTTTTTGCTTTTGGCATAAAAGTTCCTCCCCTAGGGACAGACAGAAACAAGGACAGTGCTTAGCCATTTGTCAGGGACTCTGATTTCAGCTTAAAGGCGTATTTCAGCGGAAAGAAATCTGTTTTGGTGGAGAATCCTACAACATGAACACTTTCCAGTGCCAGAGACTGAAGCCAGCTGATGAGAGTGTAGTCACCAGATTATCTGCAGGGATTGAGTCACCAAAGCCATAACTGAGGGAGCTGAGCACTATGGGGGCAGAACCCTGAATCTTGCTCAGATTCCTCTGAGCTTGTCTGGCTCCTCAACTTCAATACCAAATCCATCTTTCTAATGGGACCATTAGCTTGCCCGATTTCCCTAATTTTTCCCTCTGCCTTGGAAATGTGCTTTAGAGGAACTTGAGTGAATAAAAGTTGGAGCACAGAGAAGGACCCTTTTGAGGGCCAACATGGAGGTGTCCTGTGAGAGAGGAGGAAGAAGTTAGTTGTCCACCAAAACACAACCCTTAAGTATGAAACAAAATTTCACATCTCTGGAAAAGGAGCCCCAGAATGGAATTTCTTACGCCTTCATTTGTAAAACTCTAAACTCAAAAGCATTTTAAAAACACTTGTATTGTTAGTTCCTTGCTTGGAAAATTACAGTTGCCTCCTCTGAAGAGAAATGGAAGGGAAACAAAGAGTGGGGTGGGAAGGGGAAGACACATTATGTGATGAAACAAGACGTTGCTCCCAGCCTGGGGCTCGCTGCCTGGGCACACACTCCTGCCCACCAGCCAGGGTCCACTGGGTCAAAACTCAGCTGCAGAGACTGCCCTGAGCCAGTGTTTACCTAGAGGAGCCATTGCAGCCACTCGGGAAATAATTTGCATTTCCAAACGAGCCTACATGCCCAAATATTTATTTGCTAGTTAGGTGGTAATGGCTTTAGAGTGGTTGTCACAGTCTTTTGGGGACAGTGTGCAACTTGTACAGCTACACGGGGTTTGTGTACCAGGTGAGGCATTACTCTGGTCAGCTGGAGTACTGTGATCTGTCCACAAATCATTAATGCTGGCTCCAGTGCTGAACGCTGTTAGCATGTGTCCTTCAGGGCTGGTCACTCAGCCCAGTCCCATGTAACAGATATTTGGCCCAGTAAGGTCTGCAGACCTCTCTCTGGTTTTTTACTGCTGGCCATGCTGCCAGACCAGCAGAAACCAGTGCAAGGCATGGGACCATGGGAGGAGGCTCTGGAGTTACGGCTTCAGCAGGGAAAGGCGGAGGAGAACAAGAATCTGCCAAAACAAGCACGGGTGGTGTGGCTTTCAGAAGACAGGGACATCGAGCAGCAGGGAGCAGAGCTTGCTGGAGTGGTTTTTAAAGATGGCTTAGGAAACAGGCTTTGATTTTAGCAGCAGGTTCTACCAACTGAGACCAAACTGCCCTCGGCACAGCTCTGTCCTTTTTCTTCGCCTACACACCACCACAAGCCACAAAGCACTCACCAAGACTGTATAACAAACTGAACTTCAAAAGACCAAAAGCCACAAGAAACACAATGTCCCACAAGAAGGGACAGGAGCACAAAGAGAGATAGTAGCAGTGATTTCCCCAGATTCCTTTCTGTGAAAAGAGAGAAGTGAGCAGCCAGGAGGTCTCTGATACATTTCCACATCTTTCAGTTCCCAGAGCCACTCCAGCTCCCCTTAAGGGTTCTCAGCTTCAGCTAGAGGATACAGAAATACAGTGAAGACTCCAAGTAATCATGCAGAATATTTTTGTTTCTAGTGAGTACTGGGAACCTCTTTTTAACCTCACCAGAGCTCTTACAGGGGCAAACAAACAGCGAATGGCAGGAGTTCTGCTCTCTCCATGGCCATGGCCATGTTCAGCTCTGAGGGATGCCAACAGAATCCATGCAGACCCGTTGTAAGGCTGGTGTTCCCTCTTTCAGTCTTGTCATCCGTCTTTTTTCTCAGAATGGCTGGAGTTAAGGATGCGGTCTTGACTTTGCCTTCACTGATAGCAGCATGGAGACTCCATTAAGGAATCTGCTCTTGGAGGCTTATTGGAAAAAGTTGCTTGCACAAGACGTGATTGCTGGGTGTACACTCCTGCCTCTGCCTTCAGCAGTGCTCAAAACCTCTCTCACAGGAGAACACAGAGGCTGCTTTTTAGGGAAGGACATTTCCCCCACTAATGCTCTGGTGGTGTCCCTGGCAGTGAGCAGAGTGTCATCTGTGGTTTGCACATTGCAGGCAAAATCAAAACAGCTCTCCTCCTAACTCATAACAGACAGCATGTCACTGAGATGGATTTGCCATTGGCTGGTTCCCCTGCGCAGCCCAGATTAAAACCAAAACAGAAAAAACCCCTCAGTGTTGTGTGTAATCAGGGATGTGAACACCGACCCAGAAGTTGCACATCCCTCACTAGACAAGCCAAATCGTACAGAGATAACAAAAGTTCAATAACTCCTTCAGCAGATTGAGCACTTGATTACTCTGAACAATCTGCTTCAAAGAGCTGCAGCCTTGCCAGGGGGGAATCATTCACCCTTCCTCGAGCCAGGAAGCCACCTCTGATGCTGCACCATGGGCTGGGAATCTTCCAAACACCTCCGGGAACAATGGAAGGTGCTTTTGTACTGGAGAGGATGTCTCTTCAGACATGGTGAACTCAGCCTGCTTTCAGAAGGTTTTTTAGGCCAGCAGAGGCACCTGAAGACTTAGAGAAAGATGACAGTGCCAGATGGCACAGCCCAGGGAGAGGATGAAATGAAGGCTGCGGGGGATGCGTACACTGATTTCTCCAAAGACTTATAACCACGATGAAGAAAGAAATAGCTCTGCCACAAGAGAGTCTGATGAGAAAAGTCATTTGCTACTGAAATGTAATTTAAAAAATGTATTTAATACCACTTAACAACACAAGCCTGTAATATCCTCTTATCTAAACTGCTTGTGGATTACTTGCTTTTCACTTACTAACCTACCCAATAATTTCTACAAAAAATAAAAATACAGGTCAGGCTTTTGCTACCAGATTTAGTTATTTTACTACCAGACAAAGATGAGCCAGAATGGTTATCAAGAAAAATAAGGGGTAAAAAGAGAATTGGGAAATCTTAGACATTGTATTAAAACAACAGTTTTTAGGGTGTTTGATTTACTATTCAACTGTGTGCAGCTGCTGCTGTGAGAAATAGGAAGCATGCCAAGGGAAAGAGATGGGGGAAAAAAAATTAACGGGTGGGGGAGGTTTGCAGAATCAACTGGTTAATGAGATATGAATTTTTTTTTATGAGTAAGCCCCTGCTGAAAAGCACTTGTTTGTTTGAACCAGCTTACTGCTTACCCACTGACATGGCAGTGCAGGGTCTCTCTCCCAACAACTTAATCGCCAGATGAGAAATTCAGAGAGCATTTGGGTTTTTCACGCACTGGTTTAGATTCTCTGTACTTCCTTCTCATCTTGGAGCAAGCTAAAACCTGCTGGGGTCCTGGCACAGGTTTCCTCCTCTCTGCAGGCTGCAGTGTTCTGTGTGAAGAGGATCACAAAGCAGAGCACTTTCCATGGGGAGGGCAGTAAATGACTCGAGTCCTACCATGGTGTAGGGAGGAATCTCATCAGAGTAAGGTAAGAGCTGTGGGTTTGAATGCCTTCAGGAGGAGGTCAGGAGGAAACTGGTGCTCTCAGCATCCCAGACTGGTTCTACCTTCCCTACTGCTGCATTATAGAGTAGAGAAGAGCTTTCCTTTCTCCACTTTTAGGGGAAAGATTCAGATTTCAAATGTCTGTGGAAGATACACAACCAGGATATTTTGAAAAAAAGAAAGCTCTCTGCTTGGTCCTGAGGAAAGCCCCTAAATCTTTTAAAAATCCAGACCTTCACTTGTCTTTCCCTGCCAGACCATTTAGGCTGTCCCCTGCTGACTGTTCTCATGTGTGAATCCCATTCTTGGGCTCTGAGCATTTTGCAGACACTTCACCTGGAAACCTAGGCACCAAAGTCAGGGTTATTCAGCACCCTGAATTTAGGAACTCTTTTACTGCATCTTAATATCTTTTCACATAACCTAAACATTATTTTGTAGTCCAAGGGAAAAAATACTTCAGCCTCCTCAGAACAAGCTTGTTTGCAATAATTTCTTGGATTGCATTTTTCCCAATTTCTCCTATGAGAAGCCCCATCATAGTTACAGATGTCTTTGTCACTGCTTTGTGGTTTTCTTGTAAGTGTCAAAGGCTCAATAACTTTTGAGAAAAACAGATGTCCCAAATTCTCTAAAAACAAAATAAAATCCTTGAGGCATAGAGCTCAAGTCTGTACCAAAACCTGGTCTGTGATTTTCTCCATGAGGAGGAGGGAATGGACATCACTAGAAGTCCTGGTTTTCCTCTTGGTTTACTCATTGCTGAAAATCTGATGCTGAAGAAACTTTTGAACTCATTTGCAGTTGGTTGATAAACTCCCTCAAACAATGTTTTTTGTCATCTAGACCCAGCCATATCTACAGCTAATAGGCTTGGCCCCAGTCTGTTCCTCATGATATTAATGAAGGGTTCTTTTCTATTCAAATATTCTATTTATATTTCTATTTTCTTATTCTGTTCAAATAAAAGCATTTAAACTAAGGGATTAAAGCACTGTGCAGTGCTCCTTTACAGCAGAGCCCTGTGAATGGCCCTGTTTGCATCTGCTGCATGGTCAGGAGAACACCCATTGTGTTGGCACCCCACAAGGCCCCACTGCAGAATATTAGACTTGAGAAATCATTTATTGGGATCTTATCTTGCATACCTAATTGAGATGTCAGGCCACTGCATTTAAACTATAACTTGCAGACTAATTAAAGGCAACAACTTAGTGCTTACCTAGGGATTCAAGGAGATTGCATGATGACCTGCCTGTGTTGTAAGGAAAGATTAAACAGACTGAACTAAACAATGTCTGTATTTTTCTGGTGATATCTGATTTGGGGGAGTAATCTCACTTTATCCCTAAACATAAACCTTTTTGTTATTTAGAAGAATATAACCTAGAGGTGCCTTATGGACCTTTTCACCTGGCTTTGATGTCCTAACAATAACCAGCCTTAAGCTTGTTGTTTTCCTGTTTTATCTGTGCCCAAATTGTTTCCAAGCAGCTATCTGGTTAGTGGGAAAGCCTCACTTTTCTGCAGGGAAAACAGCAAATGAAACCAGTAAAGTTTTATGTATGTTTTGTTTCCTTTTGTTTGCAAATGCTTGTAATCTTAAAACTCCAAATTCTAATCTTTGCATTGAATAACAGTGCATGGGATCCTCCTGCAGGATAGCATATCTGAAATGGTAACTTAAAGCTGTGGGGTCACTGCTGGGACAAGAGGAAGCAGGAGGCAGTTTTCCTGTCTTCATGAAGATGATGATGATGCCTTGATTTCACATGGTGATGAAGGAGGGAAGCAGCCACTAAATATAAAAAGCAGAAGTTTATTTGACAGTGTTATGAGGAGGGTAACTGGATGCAAATATTTGACATTGACACGCTGGAATGCTGTAAAAATTTAATTAGATGGGTACATTAGTCATAGTTGTATTAGGGGGGTTCATACACTACAGGCAAAAATGCATGCCCCAGTACAAAAGAAATATTTAAGTCCTTCCTGTAAATACCATTTCCCTCATTATTGGGAAATGCGGTCTCAGAGGGACCATTGACCATGTCATTGTATTTACAAAGGTATGGTTAGAATGAGATTAACAGCATTTATGGGAAGGGTTTCCCTACACAGAGAATGATACCTATTACACAGGGAAGGTTGTGCAGCCGAGTTGCAATGAAGTAGGCATACGTGGCTGCTCTCTGGTTTAATGCAGGGTTCACTTCCACACTATTAAACTCCCTTCAATAGCCTCACGCTCCCTTATACAAGGGCTATTGGTGAGCTTAAATGCATTGACACTTGAAGAAATGTCACTGCAATCCTGCCTGCCCCTGGAAACCATTGGGGTATGTTGTATGGCTTCACAGCTGTCCCAAGGAGAGCTCAGCTGACTGGCTCACTCAGTCTGGGTAGTCAAAAAAAAGTTTTCACAACTTGGTCCTTGCAAGGTGATCCTTTAGAGGGGGTTTATTCGAGAAGTTCATCTGAATCCAGTGTAGATCACTCTGGTTGTGGTATCTCACAGCTCCCAGGATGGATCTGCACGACTGAAATTAAAAATTTTGATAGCTTGAAAGAGTGATGGTTTTTTTCCTTGGTTTCGAGCTTCAGCTGTATCCAAAACCTTGCAGAGAGATACCCAGATTTCAACTTTCCTTTTCTGTTTTGTGGTGAACAAATAAACGATTTAGCCCATTTATTTAGTCCAAATATTTTCCACAATATTTCCCCCACAGGCTGAAGAACCCAAATCTTTACAGAAAAGCTTTGAATGTGAAGGTCAAGATGGTAACCCAGTTCCAAAACAAATTGGTAAACCAGATAGAAATCACAGATGAAGGGACATGCTCAGCTCTATTGCTGCATACTAACAACACTCCTGACATCATGGAATGTTTTTGCGTCTTTTGTTGGAAATAAATGCATATTTCACATAATTTGAAATTCTTTATTTTCAGAAATCCCCGCAGAAAAGGCATTTGGACCATTTCCCTTAGTTTTCTTTCCCTTCAGCTTTGCAACATGTGGAAAATAAGATAATATTTTAATTTGACGATGCTCATTTCGTAGTAAAAAGACAAATAATTGGTCATGTTTTATTTCTAACAGCGTTTCAGTTCTGGTACCATGTGTGACATTTAAAAGCAATTATGAGACTGAGATACCAGATAGGAAAGGGATAAAGACAAAGGATGACTCAACCAAAATCAACTAATACTTTGTCTTAATCAGTGTTTGGATTGTTCCAATGAATTTGATATCAATCCTATAGAAAAGGAAAAGGCTATACTGGTTACCAGCTCATTTCCAAGGATTCAGGGAATTTTCAAAGAGGGTAATGTTGCAATTACCTGTAAGCATATAAAAAAGGAAGATGAGTAACTTCTGAGGAAAACAATTGTGACCCCAGGAAATCCCACATGTAAATATAAGGAGTATATTAGGAGAAGAGTGTGTGCCTGTCTAAGATTATATACATAAAATAATGACCAGCAGCCTATGCTTTTGCTTGAAACACCGAAACATGGATCAAAATTTCCCCTCAATCTGCTGTCCTATTTATACAAATTGGAAAAAAAAAAGTGTCACACTGGAAAGGGAAAGAAAACCAAGTCCAAAACCACAATTTTTATTAAGAAGACTGTTTCTTTTCTAAATCCCAAATATAGAATGATGACCTCACAAAGAGACTCGCCCTTTAATGTCACATTGGCTATTTGAAATCAGTACATCAGTCAGACTAACTGAATTGCTCTATTGGAAAGGATAACCAGCCAAACGACCACACATTGATTGCAACACAGATGCATCTGTGCAAAATGTTGTTAAGCAAGCCAAAAAAAAAAAGGCTACCCTGCTCTAAAACATCTGTAGTTGAATTGCCCCAGAATAGTCACAGAGAGAAGCAGTTTGGGGCTTTAGGGGTATTTTCCCATGGATGAAAGAGTCAGCTAAAAACTGCATCTACTCAAACACTGGCATGAATATCTCAAGAAATTTGAGGGATCTCTGCAGGAACAATATTAGTGGGTAAAATCTCAAGAGACTTGATTCCAAGGACGTACTTAACCATTGATTCTGCTACGCTCAGCAAATGACAAAGTGGGATTTTAATTTGTACAACTTTGAAGAAAAGGGAGTCACTCGAGAAGAGTAAGACAGAGAATGAAATCTAATTAAATAAAAAAGTATTCTGCATGAAAATGTGTAAAATTTGCAAATAGTAGCCAATACTACACCAAGCAATGATCTTCAGAAGGAAGTGAGGCAAAAGGGCTTTTACATGGTTCTTTTGAAACTGTATAGAATAAAAGCTCAAGAGTATCTTCTAGTGCTGGTAGAACGATGGCAAAGAAAAGCAAAATTTTGTCATGGTAATACTTTCATAGATAAGGAATTAAGTTTAAATAGTATGCAGCAGCTTAAACAAACAAACATACAAAATGTGAGAAAGATGAGAATGAGGCTACAGCAGAGTGGTTTGGATGGAAGGAAGATGTATAATAGGTGACTTGTTTTGGGCTGTGTGCCCACAGACATCACCTAGACACACACCACCACCATCTGAGCTGGATGAAATCAAGGTCCTAACACACAGTTTCTCAGTTTACCTGTATGTTAATCACATTTATATATTTCTAAGCTCAATTAAAACCAAGGATCTCACTAATATACAAGCTGCCGTTCTTTAGCAACTTAAGAATTTAAGTCCCATTTGAAAAAATCTGACAGATGCTTTTGAACATTGGTTTCATAATTAGTAAACCAGACAACTGGACTCTTAAGATTATTAGAAAGATATTTCGTAGAAACTTCAAAGTCAATGGGATTTGTACACCTTAGTCACATAAGCTCCTCTGAAAATTTTTCCTTCATGTTAATCTGCATTCAAATAATTCTCCCTGCACTTGGATACAGTGTGTTTGTCATGACCACTGAGCATGATAAATTGAATCTCAAAAATCCAGTAGGACTAGGAATTAAATAAATGTCTCCTTAAAGCATTTTTTTTTCCTAAAAGGTAAAAGAAATTGTGACCATACCACAATTAGGGAGGGGAAAAGAACATATCTTGTTAAGTCAGACTGAAGAAGTTCCAGCTCGTCCACAGCCTGTTCCCAAGTGAGTGCTGGAAGACCAGAAGGCTGTGACCAGCAGAGCCTAGGCAGAAGCAGATGTTGTGTCCAGAGCCCTCGCTGTGGAATTCAATAGCTGGTTTGGTGAATCATTTGAACTGGTCACTTGGGAGGGCAGTGCCTGCTTAGTTTATGGTAAGTTTGAACAGTCCAATGTTTGAATAGTGTATTCTTACCTCTTACTGGAACAAAGAGGCTGTGTTTGTAAATAAGATGATAATTTGGACCATATTAGGGTCTTTTGCAACCAACAAAGCATTCCCATTTTCCATAGAAAAGGAACCATTTGCCTGGGAAGAAATATCATCTGGCAATATTTCTAGAGCCGTGTTTCAAAGAGAAATTTGAAGCCACTCTTGTACAATGCACAGGGATTAATCACCAAAAGCGAGATTCTCATAAACAAAGTAATCCAAACCAGTAACACAAACCCTTGCTGAGCACTGGTCAGTGTGGGGCACATGAAAATCTGGGTCAAATCCTCTCCACTAACAGAAAGGCACCTGCCCCTGCTGCCTGTGCCCTTGTACCTTACAGCAAGAGCAGAGGGGTGCTGAAACCTTCTGGCAGTGCAAAACATGAGCAAAGCCAAGGAGACTGGAACAACAAAAATAGCATCAAAGGAAGCAGAGGAAATGTCAGGTGCCTGTGGCAGAGCAGCAGGATGAGCGCCTGCGTTGTAGGAGCGTCACCTGAGCGAAACAATCAATGCTATTAAGACTGAGTCAATCAGTGTCTGTACAAGTATAGCAGTGCTAGAACGATGACAAATCTCTGGGTCCAAAGGGAGACATCCTTCACCTTGTTGAAAAGTAAGGAAGTGGCTGCTTTGATCAGATTTGGCAAGTGTTTCTGATCCATACCTGGACTGCTCCCATCAGATGTCGGGCGCTGGAGCTTTATGATTTCCTGTGCGATGGTGCTGCTGCCACACCGAGAGCTGGAACTGCTGTGGACAAGCAGTGTCGACTGCTGCTGTTTCACCAAAATGAATAATTATATATCTCCCACTCAAGCTGATTGTCTGAACATGTGAGAGGGAGAGCACAAGGGAGATGCTACCAATAAGGGAGCTTTTATTGCAGCTAATGTTGCCTCTGAGGAAAACCAGACTGGAGGGATGAAGGGCGCATTTTGGTGGATCCTGCCTTCAGTTCATGGCATCAACAATGCTTAAGTGGCTACTGGGCCGCTGAAGCAGACAACATTTTATGGAGGGGGGAGTTGAGGGGACCTTTTTCCAAGCTCATTTAATAGTCCAGTCTGCAAACAATCTTCTCCACTCTCATTACTGTTCTACCCTTGTTTCTCCTTCTTGGCATGGTGCCGTTTCCCCCCCGAGCAGCAGCTGTGCACACTTGAATAGTAAATCAAACACCCTAAAAACTGTTGTTCAAAAATCTTTTCAGATCTTTCTCTCCTCTATTTCTGTTCTCCTTTTTTCTTGGTAATGATTAAGGCAATTGGGTCTTTTTAAAATTTTTAATCTGGTGTGATCTAATTCTGTGTTGCTAACAACTTGATGTATCACAATGTCCATCAGTGAAAGGACCTAGAGGGACATCAGGTTCATCTTCCATCAGTGCATGAGTATCTGGAGGGTCCATGATGAGGGGCTTCACATTTCCTCTGGGAGCAGGTCTCAGGTCATCTTGTGAAAGACCGAAGTAGATGGTAACAGTCTGGATTTCCAAGAGATAGATAGCAATATAAATACACTCTGGTCAGGGCTGATTTACACTAACCAGGGACCTGAGCCCAACATCCTAAATAGCATCTGTTTTTATGGTTTCAGGGCCATTTCCACAACAGAAATGCCTAGAGGATTAAGATTGTAGACAGGGGGATGAGGACATAACAGCAAAATACCAGATAATTAGTGCCATGAAGTATATCATATGTTTTTTGTTGAACTCAGCATTCATCAGAAAGTAGCAGTGAGTTACTCCTGGAAAAATGGGTGCATTTTGTTCCCCAGAGAGATTAGACTGACAGAAGGTTAGCTGACAGAAATGCCTGACTCCTGCCCAAAATATCGAGCAATTTAATTGTTCCTGTATTTTGGAACTATTGCAAGAAACTGATGTTACACCTTAAAAGATGTTGCACCAATTTGGAAACAAACAATGAAAAAAAGTGTATAATTCTGATAATTCCCCTTTTATTTGTGTGAGATACTTATGCCCAGGGATAGCTTCTCCCATTTAGCATGTACATCTGTGAAAGGGATGTGATGGTGCAGCTTTGGCTGTGAAAATACAATGTATGCTTTATTACAAAGAAAACCACAGTTGGAAAACCAGGGAAGACTCTGATTCACCAGCATGACTCACACACGCACTACAGAGCCTGCAATCCCTTCAGCAAAGATTCAAGCCCAGCAGCGTGTAGGCACTTGCAAAGAGAACTTATTTTCTCTAAATGAATGATCTTTTCAAGTGCCTTATCTTACTCTTTTTGAAGACAGTGGAAAATGTCTCACTGGACTTTGGTTGAGGCCCTTAAATGCAGGAGGAAAGTCAGTAGATACCATGCAAATATCCACAAAAATGACTCAAAGCCACCATCAAGATAATATTATCATAGGAGATGGGAAGTGAGATTTCTGAGAAGGCCCAGGAGGACCTGTTACATTGGGCAGTGTCTGATTGTGATTAGTAAAGCTGAACTTTTCAGGAAATGAATATTTCAGGATTCCCACCTTGGGGGAGAATTTTGACATGTCCTCAATTTCAACAAATGAAATTGAGAGGGAATTGGAACTAGGTGATCTTTATAGTCTCTTCCAACCCAAACCATATGAAATATGCCTGAAAGCCAAAAAAACACTGCAGAGGATTTTTGGATGTCTTCAGAAAATGGCAACAACCAGACTGGAGGCAACAACTCGGTTGACAGCAGCATAAGAGAGTTCAAAAGATTTTCATATCCAGTGATGAAATAATCTTGTTCCATTACTCCATCTCCTAAGACCACTGGTCCAATGGATTATATCAAAGTGTAGCACTGGAGTAACATGGTGAAGAGCCAGGCTTTTAGGGCTTGCTGCCTAACAGATCATCCACAAGAGGAAAGAAACATCTTTCAGGTGTAATTACAGTTCATTTTATCTGTTGAGGCTATGAAAAGCAGGGTAAGGATGTGCATGGGCCTTAGAGCGAGGAACTTGAGGTACAGATGCAGGTAAGCGTGTTTATTCAATTCTCCCAAATAAGTACCTTCACTTTCAGAAATGCAAAGGCCCATGTTGCTCTCACTGAACGAGACTGGCAGGGGAAGAAGCTGGGTTAGTGCTCCTGGCTTCTCATTCACCATCACAGCCATATTTATTTTACCCATTTTCCCATTTTCCCCGTGAAAATAAATACTGAAAGGTTAACTTTTAATGTATTTAACATATAAGTTAAAGAACAATTCTCTTAATTTGGTTTGCAGTATTTAGTCCTTTGTTTAAGAACAGAAAAGTTCCAGTACATTTTGAAAATTCTCATGAGGAGACTGTCTCAGTTTAGCACACGAGGAAGCTGCACTCGCCATTGCTGTCCATGTTTCTGTGGCTGTGTTTGTCACCTCTCTGCCTTGGATCCTTTTGAAGCCACTGATTCTGGGATTTGTTTCCTCATCCACACACCTTCTGCCTGGGCATGCCTCTGTGTGCTCAGCTCTAGTGCCTGTGAACTGCAGGACTTTAGCTCTATGGGCTCATTTTCCCTGGGGTTTTTTTTTTCGACCCTAAATAACATCTTAACATGCCTTTCATCCATCTATGACAAACCAAAACCAGATGAAACCTTGGCTTTTTAGCTTGAGCCACAGGAGCATCAGGGCAGCGCTTATGTTATGTACAGTAGGTTGATGTTCCTCAGCAGGAAAGTCAGATGGAAGATAAAGTCAACCCAGAGCCTGCACAGTCATCTCTTAACCACACTCTGCTCACATGAAAGGTCATCTCAGTCCCATAAACTCTCATGCTTGTATTTCCCAAGCTGACAAACTCCTCATTTGGGATCCAGAGCTGCCTGGAGACTTTCCATGCTGGAATTGCTTCACTCTGGAGCCGGTGGTGATCATTAATGCAAGGTATTGCTTCCCACTTCCATGCCATCAGCTAACTTGGCTTTGGACTTCAGTGCATTATACATTACTTCTGGGTAAAAAATAGAGACAGTCCTCTCCATTTCATAATGTTATGTTGGGCCTGCAATCTTCTGAGAGGCTAGAGTTGGAAAGTATTATTTATCTTGCTTAGAAAGAACAGAAAGTAGATTAGTAGCCATGTATGAAGTGTGTATTAAAGTTAATTAATACCTGTGCAAAACCTCAGTGTAGGGAATTAACATTGAAAAAAAATGGTCTTTTGCATTGCCTGGGAAGAAAGGGCTGCATTTCTCTCTTCATGACTGATAAACCTCTGTATTCAGGGTTCCTGGTTCTGTAGGTATTAGATCTATGGTTGACCAGAGAATGCCGTTTAGCAGAATTGATTTATTTCACAGTTCACAATGTTACTTCTGGGGGAACAGGGAAGGTGGGAGGCTGGAATAGTGGGAGGTGTTATCTGAGGAATGCTGCCCTTGATTTGGGGGGAGACAGGATTTTGCCTGGTGCAAAATCTTCCTCTCCTCTCCTCTTCCTCTCACCCAGTTTGGAACTTCTCTGTAGCAGTTGCTCCACAAATTGAGAAATCATGAGTTCAGATATCTGAATGTGAAGCTATTCAGAACCACCCATCTGCATGATCCAACCCAGGGATGTCCAAGGAGCTGACTTCTTAAAGTATATTTATTTCTACAGCCCATGAAAGAAAAGCCTGTGGGATTAGAAACTTTTCTAACCAAGCAAACTAAAACCTACTTCTGTGGCCCCAGTTCCAGTCTCTAGATCCTCAGCAAGGAATTTCAACTTTTTGATTGCCATTTCCCCATTTTGCTGTCATCAGTGACAAAAATGCAGGAGTAAAAAAGCCAGGGAGGATTTACTTTCATTTCTTTGCTGGGGGCACTGAGAGCACTGTTTCTAGAGTATTCCTCAAACACTGAGGAAACTTATTTCTTGTGTTGAGCAGGATAAACCCCCACAACCCTTTGCTGTCATTACCTTATCCTGGCATCCAGAGCCTCTTGAGCAAGGACTTTCCTCTGGTGGGAAGAGAAGTGTTTTCCAGTGTTTCCATCCAGAGGTTCCTCTCCTACATTGCTGCATAATAAACTTGTCATAAGAGGGATCTCATTCAGATAGGCATCTGCATTTATGCTATAGAAATATTTGTTATTTATGGTTGAGATTGCGTGCTCTCCCTCACAGAGCTGGATGGTATCTCAAGGACATGCCTCAAGGAGGAAGAGGGAGGAATGGATTCCATTCTGGGGCAGCACAGAAACAATTCCTCCCTATTTCTGCTCGGCTCCAATATCAACAGCAGATACTTATGCCCTCATTTCTATATAGATTAGGTTGTGCAATACATATGCAATAATATATATATACATATATATATATATATGGCAAAGACCAAATAGTTGGTCTTTGTCTTTCTCCACCCACTGTTTTTTGTGTCTAACCCAATGTCACAGCAACCACAGAAGTGTTTGTGATTTACAGCAGCTTACACTCCACACTCCACCTCAGGTACTTGTGCCTCTGCATATGATTCAGAGGAGCTATGAACATGAATCTGCACAGCAAGACGAGAGAACACACAAAGAGAAACCCCAACAACAATAAACATTTAGAATAAATTGCAAACAGAGGTGCGTAATTTGTGGTTAGAGAGACTGAGTACAAGTCATTATTCAGTATCACTCATTTCTTTCCTCTAAATATATGTATGAAGGCCGGGAACAAATAATATTTTTATAAATATTATATAAATAGGGAGGAGATTTTCTTTTTAAATTAGATTATGTTAAAAAATCATCTAGGATGACTAGAGTGAGATTGTACCTATATGGAGAAACGGCTATACAGCCAAGTGAATCATTTATCCAGATAGAATGCATAACTTCATAGCAAACAAGAGCCAGACATATTAAGAGTGAATTGTTTACAGTAGAGGGTTACATATTAAAATGTATGTATAATTGTAACCTTCTGCTAACACAATCTTAAGAGAAAAAACACTGATTTTAAAACAGGTTTAAAACATTTTCTCAACTATGCTGGGTAGAGAGCTCTGAATATAATGGCAGCAACATGCACAGGAGAGATTCGTATAATTTAAAAAATAACGAAACAAAACAAAACCAAAACCAGAAGAAGTAAAAACAAGTCCCACAAAAAATATGCTTAGCAGAAGTTGCTCCTTCTTCATTTGTATCAAAGGAAATCATTGTCATCTCCAGAGACAAACTTGGGGTAAAGAAAATGTGCTCTATTGAAAGCACCACATACGATTTAATGTGATCTCACCAGATTTTCATTCTAGCTCTCAGAAGGTTGCCCTGGTGACATCACACCATGCGTGATGTCCTCAGCCCACAGGCATCCACTGTAAGCTCTAGAAGGAACTTGGCTTTGGTTGGGAATGGGAAAACACACACACACATTTTGGGGGTCTGGTTAGAGACATCTTGCATCTTTGACACTGAAGGAAGCCCAGAACCTCAGCCTGGTTTACACTGAAGGGGGTTTTACTTCTGAAAAGTACTGAACAGTACTTAAACAGCTGCCTCCACCTCCTACAGAGAGCTGTCAGAGACAGGGACAACAAGCACCACATTTGCACCATGCTCCTTCACCAAAACTTTGGAGAGCACAAGGCAAAGGACAGTAATTGTAAGGACTTCTATCATTTGACCTATTCAACCACCAGAAAACACGTCTCAGAGCAGTACAGAAAGCAAATAAATCAGGTTTCTATCTCTCTTCCTGTTAAGAAGTTTATCAGAATACCTTTCTCATCACTCATGAAACCTGAGGTGAATGAGAACAGAGGAGGAACAAAGAATGCCTTAAACAGTACAAACTCCTTTTGCTAACAGGTGGGTTATGTCCTCTCTAACCCACAGTAATAAGTGGCATTACTCTACTCCCCCAAGAATCCCCCAAGCAGCCTTCTTTGTGCATTTGCTGCTCTTTGTATGCTCACATAAATTTGGCAATACTGTGAAAACCCAACTATTTTCCTTGTCCCATCAAGTTCCCAGTTTTCCTCACAAAAATCCACTTCTCCTGATAAATAACCTTTGTGAACCCAGCCCTCGTCCCCCCTGAGCTGGAGCCTCACTCCCAGATACTCTGCAGTGCATCCACAGGAGCTGTGTGATATCTAATCTCTGGGAGATTAGCAACACAATTTGCTGCACTTTTTGGATATTACAGGAACCATGGAATACAGTAGTTCAGGAGATAGAGACATGGCAAGATCTTATTCAGAGAGACAACTCCACCATTGCATCTGCAAGACCTGACAGGAAAATACAAGGAGCCACAGGTTTCAATATTTTCCATCTCACAGAATAAATGGATGGGACTTAAAAATCCCTCAGACAATGTGGAGTAATAGTTTTCTAACACAGAAGAAGAACCCTGTCCCTCTCACCCCCTTTTCAAGTGCAGAAAAGCTTCTCTGACAAGTCCTCTGGGCAGGTGATAGACTCACCTGAACAAAGACAATGAGAAAGTGAAGACTGACTTGCTTGTTATTCCCAGCTGCCTCATGCACACGCTGGGAGGATAATTTCAGAGGAGCTTTGTTGCAAGTGCCCCTCTTTTCCAGGGAGGGGGCATCACCACAGCCAGGTAAGAAGCTAACACAGATAACCAGCACTCGAGTCATCGCGGCGACATGCAATACTACAATTTTCTGGGCTATTGATTGCTGCTGTGCTGGCATTGCAACCCAAAACACTGGAGGATGTCAAGTGGAGAATGAGAAGAGGGGAATTTAGCATGGTGGTAAGCTAGTTAAAATACCTTTGCTGAAAAGAGCTGCTTTGTCAAAATCACAACTTTTTGCCAAAAGGCATGAATTTTGAGACTAAGGTTTTGCAAGTAGTTTGGGGATGTTTGTCTGGATCTCTGACCTGCCAAGTTAGTTCTCTAGTCACACAGCTATCATTAATGTTCTCTCAGGTTATATCTTTTCTTTTAGCACAGCTTCATTCTGATCCGCACACAACCAAATTCTTGAAACATCTCAAAAAAATTGCCTGTTTTTCTGTCCCCAGCCCCTCCTTAGCATTCAGATGGAGGTAAATAACTCTGTCATAAACTCTATGAGAAGTTTATTGATAACATAAAACAATACATTTTGCTTTCAAGACATTTCTTATTACAGTCAGGAGAGAGAGGATGTGAGTCAGAAGCTTTCTTCTCATTTTCAGTCGGTTCATTTGTTCACTCCGTTTACTGAAACTTAAGTAGCTGTTAGAGCTACAAATCCCAAGGCACATGTGTTCTTTAACACATAACTTAATTTCCAAAACAAATAATTACAACTTCTTTTCTGAGTGTCACCCTTCCCAGGAGCATCTGATGCATATGCTGGAATGTAAAAACCTGCAAGCTGATGCTCTGTTGCAGTTAACTGCTCCCTGTTTCAGGAAGATTTACCCTTTACCCACCATTTCTTCCACTCAGGCAGTCATTTCTACATCTGGAGTGCTTTTGGATAGTTTACCCCAAGCAAGCAGAGAATGGCAGGTCACAGATTTGTCTTTTACAGATCCCTCCAGGAAAATCTTGAACACTTAACAGATCTCCCTCAACATCAGACAGAGGTGATGCTCAGCCACCCCACAGAAAACCTTTCTAATTGAAAGGTTCAGGATTTTGCATCATTCAGGGCTGGCTCCTCCTCCCCTTAGCTATAGCACTGACCTAATTATACAGAGCCTCAACGCTGCAGCGCCGAGCAGTTTCAAGTTTGCTTGTTATGTGATGCCTGCAACAATATTTATTCACCAGCTACTCCAAATAAAACGTGTTGTTTCACTGTGTTAACATCAAAGCCAAGCTTGTAGATGGTGTTGGTTTTATTTATATGATCTGCATACCTCTACATATGTGTATTTATATATAGGTTTATGCACACATACACACACTCTTGCCCAAGAGGAAAAGCAGGGGCTGCTTATAGGAACAGCAAACAACAACTGCTGCTTGTGACTTTGGATCTTGCAGCACACATCTTTCATATTGGAATCCACATGGGGAGCAAAGACAGGCAGCTGCCTGCACAGAGCCCTGCCCAGGGCCCTGTCACACTCTGAGCACTGCAGCCTGCAGAGGTGCCATCGTTTCTGCCCCAGGACAACACCTTTTCCTCCTACTTAGGCTAGCAGGAGTTTAGGACAGAAATCCCTTTCTTTCAATGTCTCTGTAGGTCAGTGAAGATCAGGTCAGTGAAGATTTTCATCACACCTTCTTGCACAGGTAGTGGCTCCCAAAACCAACCAAGCCACTCCACTGGTACACCTGGAGTGTCTCTCTGCTCACAGAGACACATAACTTTTCTTTGTATCTGACAGTAGTTGAAGTTTTAAAAAATTATCAGTGTATACTATATATACATATATAGTATATATATGATATATATACACATATACTATATATATATATATAAAATATAATGGATTATCATCTCAGCCATCATTAGGTCATTGCATCCTGAAGCAAAGCAGCAAAAGTGTCTGTTACCCTCTTTCTCATTTCACTGTTCTCTGCCTCAATTCCTTTCTTACTTTAAAAGTTGAAAATGAACATGTACAGAGCAAGGTAGATGAAAATCAATATCCATAGAGAGATATAACATAGAACTTTGGGCCAAGACTATAGATTAATAATAAATAATACATATTTGTCAAAAATATATGCTCATAAAACCAAGTCCTTGCATTTTGATGTGTTCTTACTTTTGGGCTCTAAAATCTTTGCATTCTCCGAAGTCCCCACACTCTTCCTTTCTCTCTCGGTTTTGTTTATTTAGTTTCCTTTGTCTCTGGAGGTCTGCAGAAATCTCCTTAGAACTCACCAAAAGAAGAGCTGTGATCCAGAAATAATCCTTATTTCCTTTCTTCAATTATGATGTGGGAGTACAAACTATTTGGTGACAAACATTCTGCTGTTTGAGAAGAGGAGGCTCAAATTCTCCTGCTCCTCACTCATCAGCGTGGGAGAGGAAAACATTAGCTAAGGTTGGTCTTCTCCTCCCTGTCTTGGTTTGGCCAGTGCCAAGTAATTGTGTCCACGCTGCTGTGGGGGCACAGCCCAGCACGAGCCAGCAGAAGGGATGTGGAAGGTGGAGCCAAAGACCTCAGCTGGAATAATCTCATAAATGCTGCTGTCACGTGTACAAGGGGCAAAGTGGGATCCTTCAGAGGTTTCCCTGCAGATGCACTGCTTCTCTTTGCCAAATCTGAGCCCTTCTTGCACAACATAAAGCTCTCCCAGCAGAGGTGGCCTGGGCAGCATTTTATTTTTTCATTGCCAGCAAGTATTTCTGAGAAAGGCTAGGCTAGAGCGTGCCAGAGTCAGGAATTAGATACAAATTAATTGCATGTAATTACTCAGGAGCATCAAGTATCTTTTTGGGATTTTATAGTTATTGTTATTGTAATGATGTTCAATTTGCAAATACAATTATTGTAAATTACTCTATTGATAACCTCAGCTCTCCTATTGTGTATGATCACCTCACCGGTTTTCTTGTGGTCTTTTGTAAAAAGTTTTTATAGCCTTGATGAAGATACAAATAGAGCTGAAAGTTCACTGTAGTTCTCACAATAGCTTTCTGTTACTCAAAAGTGGAGAATTGGTAAATTATTAGCTTATGATTAAATTACAGTGTCACTGCAACATTTGAGAGGTCAAAGTCATAAACAAACTTTATTTTTGTCTTGCACGATAAGCCTGATAACAACAAACTGAGACATATTTTCTTAGCAATATTTCTTCTTCAATTTAATTTCATTTCTTATTTTTTCCTTTTATATCCACCTATGTTGCTCTTATCATTTCATTTAAAGAATGACTGCCAATGGCTCAGGGAGATGTTGGGAAGACTAAGAAAATGATGCTTAAAAGCTTTTTAAAAGCGGGTTTGTATGTGAAATATGTAAGACTGGTTAAAAATATTCATTCCTGAGCTTTTCACAGTGTGTAAGTAGGTATTAATATGTACAAACAGAGAGAGACATCTGAAATTTTTTTTGTACTGGAGTATGAATTCATCTACAGTCACTGGTGCTGGTTTGGCCTCAGAAATTCCCTGGGCATTCTGCATCTTGACAATTTAGTACATTGTTTGGTCAATAAAATCTATGGATAAAAAAAATCCTATAACTATAGGAGAAAAAAGTCTCTACAGCTCAGTTGGAAAGTGGAATACTAAAAAGCATAGAAAGATGCAAAAGAAAGAAGGTATAGAGAACACAAAAGGGGAAAGGAAGAAACACTGAAAGGAAAATTCTTATTCTCAGAGAATCTCCTCCTTCCCCTCAGAAAATGTTTTTTTACAGCCTTGTGTGTCCTCCTCTGCATGGCCTTTCCTCTTGATATGCTCGTCCTTTCAAGTAAATGTTCCAGTTAAACATATTTCTTTTCTTCCTCCAACTCCCCTTTTCACACCAATCCCTTTCTCCCGACCATTTTTGCCTTGCCTTGCTTGGTTATTTTTCTGTACGGTCAAACTCGAGGAAGTTTATCACGTTTAATATTGGGAAAATCCTCTTTGATAGTTTGAACATTAGAAGGGGTGAAACTGATTGCCTGAGGAGGTGGTGGATGTTCCATTTCAAGGTAGTTTTAAGGAATGAATTCAACTGAGATGTGCTGGGGATTTCCTAAGCCTGGCTTTGGGGCAAGAGGATGAACCAGTCAACCCCTCCAGATCTCTAGCTATGATTCCTTTCACCTCTCCAGGATCTGGGGGTGTTTAAATGGCTCAGGGTATGCCAAAGCTTAATTAAAACTTTACAGCACAGGGCAAGTGTGTAAACCAGTACATTCCATTTTTTCCAGGGTCACTGTGCTTGTATCCAGCAAGGCACTGACACAGGCGCACACAAACACACGTGGTGCTGTTAGGGGGGTGCTCATCAGTTATTTATGAAGTTTATAATCTGACACTTTAAAAAAAATAAAAAAATAGAGATCCTAACAGGCTCCAGCATTCCACAGCTGTTGAAATGTCACCTCTCAGATAGAGATATTGATTAACAGTTTGAGAAAAGGCACATTGTATTCTGTGCTAACAAGCTGGTGCAGCTCTACCTGACATTTCTCACTGAAGGAGAGGACTAAGTCATGCTCAGTGGCTTTTGTTGGATAGTTTTGAGTTTGTGGGCGTATCAAACATTGACTGTGGACTGGGGAGCCTGTAGGCTTGGCTCTGTTCTGCCCTGGCAACTGGGTGAAGGTTAATGAGAGTGTCAGGATTTTATTTAGGGCCCACAGGGCTGCAAAGAGGGTTTCTGAAGGAGCTTGGTATGGGGGCACCCATGGAAAACAAGGTGTAAATGAAACCTGGTCACTGGGATGTTTCTCTGGCATACAATGAAACTCTTTTTATCTCCTCATTTTCATAGATTCATTGAGATCTCCCTGGACACCTGATTCAGCCCCCAGATGATTGTTACTCCAATATATTGCACAAAAGTGAGGCTTTTTTTGGAATAATCACCTAAATGAGATAACCCAGCTAGAATCCATGTTGTCTGAAGTTCTCAAAATAGGAGTCACAGATCCTGGAGAACATATAAGCCAGCCTACACAGGGAATTGACCCATGCTGGAGGTGGTGGACAGCTGGCCACCAGGAAGACAGTGAGATCTATGTCATAGCTCCATGAAACACAAGATCTCAAACTAATAATTTTGCTGTATTTTCAGAGAGCTGATTTATAGATCAGATGGCAAACATCTCAGTTCCAGCACAGACAATGGCAAAGTTCCTGCTGGGACAGCAAAAGAGTTTTCAAGACTTGAACATAAACTTCCAAAAATCAAATCCCTAATGAAGGATCTGTATATTTCTCATCATAATCATTGGCGCTGAGACAGGTACAAGACATGATTGCATTTGCTGCTACTTTAAAAGTAAATTCATAACTTCAGAATCTGTTGCAGGCATTGATCACCCAGTACACCATGCCAGGCACATCCTTAATGGCTCCTGTCCCTAAACCACAACATAAAGCCAGGGATGAGAGTATTGGCCATGACCTGCTGGCTACTGAAATCTTAATTGCTGTTTTCTAAAACACACAGGCCTTGCAAAGTGCTGTACACTGAATTGATAAAGTTCATAGCTCCAGCAGGATAAAATAATTTACTTTTTCTCTTTGTGCATTTGTTGATAGAAAAACAGCCCATGTTGAGAAGAGCAAGCGAGTTTCTCCTGGTGATAACCAAAAGGTATTAGCAGATTGTCTTAAAATTTCCATCTTTCTTTCTTAACTTCTAACTAGGTTGCAGGCTTTAGTTCAAAAGAATATATTTCCTTTGTATGCCTAGGTCCAAAATTTCTCCTGCTTGTTTAAAGAAATGTTTGCCTGCTTCCTAGATTTTATTTTGTCAAAAGAAAAGCTGGAAGATCTATGAAACCATTTTATCATATTTCTAACCCATTCTAACGATGTTAATATTTCTAATATCATACTCAAGAACTTCCACTCAGCCTTTATTTTTCAGAAGGGCTTTTAATGTTTTGCTTTCTGGTGCCATCCTTTCTTTATTGACTTATTTATTTAATTTTTTTATTTTTTATTTTCGGTGGTGCTTTGTGGTGGTGGTGGGTGCTCGATTGCACCAGTGGAAGGATGTGCAATCAAACTTGCAATGAGACAGTAGTCTCTGATTGTCATCAGCTGCAGCTCATTATTCTCTCAAGGATTCCTTGTGCCAATCGATGATAAACAATGTGTAATCACTTGCAATTGATTGCAAATCAGATTGCATAGACTGGCATGTGGAGTCCTTGAGGGAATAGCGAGCGGCGCCTCTTGCCCACTCCCGGTCTGTGGAGCCCATGCGCCCTCGGCTGAGAGCTCCTCTTGCTCAGAGCCCAGCGGGTCTCACTCATCAAACAGGGCAAGGCTGTGCTCCTGTTTGGCACATGACATTCTGGCCACTCCTTTCATCCCAGCCTTTCCCCTCCCCAGGTGTGCTCCAGGGCCGTTTTCCTGGGCAAAGTTACAGAGACAAAATCTGAGGGGTTAAGGGGAGGTTTATGATTCCATCCGTCAATGGGGAACTAAACCAATTTTCTTTTCTGACAATTCCTGATTCCCTCTATTTTGCCCTTCAAAAGTGGCTCAGTTTTGAAGCAGTTAGCAAAATGGTCTGGACAAGTCACAAGCAGCAGAGGAATCAGCCCCTGCTGAGTCGTTCCAAGGCCAAGTCAGATCCGTAGTGAGCTCAGCTGCGTTTTGCTGTTTAGACTTCACCTTCCAAAGTAGTGCTAAGCAGATCTGGTCTCCTGACCATCGGTGGCCTGAAAAATTTCACCTCAAGAAGTGGTCAGTGAAATTAGAGCAAACAATTAGAAAATGTGGCAAGTGTCTTCAACAGCTCTTTTCTGATTAGTGCCCATGGCTGCACTAGACATCGCTGGCACTAATTGAAAGTGTTGGTACCAAACACTCATGTTTTAACTTCAGAAGTATTTTGTTTATACCATTTTAAAATATATTGTTATTTACCAATCTCCCTCCCAAATGCTGTAGGGCAATAGATTTCTGGGTTGGAAATACTTTAGAAAAAAATAAATGTATTTAATTAATTAAAGAAGTTCAAGAAAGATAATTTGAAATCAGTTCTCTTTCTGGATATTTTAGTTTTTCAGTTGAGGTGCATGTGAGACAGCAATGTCATCATTCCAAGTACGGATCTTAGAACAGGACATGAAATCACATCTGAATTCCGCACACAAAAAAAAAATTAAAAATCTATTAAAAATATTCATGGAGCAGTTTGCTCAACTGATAGTGGGTTTTTTTGACCTCAAGCTAGCAGGGTCTTGGCTTGATCTTTATATTTAAATGAGAAAATAATAACATTAGCATTCACTGAATATTTTGATAGAGATAATAATCTCTATTGATAACATACTTCCTTTTAAACATCCGTAAGGCAATCAATTGGAAACTGATGCACTGCTCTAATCTTACTTCAGAATCTGGTTCTTACTTGAAAATCATAGAGGCCCAAAAAGTAGACTTTAATGGAGATGAAACTCTTCTGGTAAGCATGCTTTTAAAAATATATTTTAATGTGTTGTTTTTTGGTTTTTGGATTTTTTTCCGAAGAAACTTTTCCGTGCGGTTTTATATACCAATAGAGCTCCACAGATTTCAACAGAATTAATTGATTTTCCCAAATATCAGTGAGGTCAGGAAGAAAATTACTGAATGAAAAAATGCACAGCTAATAATTAAAGAGATGGCCTGGTTTTGTAAATCTTTTTCCAAGTGTTTCATTAATAGTAATTGGTGTGTTAAAGTACAACTTTTTGAAGCTGCAGTGTAGCTTGCAATTGCTCTTCTATGAGCTTCACAACAGCCATCATTAAAGAGATAAAACACATCTATTATCTGCAGCAGGCTTCTTGAAAAATAATATTCCCAAGGGAATTCCCCCTTCAGAAACAAAAAGGGTCACGAATTTATTTCAAGTCCATTTTCCTTCACTGGCCAACATTGGTATGTCAACAAAGGATGCAACAAGACAAGTTTGGGAGTTTTTGCCTCATAATTGCAGTTTATAAACAGAAACAGAAGGATATATTTTCTTAAATTTTGGTTTTGTTTTTTTGTTTTGTTATTTTTTTAGTCACAGTCTTATCATCGATCTGAAATATGTCAAAATCCGCCAGTGTTTTCAAAGGTCACATATTTGTATAGTTGGTTTAAATTACCTATATTAGAAACAAATTCCCAGCAATTCACCTCCCAAAGCTGAGAACACACTCTAAAAATATGTGAAGCTTTTGAAACATTAGACACAAAGTGTGAGCCACAGGGGCCAGCCAAGAAGGGAGGGGGCCAATTCTCACTGCTGTGAGCCAGCCCCACAAGGCAACAGCAAAGTCGTACTGCTCATTTCAGTGGCTTTTCAATCACCCCCTTATACCCTTCCCAAATGAATTCTGGTTGTTGAATCCAGCACCCTCAGCTCTTTATCTCTGAGCAGCATTAGCCCAGCTCAAGAGCTGTACTTTTGGGTGGGATGTTCCCAGCCCACGCCTGTGCGCAGTTGTTGCTGTGAACGGGACCCCTCCATGGCACTCAGCCTTGTGGGCCCCAGCATCAGCAGCTGGTTTGCATTGCTTCTTGAGCTACGTGTAAATATGGCACCTCCTTCACCAGCCAGGGCACTCTTGTCTCCATCTGCCCTCCAAAGAGATGGCTCTCTGAAGGCAGTGCTGCAGGAGCTCCCCGCTGTTCCCGAGCAGAGCACACAGAGCTGTAAACCTGCCCAGGTGCCAGGGGAGCTGAGCTGAGCTTTGTGTGCCCTGCTGAAGAGGAAGGTGGTTTACACATGGTTTGTGTCTGCTCAGTGCTTGAGCTGAACAGACAATTTCGTGTTGGCTTTGTCTACAAAGAGGAGAGCAGCAACCAGCCCTGTGATAAAGGGATGATGAAGGTGCAGATGGGCACGCTCGCATCTCTGCTGTGCCTACAGATCTCTTGTGTAAGAGGGGCTGTGATGTGGTGTAAACTGTGGGAGACAGCCCACATAGCCTTATTTATTTACAGTGAGGCTTCTGTATGACAGATATCCAGGATTTTACACGTGTCTCCTACGTGAGTCAGAACGTTGGCCAGTTTACAAACAGAGTGGGCACGGGTGCTTTGCAAACTGCTCAGTAAATAATGACACCCAGGTTTGCATGCACTGCTCTTGCTTTCTGCAGTGTGCTGATGCAGTTGGTGAGCATTTCTGGTAGGAGCTTGGCTTTTTTTCTCTGGTTTTGTCTTTGTGCAAGAAAGAGAAATTTAATTACAAGCTCTGAAATAGATAAAGCATAATTCATTTCTGCTTTGACACTTGTTAAGGATTTTTAAGCATAATGCAGTAGAACAAGAGCTATAGTTCTGACTGTAGATAAATAATTGCAGCAACTGTGTAAAATTATGAAAACACAGAGGTAGGACTTAAATCTTTACTGTGATAGTAAAGAATATACTCCTACACTGAGAATTCATTCCCTGAGTATCTATTGTTCGGTGGGTTGAGCAACATTTTTAAACCAGGGGTGAACAGCTGAGTGCACATCTCAGAATCAGACAGGATTGTCCATACCAAAGAAACTAGACTGATTTTAACCAATGTCAAAAATAAATACAGCAAAAACTCGGATTGGTGAGAAAGATGTTCATGCCTGGAAGTGGATTCAGTCTAGGGCTAGTCTGAGTTTTGAGTTGAGAAATTAAGACAAGGGTTGTGCTCAACCATAGAGAAATCTCAATTTTTAAGTTCTCTTGGCCAAAATCTTCTAAGAATCCCTGTTTTCATATGTATAGCATATACAAATGGTCGTCTGGGCTTGGAAGTGACTTAGAACCAAAAAAACTCAAACAAGTTTAGGTTTCAAAATGTATCTTAGGTCATTCTTAAGTAATAGTAACAAATTTAAGGAAGAAAAATGTATTAAAACAGCATGAAAGTGTGAGAAAACAGATTTAAATTTGAACCATGGAAAGATGCTGGGTCTCTGTCACAGGCCCATTTCTATTTAACTTGCTACCAGTATACACAGTCTCCTGTCAGACAGCCTTAAAATGTTGAGCAGTGTGATATATTGTTGGAAAGTACTTGGAAAATGTTCGTGGCTGAAGTGTGATTTACAGGTCTAGGCTTACCAGCAGCAGCACACAGTGCTTTTTACAGCATTTTTGAGAAGACATTTTGTTGTACTATGCTTTGCAGGTAGCTTGGCACATCTCACATCCACACCGAGTTAACTTTTATTTTCTCCTCTGCAAATCTTTAAAAACTTTTCATTGAAGATGAGGCCTCTGTTAAATGGTTTGTGTTAGAGAAATTAATAAAGCTAATGAAATCAGGCACTGTTAGCTCTTGTGTGATTCATCAGTCACACATCTCTGTTTAATGTGCACAGGTTTGGAGCCTACTTCTCACTTGCACAAAAGTCTCACTGTTAGTTTAAGAAATGCTCATATAAATAGAATCCATTTTCTGATGCGCCATAAAATATCTAAGAGCAATGAATGATTATAGTCACAAGAGCTATTTTGGCTGGGCTTGTGTTAGTTCCCCAGGCCCAGGATTAACACTGCTTTCCCTGCATGTTGAGAACAGAGGAATTGTCAGTACACTGCAACCAGCAATGACTAAAACCAGATGTTTCAGAAGAAGAAACCTCTCATTAGGCTTGTAGGGAATGAGCTTTGAAAAACTGGTTTGCTTGTTTGTTTGTTTGTTTTAACAAAGGGGAGTGCAAATGCACCTGAGTGTAAATGCAAATTGGGCTTTTTGAGTTTCATGTTGATACAGCAAAGCCTAAAGGAAATGACAAAAATACCCAGCCAACAAACAACCCTATTAAGTTAGTGGTTTCAGAACTAAACTCCAGCCTTTGAGGATCACTGAAGGAAAGTTCAATTTAGAAATTCAGTCCTTTAGAAATTCTGCCTTTTCTGCAATCCGAGATTGGTAAGGGAAGATTCATCATGAAGCGCTCACGTAGGGCTACCTTCATTACCAGGTATGTAGGTTATTTTAAATGGTGCTATTTTGGTTATAAAGAAACAAGAGATGATAAGCTGGAGCCCTAAATGCAACATTGACACGTGTCTTCAAGTTGGACAGGTTTTTAAACAGTAGCAGTAAGGCAGGATAAAATGAAGCTCAGATCCAGCAATGCCTCCAGTAAAAACACCACCCAAGGATGGAGGGTGGTGTGTGCTCTGGCTGTGGATGAAAGAATCTACTTCAGAAAGCAGTCCTGAAGTGAGGCATCCTGGCTACAGCAGTTTGCTTTGAAAGTTAACTCCTCTCTCCAGGCAGTCCTCTTGTGCCCCAGCTGCAATCGGGGCATATTTGCCTGACAACTGCATTGAAATCAGGCTTTGCAAATGCTGAGGTGAAGATCCAGACCTCTGCAGCCAGGGACACCTACTTCAGCACTTCTTTTCCCCTTGTCTGATCTCTATCTAGACATCAATACAACAACACAACGTGGGGGTTATGGCCAATTAACAGAGGTTGAACGTTCAGCTGCAGCTCGGGCTGTTGGGAGCTAGCAGGAGCTGGAGCTGCCTCTGTCCTGGGAACGGGGATGCCAGGACACGCTGCCCAAAGGACAGGGGTGGGCACACACAGCACCACTGCCCTGGCTTGCCCAGCCCATGGTGTGGCAGGAGAAGGCATGAGGAGCACAAGCATCCACGTGGCCTCGGTGCCAGCAGCAGTCTCTGCTAGGTGAGTGGCCTGGTGTGATGTCACCTCTGCACTTTGGGCATGGCAGGGCTCTCCCAGAGGGGCTTGGGGCAGTGGAAGCCCTTTAGTGCTCCTGAGGGCTCTGAGCAGTGCAGAGCCCCAAAACAGCATCTGCAGAGGGGTGGCCCCCACCTCCTTCCCACTCGCAGGGTTGAAAATCATTGACCCATGAAGTGAGGCCATGGGGAGAAATATCCAAGGCAGAGGAAGGCATCCCTGAGGGAATACACATTTTCTGCATGAATAATCTTGTGTGCCCCCATTGTGGAGCTCTGCCTGACATTGTGTTCTAGGTTTGCAGCTAGAGAGGTGTGCTCAACAAAATACCTCAGAAAGCACACTGCACAGCAGTGGAACTTAGTACATTTTGGATTGTTATTTTTTTTTCCATTTAAAAACAAAATTCCAGTGAAATAACAAGTCCTTAAAGCATGTATTATTTATTTTCAATGGAGTAAAAGAGCCCCTATAGTATTTTGAAAGAATGTCTGCTTTATAGGTCTGCAGTGATAATATGTTGGAAGTAACTAACAACTGTGTTATTTTTGTCCTCACTAATAATGCACAGGGAGCAATTGATGTTTCTTCTAGAGTTAATAAGAAACATTTGCAGCAAAAGCAGGAACTGTGGAGATAAAGCAATTGGCAAGAAATAGTATGTTTAAATACCATAAAACAGCCAGTATCCAAACAGGTGTGAGATAAAGTGGTATAAATAAACTGCTCTGTATGCAGCCCATCACACAGCAGACTTGGGTAAAAAATTGCATGAAATAACTTCACTTCTATTCAGAGGAAAATATAACAAAACTGATCCTTGTGTCTCTTAATTAGCTTTAGCAGCTGAGAAAACATTTCTCATGAAGAAATTTCTAAAAAGTCGTTCTTTCTAAAAATGGAAAACAAACAAAAGAAGCAGTCAGATTTCCAAATGTTTTGGAGAAACTGGTTTTAGAGTTTGTAAACCCCTTCCCCAGTTAAAGCTGGTATCCTGAAGAGACAGTGGAACTTCTTTCAGCCTTGCAAAGTTACCACTGGCCCTTCTAGTTATTCTGCATAGCCTGGTAGCATTACAAACTTAGATGGTGCCTGTGTTATTTTTATTGGTGCTGCTTTCACAAACACACAGACATTTGCCCTTTCTTCATCCAAACATTTGGTTGCATTAAGGGTTGTTTGGTTTAGATTAAAGATTTTCTTTTTTTAAGACCAGTCAAATTCAAAGTAAATCAGTACTAGCAAACATGACGTGAAAATAATTGCCCATGCTCACATGACTGATAAGCAGAACTATGGAAAATTTCTTACAACAAAATCCACCTGGTTTCTGTGGCTCTTACAAATGACAAGCCACAATGGGTTCATTGAAAGGTTTGTTAGGATCCATCAGCCTCTTGGCTAAGTGGAATAGCTGTATTTTTTTGTTTAATCAGCATGTGAATTTGTTGAACATGTGAATTGTAGATGACATGAGTTTTGCAAGTCTTACTGTCTTTGGGTTCACATAAAGGAATAAAATAATTTAAATATTATAATTATATTATAATAGACATTACCCACGAGGTGAAATTGCCAAATTTTGGATGGTTTTAGAAATCAGAACTTTCAGATGCTCCTCACTCTCTCGTATGTGAATCAGGTCCCTGAACTCAGCTCTGTGCAGTCCACGATGTGCAAAAAGCCAAGAGAGAAACCACAGCATCTCTTTGGAGACTCATTCTGTGACCTGCAACATGTTGTGGCCTGGGAAAAGGAGCCTCTCCACTGATACTGTCTGCTGACAAAACCATCCCTGTAATTTGTGTTCTGCATAGCCTGAGGAGTCCCTAAAAGCAGTGACTTGTTCTCACCCAGTGCCTGGACTAAGGGGAACACAAAACACACTTCATGTAACACCACTGCTTGCTTCTCCTCTGCCATTCTGGACTGGAAGGATTCAGAGGGGCTGATCTGGGGAGTAACTGTGCTGTTCTGTCTCCCTCTGAGCCTCCTGCACTGAGATTGCTCCAGCCTTTCATAATCAGGAATAAATACCACCACATCTAGCTGGACTCCACACTTATTTTGGAGTCCTTTAAATCAAACATGAGCATGGCTCCCTTGGCCAAGTCATACCTAGATAAATGTGCTGTTGCAGAAGGATTTTGCCCCATGGCTCTTCAGGATTTTATGTTTTTAGCACTCCAGCTCTGCTGTGTCAGTGAGCAGAGGTGATGGTGGCTGCTTTGGATGCTCCTGTGGGACCCCCTCGAGGTGCAGCTGGAGCAGCCCCATTCTACCATGCCTTGAGATGCACGTGGAGCTTGCCCTGGTGCAGGACCAAAAAGACAGGGACTTGCTTTTGTTGTCCAAGCTGGTGCTCCTTTCTGAGGTGCACAGGTGAAAAAGCTGCCAGGAAAGCTCTGTGTGTCTGCCCTGTGAGACAGCCATGGTGTGTAAATGCTCTGTGGGAGCAGAGGTGCTCAGAGAGCAGCTGGTACCACACTGAAAGAAACAGAAATGGGAACACCTCTTCTTCTTGTTGGCCCTTTTTAGTTAACCACTGATAGATGTGATAAAATCCCAGTGCTGCTGCTAATAAACAAAGGAAAGGAAGCCAATGTTCTTTCATCCTCTGACACATGGTGCATTTTGGTTTCTCTCAGAGTAGCAAACCTTTCTGTCTCATAGCAAGCATTATAAATAGGCCCACTCCTTATCAGATCCTCCTCTAAGTGTTTTTCATCAGAAAACCACAGTTAATTTTAGATAATTGTTGGAGATAATCTCAAATTTGTGTGTAATGTATGCCCCAGTTCTAAGAAAAACATGACACTGGGGAAGGTTCTGCCTGCCTAACAGCTTTTCACTTACAGGAGTGGTGTGAGATCTCTTGTTCTCGTCAATTGAACTCTCATGTCTTAGACATTCAGACCCCTATCTCTCAAAGGAGATAAAATTTTAACTTGCTTAGTATTTATTGTCTTCTGCATTTTGTAACAGCTCCTGAGCAGCATGTTCAGGGACTGAGCACATGTCCTGCCAAACAAGAAGAAAAGGGTTTCCAAGCAGTCTATGCCAGAATTTGTGATGGCATATCTGACTCCTGAAGCTTTCCTGTGGGAGTCAATTTTACTTTATTTGACAGCAGTGGCATTTGCTGCCAGAAGAATAAAGACAACAGCTGTTTAAAAAAGCACATGTGTCACCCTGCACTACCAAACAGTCTGCTCTACATTGTGAGAGTTTTAAGATGAAATGAACAGATGAATTCCCAGGACCAAGGAGAAGAAGTGTTTCTAACACCAGAGGAGGAAGGATGTTCATTTACCAATAAAAAAGGATTAAAATCAGACTGCAAGTGGTCCATCAAAACTTTCTGAAAAGGACAAGGAGCAAAACCCAAACATGACGAAATTTTAGAAAAGGCATTATGCTTTCAAGTCCAGTTTTTGTTCAGTATAATTGCTGGATATATCTTGATTAGCATGAAAATAAATATAAAATATAGTGATATTTGAGCCTATTGTATGCAATACATCATAAAGATAACGTAACAAAAAGCAACTTTTAATCTTCTACTTTAAGAAACTCAGTGAGAGTAGCACAGGGATTTCCTTGAGATGGTCAAAAAGAAAAATGAGGGATTTAGATACCCTAGTCTTCCAAGTCTCTGCCAAAGCCATCTATTTCCTGAGCAAAGTTTACTTTAACAAACATCCAGGGCTGGATGTTGCAAATATTTGTAGCTGAATTATCTTAACATTTTGAAAACCATGTACCTTGAATGATGTGGTTTTCTCTGGGAAACTGAGTGGAAAGGCTTCTTCTTGGCATGGAGAGATGCTAGGAAATTCTAACATCATGCATGAAATTTCAAATCTGCCTTTAGGAAAAAACAATTTCCTTCATCAGGTGGCTCGTTCTCACTGGCAAAGGTGAGCAGGGTCAGACAAAAAGGCAAACAAGACTACTTTAAATTTGTGAGGAAATTTTAAACCCCTTAAATTTCAATACATTTTGCCTTTTATTGTGAAGCCCTGGCATATTTTTGATGGCAACATTCTCAAACAAAATTTAGCCCTGTTATTCTACACTCTCTGTTTATGATATGTGTGAATGGACATGTATCCAAGTTTAGGGTTGACAGATCCATCAGAATGTTGGCCAGCTTGAAAGTCTGCAGATTTATGAGGTTTGCCCCACTTTTCACTCCTTGTGGTCCATGGAAATCCATGATTTAGAGATCTTAATAAGGGACCATTAAGTGTTTTCAACCAGAATGAAATATATTTCAAATCATCAGGAATTTTCCTCTGATACAGGCCCAGAAAAACCATCTCACTTTCATTATAACTGGTGAGGGAGAATGGTTGATCACTTTATTCATACACTATATCTCTGCTAATAAGCCTCATTTCTCGTCTTGTCATTCCAGTCTGGCACCTCACATGAACAGAAAGTGCTGGTAAGATCAGAAGGCACAGTGTTTTTAGCAACATGGTGCATTAAAATAATTTTCACATGTGATCAGATGCTTTTCCAGGTAGACTTAAAGAAGTTAAATGTCAAGGTGTGTATAACACAGGTTATCTAACCTGGGCCATGGTAGAACACAACATTCTGCTTTTGAGTGTATTTGTTCTTGTATTTATTCTTTTATTCTTGTGTCTGCACACACAAAGTAATGAATGAAGGGGAAAAAAAAAGAAAAACACATTTCACGCTTTTAAAAAAATATCCATCAGATCATAATGTATCCTCAGAAGAAGCAAGTTTTAAGACCTCAGAAGTCAGAACTAGTAGGTTTGCATGAACTTCTTGGTTATTTCTGTCACTGCCGAGTTTTTTAGATCAGCAAGATCTGGATAGCTCATGCCATGAGTGTGTCCCTCATCATAAGTTGTAAACCACAAAAAACCCCTATTTCCTGTTTTAAAACTGCAGGTATTTGTTTGACAGGAAGATAAGTTTGGCCAGAAAGCCCATACTAAAAATCCCTGGGGTGAACTTTAACCTTTATATAGCTGATTAACCCTTTAATAAACATGCTGGCAAAAAGGCCAGGCCATTGCCTGCGCCCTTCGGGCCACAAACAAGGACAATATTGGTTTTTAAAGCCACATTTTGCTTACTGAATTATGCAGCATGCTGCTAAATGGGATCCTTTTCTCAGAGCAGCTATCACGGGAAGATTTGTAACTTCCCTCTTGTCTGCACAAAAAAATCTGGTAACGAAAGGCTTCACACTTAAGCAGTTCTATTTGTTTCAAACATCTACTAAGCGACACATTTGCAGAAATACAGGTGAGGGTTCCTTCCCTCTCTCCTTGCCCTTTCTGTCTATGACAAGCATGGACCAAGACCACAACTTTGGAGTGGGTCCGCTGTATCGAGGCGATTGCAGGATAAAATCTATTCTACCGACCCCAGCAGGCACCTCTGTCCTCTCACTCCCAGCAGCTGCGAGAGGCAGATAAGGCTACAAATGGGGCTTTCTTCCTTGCAAGAAGGGGCTACAGAAGAGCTGTGAAGTCTGCTCAAACTTGTGAGCTGCCCACAGCTGCAGGGCCACGCGTGGGACAAGCCTGCAATTCCTCGCCCACCTAGGCTGCAATCACGGCATAGCGGTGGGGACGACCAAAAAATGCATCCCGCTTTCCAAGTGCAGCAAAGCAAAGAGTGGTTTTGGCTTGGCTGCTCTAAACAAGGCAGTGATTAGCCAGTAATCAGCGAGCGATTAGCACAGACAACTGGGTCACTGGGAGTTCAGCTGAGCATTCTTTGCTGGGAGGCACTGAAAGGCTCAGCCCGGCAGGAGCACACGGGCTGATACCATTGTCCACCGCAAGCATCCACTCAACAAACCCGGTTTGGGTAATCAGCTTGCGTCCCATAACATTTTAATCATAAAAATGTTGCAAAATAAGAATCATGGTACTGACTGGCTGTGAAAAGAGTTATAAGGGCATTAATGGTTTGGATTAAACAGCTCCAGTTTGTCACACATAATCAGGAACACTGGGATATGATGAAGACCCATCTTTTTCTTTTCCAAATATTATAATAAACAAGCTGTATCACGTTGTTCCGCAGCTTAGACACAATCATTCAGTATGGGATCAGGAGGTACCAAAGCTGCTGATAGAAGCTTTGCATAAAGGATAACTATGGATCATTCCTTCGTGAGCACAGGCTCACAAACCACAGCTGGGCTCAGCCAGGTCTTCATGAAGGGCAGCTGACACCTCATGTATTTGTAGACTTCCTTCTCCTCCTCCAAATCAAAGCTTGTATTGCCAGTTAAAACTACCTCCTGTGAAAACTGTGAATCCTAGTTCAGCATTTTTATTCTGTGTGCCACCACCTAGATATCAAGGGAAGTAAAAGAGACAGCAGTTTTCTACCTCTTAAACAACAGGGATAAACGTGTACCTGATGGAATTTCATTTTTTCCATGTCACCCGTTGCAGTCAGCTCCTGTTAGGCTGAACAACAACTGTATCTCAGCAGCTCATCACCAGCTGTGTTTGACTCTTGTCTGCACAGTGTGTGGGGGTGCTTCTTTTTGTGTGTGTGCTGGCATGGAAGTGGTCCCACCTGAAGACAGCACAGGCAGGCAGTGCCCAGGGATGGCATTTTTGCCATGTGGACGAAAGCAGGTCTTTTGCCAACACATGCATCCCTTCCTTGTTGCAATGTTAACAACTATTCCTGCCAAAGGCAGAATATGCCATTATTTTGTGAGTTTCTGTTCTTAGCTGAAGGAACTCCATGCAAGGATCATAGTTTTGAAACTCAAAAGTCAGCAATCACAACACCTCTATGGGAAAGATCCTGTCCTCACATGCTGCCTCTTCCTTCTCCCACTTTTTTTCTCATTCAGCAATAAGATAGAAACAGAAACATCCTGCAACAAGCAGAAGCCTCGTGTGTGGTGATGCTGCATTCCCCAGAACACCCCCTTCCCTTTGCCTGCAGACACAGAGCTTAGCATCTTTCCAGAAATGATTTCCACTGAAATCTGCAGCCAGACTGGGCATCACTGGGGTCTAGCAATGGCCATGGTGCACACGTGTGCTTGCACATATGCAGTCTATGAACAGTTACTTGTCCATACAGACATAAATAACATGACTAACAGTGACAGAAACTTGACCCTTAAGACTCCAGCTAAGGGCTTGAAGGCACTGCTGTGCAACAGGCCTCCTAAGTATTTTGCATTTCTGTGTAATATTGAGTGCAATGGGACACCTATTCCTGCTTTGAACTTTGTAATGGTTGACTTTAACAAAGATTATAAAGTAAACATTTAAAATTTGCATTTTTGCCAGGTTAAGAACCAAAAATAATAATAAAAATTTCCCTGAGAATCTGACCTCTTTTTCCCATAGTGCCTTTCAATGGGTGTTGTAAGAAAGCACAACTTAATAACAGTAATAAGTATATTATGAATATCTGAATAAGAAACAACAACTGAATAAGTTATTACAAGCAGGGAATATTTTGCTAAAGCTCAATATTTGAAATAAACAGTTATAGCAGAATAAGTGTATGTCCCAAAGTCAAGCTAAGCCTAGAAACTGGATGTACTGAATTCAACCTGAATTAAATTAAGCTGGAAAAAATATGGACAAATACTCCAGCCAAGAGACAAAATATTTTTTGTATCCAGTCTCTAGGATAGTAAAAATATCCTGGCATGGCAGGACTATATAATACTTCAAGCCTGGTACAAAACAAAGTCTGAAGATGCTGTCCTGGAACCATGACCTCTAAATTTGACCCATAAACATATGTTTCATCAGAGAGTGATTCCAGAAACGCTTGGACAGGCAGCTGCTGGTGCAGGAGAAGGTTTGAACCCCCAGAAGAGTCCCAGTCCATTAGAGGGTGACATGCTGTAGAAATGGGGCATTTCAGACACCTCTGCTCCCACCCTGTCTTCAGTGACTTTTCCTTCTCAGAGGAGCAAGTGGGACAGAAAGATAAGGGGTGCCAGTTCTGTGTCCAAGCAGAGCTGCTGTGCAGAGTGGAGCACGAGCAGTTCTGATGATGCCACATCCAGGCTGTTGTGGCATGGAGAAACACGGGCACAGGCTAAAGAGCAGAGCGGAGGCACACAGGGATTTACAGCAAATGCAGCAGAGGGAGAGGAGAAATGTTTGAACCTCTTCTCCTTGCCAAAATCATACACATCTGTAAAGTCAGTGCCACACCAGTGGCACTTTCTTTCAAAAGAAAGACTATAGGGCCAAGGGAAAACATTGCTGTAGTTATTACAGAATGATTAAGAGTCTACTCCAGAAAAAATGCAGAGCTGGAAGAGCAGGGCTTCTCATAGTGGCTTCATGAACAACTGAGTTAGGGAAGGACCTTTGTTAGCAGAGACAATGATCCAGAGGTGGCAAAAAGCATCAGGAGAAAGCAGAGCAAGGAAAGAAGTTACACCACCAAAACTACGGCTGCAGGAAGCAGGTTTTGCTGCATTATGAAACCCCCCGACTTTTTCTTCATTTGAAAGAGGTTAGGGAAACTAACCAAACCTCTCATGTATTTTTTTAAAAATCCCACTTTTATCTACTGTATGTGAAATTAGGAAAAGGGTGATCAAGATGGCAACTTCAATACAAGCCACCTTTTGCCTGTGAATAGCATCAAGCTGAGATGAAGAGCTATTACAAACTCCTGTTGCTCAAGCAGAATGTTTATGCTCTTAATTGCAAAACATCTGCATCTTGTTGTCCATAAAATGAGCAAACATTTTGAAGATACCCAGGGAAGAAATGAACTCATAAAACTAGAGGATTAAGAAACAAGAAGCTATTTAATGGCAGCCTTTCAGGTTGGAGAGTGTGTGGGCCATGAGATTTTGTCTCAATCCCACACTTTTTAAAATCACATAGACCAGAAATAGGAATATAGTCTGCAGGAGACAAGCAAGGGAAAACTTGATAATTTACTGATCCCTGCATCTTACCCCTCTTACTAACATCTTCAAGCCTCATGTTTTTGCAGCTTTCCAAGCAGATTACCCTAATTCTTACAACAGAACTGGTAGGAAATTTTGAATCCATATAAACCATGTAGCCCTCCATAATCTTTATTATATACTTTTGGGTGAGATAAAACCGTTCTTAATATTACACTAAAGATCTTCTAGAAACAACCCATTTTGGCATTTATTTTTTTGTTTTAGCCCAATGAGTCTTTTTTTACCCCTTTGGAGGCTGGCACTGGAGCACACTGAGCTCCTGGTCAGAAAGCAGAGGCCAAGAGAAGGAAGCAGAGCTGCTCCTGCCCCCCACAATGCACTAATGGTGGGCTCACTGCTGCACACAGAAAGACAAGCAGCTCTTTCAAAGCTTCTTAAGAGGATTTGGATGGCTCTTTTCCCCTAATTCTAGAAAGTAGAAGTGTTTCAGGGTGGTTATGCAATGACCCCAAAGCTGACATAAGTGAAGGAAGAAACAGCACATGGGGAGTTTCTCCCAGACTTGAGAGATTCTGGCTTCCTCTTGCCCAGGGATCAATACTGGGATTTTGGCTTTTGATTACTTACAGTATTAAACAGCTTGATGCATTCTACTGGAAAACATAGCAAACACTGGGCAAGGATGACAATACATGCACGAAGCTTTCAAAAGGCAGAGCTTGCATCATTCCTCAGCCTGTTAACTCACATTTGCCTCGTGGATTTCCTTGCCTGCTGTTGTTAAAATAATCCCAAAATTACAATTGAGCAGATCTACTAAGAAATTCAGGCAGAATATCAGCTTACTCTGCGAGAGGCTCCTGTGCAAATAGAAAATGCTGGCTTCTTGGATACTGGAAATTCCTATCTCCCAGCCTGCAACCCTGTCCTGACAGTCACGTGTCTCCAGCCCATCAGGGCTAATAGGCTCTACAAAACCCAAGGACTGATTATACTCAGAGCACAACACAGCGCTGACTATTATGTAGCAACTTAGCCGGTATATAATTACTTTTGAGGAAAATGCATTGCAGAACAACATCACTTCTCAAAGATTTAAGTTATTAAGGAAGATTAAGGAATTTCACTCTGGAAAAGAGACTTCTCTGTGACCTAATTGAAGTTTTTAACATTCTCAAGGGAACTAATAAAAATTGGTTCATGCAAATTCTCCATACTTTCAAAGAACATGAACACAAGAGAACATTATTTAAGAAAAAAAAAATTAGGAAATCGAGATCAAAAAGAATTTAAAACAAAAAAGAAGAAAAAAAAGGAAAAAATGAAAAAAAAAGAGCAACAAAAAAACCCCAAAACCCGAAATCCAGCAATAAAAAGAAACATAACCCAAAACAGAATAATTTAAATTAGAGGGAACTATTCTACCAGATTGTTTGATCCATCCCCTCCTTCCTATGAATCACAGAAGGATTGATTTCCTTATCCTTAAATAATCCCTAATAGATGGGCGTCTAGGTGAGCCAGTGATGACTATTCCACAACTTCTCTTGGCAGCCTGTACTTTCAGAAGAATAAACATATTGAATAAATTATTTTAAAAAGGCCATCGTGGGCAAGGAGAATCAATGAAATCAAGGGAAAACTTCTTAATACAGACTGGGGGATGAAAGATAGAGAATAAAAATAAGCTCATTAGATGAATAAGAGACAAAAGTGACAGAAAGAAGCACAATCTTGTGGCATATTCCTTTATTACTGAAATACTGTTTCCACTCACTATTTAAAGAAGCTTCACAGAACACCTACACATTTGTCCAAGCACGAAACAATTTCAGGAATGATCACATGAAAACTGCAGCCAGTTCTTCTGTCAGCCTCCAACAAAGGAAAATGAACAAAAAAGATGCCTGGCAGTACAAACAGGAACAACCTTCCTACAAACTGAAACCAACACATTTGCAAAAGACAATTTCAGGTAAATTCATAATGAATTCACATTTGGGGAAGCACACAGAGGAATAAGCCACATTAACCAAGTGCTTACACACAAAAGCTAGATTTTCAAGGACACAAGGTATAAATACATAAAGCCCCTCACCCTGCAAGCAGGCACATATTTAACTTCACACATAAGAGCGGCCCTGGTCAGCCCATGGGCATTAATCACCTCCACAAAGTTTGCCAGAGTAATTCCCCAGACCGTGTTCCTCTCTGTGGTTATTACACACCAGTAAGCCTTGCCAGTGTCTTTGGTGCAAGATTGTCAACAGAAAACTAAGTGTTCTCTCCAAAACTGTCACATAAATACATCTGCTAAAGCATATTTATTGTGCAGGAGAATTAGATGGGTGCTGTCCCCATCTAAAGGGATGTGCACCATCCCTGGCTTCATGGGAGAACATGGGCAAGGGCAGCAGAGACCCAGTGCCCATGAATCATGAATGGACTGCCTTATCAGGAGAAAAACTCATTCTATTTTGTCATGGCTTCTCCAATACCAACTTGATGGGAAATCAAGCAGGAGATACCCGTGCAGGAGAGCAGAAACACTTCAGAGGCTGCAGAGCAGGGTTATTAAAGCCACCCGAGTTGCTCATACACGTTGCAAGTGGTGCTTTATACTCCACCTGATTTCTGGGTGTAATTCAGATTATTCACATAAATTTTTACACTGGGGTGTCACCAGCTGATGCACTTTCACCAAAATGCCTGGAGACAATTTGTTTTCTAGAATGGGGTCAAAACTCACAGCTCCTCCTCCCTTCCCTTTCCTCAGAGTGGCCGTGGTGGGTTATTATTAGATGTACATGAGTCTCCAGGGAGGAAAGAGAAGGATGTGGCTTGACTGCTTTTGTTTGGATGGATTGAGTAACTGCTTATAGTTACATTTGACATTCAGATTGTTTGCCTTTATGCATTTTGGGGGCTTGGTTTTCGAGTGGGGTCAGAAGACTTGTGATAGACATTTAATAGAGACTGAAAAAAATCCAAATATGAAAGTGGAAAAAAAACTTCACTGCCTGCAAAGTCTTAAGCAGGCTGTGATTAAAGAGGGACAGATGTAACTACCAAACATTTAAATTTTGGGTTTTTTAGATCCCTTCTTGATATTCACATGCAAAGTCTGCAGTATATGTTCACTCACTTGTATTCCTGAAACTCTGGATCACTCTAATTCTTACTGTCACTCTCTGTTCCTAACAAGAATGTTTCTTTTTCATTAGCCTTACTCTACATCTTTTCTATTTATTCAGGCTGTTATTCATAGTGCCTGGTCATATTCTCTTTATGGACTGTCCATGCAAGTCATTTAAGTGACCTGCAAGCTGTAATTATAACTGTATAAGCATCTTTTGTCCCTTTTACTACACCTATTATTGATTCACACATGATTGTACCTGCTTTATTTTCAAATGTAGCAAATTTTTCTTTGAAAAAAAAGAACAACTCTGATTTAGGAACTCTTCTTTTAAGTTTAGCAGTATTTTCTCAGGCTTTAGCTGTTGTGCAGCCCTTGCTGAGTTAATTTTATGTCTATGGAATGGATGCAGACCAACTTTTTTTTTGTTTCTTACAGGTAAAACTATACTTCCCTAGGCATTGAGTACATTCAGTCTCACGCAGTTTCATATTTTTGCTAACTCCTTTGTTTTTGGGATGTGAACTCTTGTTCTATCTTGAAATATATTTTGCATTGTACTTGGACTGGTTAACTAAAATCCAAATGACCTCATTTCGGTTTAGGATGCATTGTGGGAAAAAGATGACAATTAAGACATAAAAATTTTGGTTTGTGCATTTATGTTTTCTTTTTCTCCTAAGGAATATTTAAGTGAAATTGAATGTAACTTGACTTGAGGTTTGTTTAAGCCCAACAGTCATTGGTTTATTGCTGTTACTTTCAGAGAGTTTTTATCTTAAAAATCTTTGGCATTAAACCAGAAAGTATTCTAGCTTTCTTCTCCTTTGTCTCTAAGCTTATGACTTACTTGTGCAATTGTTGCATGAAAGCAGTTCTAAATTTTTTTCTCTTATAGGAAAACAGATGGAGAAGAATTTATCTGCAGTTGGGATTTGCTGCTTATAATTTATTTCACAGGATCAAGCAGAAGATAACTGTGAGCTCACGCTAGTCAAGCTTCCAGGACACCATCACTTCTAAATCGTATATATTTTTGAGATTATAGTTATGGAGAGACACGGGTAGAAAGCTATTGAGGCATTTTTCAGATTTCCATAGCTGCTTCTCTGCAGCTATACAGCACATTCCTAGTGCTCTCTCTTGACTGGGTGGCTCCCATTAATAGAAATATATTTCACATTCTGTTTCCCAGCTTTCTGAAGCACTTGGTATAGAAGAAGCAGTCTACACACCTATAGCAGCTGCTCCCTTCTCCACAGCCTGCACAAAGTCGTGTCACTCCACCATATGCTCAGATTCTGCAAACAGGATGGAAATCATTCTGACACCAGCTTATTACAGAGCCCCATTCCTCAGTGGAAATTTTTCTGGTATGTCCTATTGTTTTAGCATTACATTTTATTATTTTTTCATTAATACAGTAGGAAAATCACATTGCTTCCAGGACACGTTGATGCTAGTCAGGACGCTCTGGAGGCTAACAATGAGTCAGGACTCTGGACTGAGACCAAGCTTTTCTTCCATTGAGCTCTGCTCTTTTTTCTTCCTCCTTAAGGAACTGGCTTTTATTGGCCTCTTTAGCTTGGGATTAACTTACATCATACATTTAATAGTATATATATTCCAGTAAAAGAATACACACAGCACCATGCAAATTAACCTCCTAATCAAATTAAAAGGTTGAATGACTTATACAGAGCAGCTTGGAGAAGAGGCTGCCCACGTCAACACGGTGGTTCACGTCATGAGCCTCAGGAGACAGGCACCTACAGTGCACCCAAGGAGTGATAAAGCCAAACTACCTTGAGTCAAAATGCTGAAAGATTTGTGACAGAAAGTTGTGCAGAGAGCAGTCCTTCCTTCCCAATGGGCTCTGACACATCAAGTGAAGCACCAAGTTTTGGGGAACACGTAGGAAGTTTAAAGGGAGAGGAGGTAAGGAAATTAAAGTGTTTTCCTGCCAATGGCACAAAGGGACATAGAGGTACAACCCTTTTTATTTTCCAAAGCACCTTTAAAACATCCCTGGGAAAGGTGTAGAGGTGTAATCAGGCACTGGGCTGCTGAGAGCAGCAGCTGCTCATGAGCATTGCCTGGGATTCCAGAGTGTGGGCATCGTGTGCTCCTCTGCTCTCATGCTGGGAAAGTCTCCTACACAAACAGGAGGGTCTGCATGATGGCCAAGGTGGAAGATGAAATAGTGCCAGCATATGCTTTATGGCAGGTAAAAGCCTCCCAATACCACTTCAGTGCCAACAGTGCTGTGATAATTCCTCTCTCCTCCACACCTTCAATTGTTTCATTTCTCAGCAACATATTTTAGTTGTATGGCTCCATTAGCTCTTTTTTTCCCTTTTTTTTTCCCTTCTGTTTCTATGCACAGGGTCATTGACTGCCTTAATCAAATCTCATACCATAATGAAAAGTAAAAGGCATAATGTAGCATTTAACAGACCGATGATCCCTCGTGCTGACTGGCATATGATATTTCTAAAAGAATGAATCTTCAGTGAGACCTGAATGGTTCAGCTCAGGAAGAAAGAGAGGCCAAATTGTCTTTCTAATCACAAACCTTTGCCCCATGGGGTCTGAATTTTTGCTTTAAGGACCACATCAGAAGATTTATGAAGTTTGCTGCTTTGTTCCCATTTTTAGGAACCACTCCAAGTCACACTGAATTCAGTGGGAGTCCTTTCATTGACACGATCAGGCTTTGGAGCAGGTCCATAGAGAATGACATTTTTCTGTGATAAAAAGAGAACTGCTCTGAAACTATCTGCATTTCCACTGATGCTCATGTAGAGTGGAAAGTGTTTCTCTCTGGATGAGTGATCATCCTGCACAGTCTGTAGAAACACTAAGCAGATGCAGCACATGCCTAGTTCTTCATCCCAGTTCCTCAAAGTGAAGCAGTGCAACACCACAGGCACAGCTTTAAGAGCACTTTAACATAAACTTTTAAGATAAACTGAAATTCTCAGCTTCTCAACTAGACCCTCACAATGCTGAACTCAAAGGGGCCAAAGTGAAGTCAGCTTTCACTTGGTCAAAACATCACTCTTTATAAAAATAACACTGAAAAATTCATTACAGACTACTGCCATGTTTGCCTGGGTTCCTATATTCTTTTGTGGCCCAAATAAAGGTGATAAAAACCATTGTATTAGAGTGTATCAATTTTCTAAGCATGAAAATCAGATTTGTGTAATGCCCTAAACCTCTGCATCCCAGGGCCTCAAACACCTCAGATGTGATACCTGAGACATGAGGAGTAAAACAGACGTGGTTTTGTTGTGGTATTTTATAACCACCTCTTCAAAGTGAGCTCTTTGTCTTAATTACCATCATCTTCATTCACTAAATTACAAAAAGTCACCTGTTTCTTACTGAGCTTTTTAGTAATGGGAATGCAAGTAACATTGCTTCAGCTGGGCAATAGTTTCTCTCAGAACCTCAAACACTGAAGATTTAATCCCCTTCGCCAGAGGAATCCTGGCGAATGAAACCACTTCAGTTATTGCCCAGAAATATTTTGTGTCCTTAAAAGAGGAACCTGAAATTGGCCAGAAATGAAGCCAGCTGAATTCCTGGTGCTTTTACCAATGTAATAAAGTGCAGAAGATCTTCACTGCTGGAGCATCATGTTACAGCAGCAGCAACAGCAGTAGATGGGTTTGTCTTGTTCTCCAGTGATCAGCAAGAGATTCCATCTTCTCATTTTGGTGGGGTTTACAAGTCCAAGACACCCTGTTTTTTCACTATGTTGATAAAAAAGGATGTCATTAAAAAGAATGTAACTGATACACATGGAGGAGAAGAAACAAAGTTGTCCGTGGGAACACTGCGTTATCGCGTTCACTCCCGGCTGTAGCATGCCATCAGTATTTATTTACTTGCAAGGGGAAGGTGTGCCATTTCAAACACCCTCCCTCTGATGGATGCAGGCCTCTGCTGGATCCTGCTATTTAACTCTCTCTTTGGAGCTGTTTGTCTTTGGTTTTCAGCTGTCTTATCATGATATATGTGTGCTGTGCATACCATGGCATGTCAGGCCAGATCAGACTGCGACTTGTCACACAGAGCAGCAAATTAAGGCAGTTTGAGTGAGCTGCAGATACATATCGCCTGGCATTGGGAAGTTCATAAAACTTACTTTGGTGGAAAATATTTTGGTGTGTAGCAAGCATCCTTTGGATCATGTTTCCCTCTCTCTTGGCTGGTTGGAATTCTTTTTCATGTGTACAGTTTGAAACTTAAAAGCTAATTATGCTATTTAGAGGTACATGTTTAAATTTATGTCTTTGTTGTTCCTGCTGTTCCCCGAGCAGATTAATTGTTAAAGTAGTCGTTGCAAAATTATTTCAACTCATTTTTGTTTTATCACTTATTTTGCATTATTATGAGGAGCTATTACAAGAGGATAGGAAAACTCTTGGCAAATAGAAGTTATCTGTGTATTTATTTAAAGGAAGTTATGCTCATAGGAGGGAAAAGAACATTTTAAACTAATATAAGAACCACTGAAAAATGTAGCCCTGATCTCAGTTTCAAATCCACCCAGGCATTTCTTTCAGCTTACACACTTCCCCAGTTTGGGTCATAAACACTGAAAGCTGCAAAACAAAATAATTCCTCTTTCAGCCCCATTTTTCCCTCTTAAGCCAGATGTGTTGTAGGGAGCTCTGCAGACCTGGAGGATAAAAAGTGTCCTGAACTCAGCACCTAAGGGCCAGCCAGGATTCTGGGGCTCTCTCTTGGGCTCTGCCCATCACCTGGTTTGACTTCCCAAAGTTTGTTTGGGCATGGATTCAGGGAGACTCAAAGCCACGTGGCTGACTCCCAGCACAGGTGGTTTCACAGGAGTCAGGTGAAAACAATAGAGCTGTTAAACTGCTGGAGCCAGAGCTGTAGGGACGTGTTCCCTTCGGTCTGGTGGCTGAACAGCAAACTGGAAAAGCGATTCGGGTGGGGTTCAAGCTGAAACACACAAAGTGTTGGTAGAACAGACATAAAAGCCCCCCCAAAGTTTAATTTTGGGTCAGCTCAGATTGCATTGCTTGATCATTGAATGGAAGTTTTCATATTGTTTTTAATCAAAATTTAAACAACAAATATTCTAGCTGAGCAAACCCTCCATTTCAAAACATCAAAATGAAACTTTGACAATTCATTCTCTTACTGAGGAGTCTAACATTCACTTGACTGGATTATTTTCAAAATAATAATGAAGTAAAATTGTTAATTTTGAAAACTAAGTGGTAGAAGAAAGGTGAAAATTATATTGTTTATTTTGAAAATACTGAAATGAAACCTTTAAACTTCCCTGAGAAAAGAATTTCCCCTGATTTTCTTTCTGACAAAAATCTGCATTACATTCAACCAGAATTTGTGAATAGTTTTCCACTTCAAATTGCAGTTTTGGCAAATGCTGTCTGTCCTGGAAAGATTCCACCAGCTCTGTTGAAACTGGCACATGCTCACATACTTTACTGGATAAGAGATTTCATCCTGCAAAATGGGGATAAGAATAAAATTTCCCCACTGATGTAGAAAAATCTATAGGTTGAGCTGCTAATGCCAGTAAGGTGTACATGTCTAAGGCAGACACCAAAGTTTTTTGATTTCCTGGGGTATAACACTTCACAGAGAAAGGAATCCTTTTCTTCGTTTTAATGGGAACTAGATTAGGTATTCAGAACCTTAACTAGTTACATGAACAAAAAGCTAAAAGACAACACAAGCTTAAGTGCTTTAAAATGATGATCTAGAAGGCCTGTAATTTGCAGTATTACAGTGGAGCTGTTCAGCTTGGTTTGAAGTGACAAATAGGCAGAGGTATCCCACAGAGCTGTGGCAGTGAGGCACAGGGGGGTTCCCACTGCAGCTGCCACACGGCGATCGCATCCTTGTCCCGCAGAAAACCACCAGGACAATGCTGCTGGCTGCAGGAGTGCTGCCCCTGTGCAGGTGCCACCTACCACTGTCTTGCCTGTCCTCCTCTCTTTCTGGCCAGGAGGGAATTTTCCTCTGGAAGCCAGTGATCAGAGGGTTTTGTGTGGAGTTTTCCTGGTTCATTCTATGTGACATGTTCGAGACGCGGCTTTGCTGCAGCCTCTGAGCCCATGGCAGTGGGCAGGGGAGATGAGGCTTTGCTGAAATGTGGAGCAAACACACACAAAGAGAAAATGGATAAAACATTAAAATGACAGCTTGCTGAGGTGGCTTGTTGTCACAGTGGCTTTAGCATGATCATGAAGTGATGTGCAGTACTTGATGTCGCTTGCTCCTACACGGTGAAACAAAGCTGATGCTTAGTTTGCCCCACTAGATCAGGATTTGCTAAATGCACAAAATTTCCCAGCTGGGTCACAACAGGTGTGCCAACAAAATTGTGAGTGTGGGAAGAGGTGTGTCTGTGCAGAGGGCTGGAATCAAACACTTGATCAGCTTTTTCAGAGGGATTCAGAGGTTTGATCGGTGCAGCTCAAGCCCACTGCTAATTTGAAAATGCTGCTGCACTCTAAGCAATGTGACAGCAGAAATGCAAAAAACAATGTCAGAGTTGATAGAAGAAAACTCAGAGCCAGAGGAAGTGTTAGTGTTTTGGGCAAAATTCTGCCATCAGTAAAATCAATGGCAATGTTCCCACTCCCTCCTGCAGTGCTGGGATTTCACCCTTTGCCTATAGAAAACCAGTGGATATGCAATCATAGGAATATCCACTACACTGGATTGTATTTTGCAAAAGTGTTGTGTTTAAATTCTCAAAATAATTTTGACTGAGCTTTTGTTTGGCTCAACGAGGTCAATTAATGTAATTCCAGAACTTCTGGAATGAAGTTTTGTATAGATTATTTTCTCTAATGCATTCATCTGTCATGAAATACTCACATCTTCTAGCTTCACTTAATTCCCTTTGAAGCTACCTGTATGCCTAAAGTTAAGCCTCTTTTTAAAATCTTTACAGAATCAGGGACATAGTTTTTGTAATTCTCCATTCAGCTGCTGTGGTAAGAGTAATAAAAAAGGGCTGTGATGTATGTAGAATTACATGCTGTGCTCTTCCTCTGAGCTGCTGCATTTCTATAGCTGTACAAAAAAATCCAGTCTGCAGGGAACCTTGTTGCGGTTAAAAATCTATATTTTCATTTTCTCCATTTGTTCTACAAAACTGAGCTAACAGGCAAAACAAACATACATGCTAAGATGCACAGAAACATTCAGGAACAGCAATCATACTGGGGAGGATGCTGGAAAACATATACACTTGTTTTAACCAATACAAAAAGTTTTTTAAAGTCTTAAAAAGGAAAAACACTATGTGCTAACTACCACGGGGCATGCAAATATTAGAGGGGATTTTTCATGTGCTTTGAGAAGGTATACAAGAAATGCTGTGTTATTTAATCCACAAATAGCATGAAATATTAACTAAATTAACTAAAAAATATTAACTATATTAACTAAATTTACATTTCTATTGGTTGCAAGAGGATTATTTTATAATCTACAGAAATAATAAATACCTGTAATTACAATGAAACCTGCTTGCATAACATGCTCCCTTTAAAAGGAAAACGATAACTTATCCTATCTGCTGCCAAATATTGAGGTAATCTCTGTTTCTAGCATTCCCTGAAAGCTCCAGGACTTCAGCTGGGAGAGCTCTTGGAGCAGTGCAGGCGTGGACATGCGCACCCAGCCTGCATGGGAGAGAGACCATACCCGCTGTCTGCAGCTGCAACGAGATGAGGAGGGGGGGAAAAATGGTTCAAATGACAGATGCAAACTTCCCAGTCCCTCATCTCCTATGGAACAACAGGGAAAATTAATCCTCCACGTTTTACAACTTCCAGCGAGAATTTGCCCAGCTTTTCCCACCATTTCTGTGCGTCCCTGGTGTGTTGAGGACTTCACGTTCAGCCAGAGACAAGTGTGACATGGCATTGAACATAGCCCCGGTGCAAAAGTGCAGCTTTTGCCTTTTTTTGTCGTTAGGCAGCAAAGAAGCTCAGAATTCCCAGTTTTTAACCCAAAAGTAAAGCTTTGTGCACACGCTGTGCCAGGGAGGGCTGTCAGCCCTGCCTGGCAGCAGCACGTGGGGGCCTGGCTCCCCTCTCCATTGTGGAGCAGCCAGGACAGCCACCTCCTCCCATGCTTTCACCAAACCCCTCATCTTCTGCCCCTTGAATCGATGCTTTTGAGCACCAGCTTGGAATGGCCTCATCCTGTGCCTTGCAGAAGTGGCGAGGGCTCCTGTAAATCCATAGCAGGGGCTCTGCTTTTCTAGCTGGGGTTATCCTACAGTAGAAGTTTCAATGTAAATCTTTTCCATCATTGCTCTGCTTTTATCAGTCTGTGTTTTTAAAACCTTGCACTTTATTCTGCTGCTCCAGAAATACCTGAAATAGCTCAGGCAATAGAGCCCTTTCCAGCCCGGAGGCGAAGGAGTTAACAATGCCCTTTCAAGCAAAACCACAAACAACTGGGGGGAAAGGGGGGGGGGGTTTTGAAAAAAAGAAAAAAAAAAAATTTAACTGAGAAATGGAAAGGATCCAAGTTCTAACCGAGAGTAAAAGCACAGAGAGAGTATGAAACACACAAATCATCCTGGGGTTCGGAGTTGATAAAGTTATTAAAAAAGAAAAAAAGGAGAAGGGTGGGGAGGGGGGGGAAGAGAAAAATCCCTTTGTTTCTGCCCTATACCTTGAGGCTGTGGGAGCAGAGGGAGGGAGAGCAGAACGAGTCCGACCGGAGCCCAGCGCCGAGCCCCATCCATCCCAGCGGGAGCCGGGCACGGGCTGGTGCTCCCCGGCTCCCCTGCGCTCAGCTCCTGGCAAGAGCTGGGCAGGGTGTGCTTGCATAAACTCCACACTTTTTGGACTTCTTTTTTTGTTTTAATTCCTTTCTTCTTTTTTTTTTCTTTTTTTTATTTTTTTTTTTTTTGTAATATTATTATTAGCGAGTGGGAGAAAAGGAGCTTTTAAGGCAGGCGGGCTGGAGCCGGGATGCGGCCGGAGCGCGGGTGGGGTGCGGAGGCCCCGCCGGCTATTGGGCCATCAGCTTAGCAACAGCGTGGAAAGGGCCAACCCCAGCGTTCCTACAGCTGGGCCACCTTCCAAGGATGGGTGCCAAACGCTCCGCTCCTCTGCCAAGAAAACAAACAAGGGCACTTTAAAAACTCCAGAGTTAAAGAGTGTTTCTTGGGTTTAGTTTTTGGTTTGGTTTTTTTTTTTTTTTTTCTTCCCCCTTTTCTCTCCTCCACAAACTCTCCTCGCTCACAGTTAATGATCTCTTTCCCTTTGTCGCCGAAGCTCGAGCTAAGGGGAATTGTCACTTGTGCAGGTTTCAGGAGTCGTTTTCCCTTTCCTGAATGTGGCAGGCTCCCGAGGCTGCGGGCTGGAGCAGGCGCTGGAGACAGTGATCCCATTTCTCTTCAGATGCTGCGGGTTTCCTCCTTCCTCCCCTCACGGCAGAAATCTCTGCCGGCTGCATTAGCATTGAAACCTGCTTGCCATTGCCACGCATTTATGGAACTTACATAATTTACTGCCAAAGTCACTCTCTCGTCTGCTACCTCTTCATTCATTTCAAGCCTGTTAAAGAATTGGAAAAAGAGGCACAGAGACTTAAACAGGCAAAAAGTGGCTTGTAGCCACAAACCGTTTTTGTTTGTTTGTTTTTTCTGCAGAGGAAGAAGAAGGAACTTGGGAATTCTGGTTTCATTTTATTAAAGATATATTTTTACATCATATTTTTAGTGCAGTCTTTCTTGCTTATTAGTCTTTGTGATTGCTGAAGTTGGGGTAGCGCCAAACTTTTGCTGCGAAGAAATATGGACTATGTTTTTTTACCAGCTGAGAAACATACAGGTCCATACTGTGCCCCAAAATCTCTTCTTTCCCTGTGAAGGAGAAAAGAAGCAGAGAAGTCAAAGCCCATTTCCAAGAAACACCAACTCTCTTCAGATCCCTGTGGCTTAGCGCCTGCCCAGAGAGAGTGCTCGCCTTGGATCCTGATTTTAAGCACTAAAGGAAGAAAATGGAGCTGACTTTTCTGTTGCTGTTGTTGTTGTTGCTATAAGACACTCTGTAGGAGGTGAAGCCAAACATACCTCTGGGGAAATATTAAACACTTCACAGAGAAAGGCCTAAAGAGGCAAATATTGCAGTCCTTTTCCCACGCCAGTCATCCCATTAACTTCAGAGCCATCGCTCATACGAGTGAGGCTGGTGGGGTCAGGCCTTTGTACACAGTAGCACCTCCAAAGGTTAAAGGATACCATTTGTAGTCGTGATCTTGTTTCACTTCCTACCTCTACCTCTGATTTACTGAGAAACCTCAAATAAATCACTTAACCTCTCTAAGAAAGAGTTTACTTAAGTGCAAGAACATTCTGAGCCTCCAACAGTTGTGAAGTGCTTTCAGGTCCTTGGAGGAAAGATGTACTTGCAAATTATCAGGGTAGCTGCTTACATGGAAATAAATCTCAATTTCTGTGTCAAAGCATATGTCCCAGCTGCATCCCAATCTCATGTCTGCATAACTGGGGTTATGCACCATAATCTAAATGGATTTCATAGGGAAAATATGCAGGAAAACAGCTTGAAAGGGCATCTCACTCATTTGCAAGCAGGTTCTTGGCTCCAGAGAGCTGGGCTTTGGGCCTGCTGCATGGTGCATTTCATCCTCAAAAGCTTGCATCCATTGAGAAGTATGTTTCTGCAGCTGCATTTTTAAACTGAACTGCAGTTCACTGATGTGGCACCCATGGTCCACGCACTCTTTGCTTTCTCAAACTGCCCAAACATCCATTTTTGAAAAGAAAATGGACTGGGGAAGGTTTTTTCTGAATAGTGAAGAAACACCATGAAAGGAACTTGAGTGGTTGTAACTCTGCTCCCTGTCCTAGGCAGAACTAGGAAATATAGGAACAACAGGAACCATACAAAAAAATAGATTTTGGGTAAAGGTTCAGTGCCAGGAGGAAAGGAAAGGGGCTTCCTTTTTATCTGTTCTGGTTCTGCTTATCTTTTACTAGAGGCTGTTTTTAGTGATGAGGAAGTAGAAGAAGAAATCCATTTGTTTTTCTCATGACACAGCAAAATACAGAACCTAATAACTCAGAATAACATCCCTTCTGCCCTAAAGAAATAATCTCTCAAAATTAAACCAAGACTTTATCCAGAGATTGCCCAATTCAACAGTAAATTTCCATTCAACTGAAAAGGCTTCGAATAAAGCCTTCATGTGGGAATCCAGCAAATTGAAGCAACTTTATAAATGCTTGGTAATAATTCAGGATTAGAGTTTCAATTATTTTTCATTCATTACTTAGGTGAGCAAAGAGCTGCACATTTTGATGGGAATTTGAGACTACAAACCAGGACAAAATATTGTGGCACACAAGGGCAGCTGGACCAACCTGTAGGCCTTGAGCCAAGAGTCAGCCAAAGCACATTGAAACACCATTTATCACCATGCTTTCCCCAAGAACAGCCTCCCCTCCTGTGCTGCTGGCTCCAGCATGTCCAAAATAACTTCACCACCCCTTACAGCACCTTATACATCTACCTGAAATTGTATTTTATTTAAAGGGTACATAGTTTGTGCCAGTAATTCCCACAGACCCATAATTGTTTTTATAACACCTGGTTATAGCAGGTAGTATAATTTGCCAAGAGGTTGATATGAATGCATTTCATAACATGCTTTATATAATCCATTATTAGAGGGCATTTCTGCATCTGTAATTATGTTTGCAAATGCATTTTATTGAGTTCTACATAAAAGTATGCAGGACTGAAACCAGCTCATAGGCTGCAGAAGTATATATATATACTTTGATTCCTTCTAATTATTTTTTCCTATATAGGCAACACTAAAAAGGGGAAAGAACAAAATTTAACCTCGATTTCCTAGCAGACTGTAGCCCTTAATCCAAGAATCCTTGAACGTGGGGACAGTTTAGGCCTTCACTGGAATCCTGTCATTTTTATCAGCTTTATTTTCTACATAGCAAAAGTGATTATGGAAGTTCTGGCTCCAGGCTGATCAAATCTTTCAGCGTCTCTTCTGCTGCTGACACCATTTGAGAGGACAAATTACATTTGGTACAGGCATGCATGTACCTGCAGAAGCCACACATCTTCTACAGCTAGAAATGGTAAATTTAGGCTGATTTCCCAAACTCCTTTTGGCAAAGTATGAGCCAGAGAGAACCCAGGTTGATTGTCACATCCCAGATCAACTTTGAGTGACCAGCAGGCTTGGGAAGGGTGCTGCCTTCACTGCTCCTGAAGCTCATTTGGCTCAGGGCAAGCAGTGGAGCTTAGCTCCTTCCTACAGATTTCCAAGAAAACTTCTCCGTTAGGTTGTTAATTTGCAGGAGTCAGGCAGTTCAGACAGCAGCAGCCTGTTTTTTCATACTGCTTTTTCAATAAATGCCCTTTCAGTCTGAGTTGATTATTTCATCTGAAGCAGAAGTCCATCACAAGGCCTTCATTACTTTGGGCAAATATACAGCCAAATTAATCTGTTGTGAGCCAGTTATCTCGTACACTTAAAAAAATAATGAACCTATGAGTTTTGGTGCATTTTTTTCTCATGCATGGAAATGTAGTAAAAAGCCCAGACAAGGTAAATTAATTATAGTTCAAGTCTTTTTCCATTTATGGTGAACTTTCTCCTTCCTTCCCAGCCCCTCAAAGAACCACACTGTAAAACACTCTCGAAGAGGCTTTATCTCATTCAGCCTTGCCTCCATTTCTCCAGCCTCTCTAGTGAATAATTGTCTTTTCTACCTGCTGCCCAGTTAAATCAGCCTCAGAGGCAGTGACATATGCCAGATCACAGGGGCTGTCACTTTAATTCCCTGTGCTCATATTTTTCTCCTCTAGTGGGGTGCTGGGGGCAGATGTTTGGAGAAGGGACCCCTTTGCTGCCTGGCACACCTAAGTCCTGATGTTGGCTGCTAATTCTGGGAGGTGAATCCCGGCCCTGCTGACAGTGCCCAGAGTTGAACAGACAGCTTCTCCCAAGGGCAGCTGAGTGCAGGTTCTAGATGTTGGAAATGAAACCTTACACCTACCACACGGTGCTGCAGGAGCAATTTCTCTCAGTTTCAACTCAACTACTTTGTCTGATTCCTGCCTGAAGGCACAGACCTCCAGAAGCTGTGCATGTGAACACTGGTCTGCTCCCATCCTCAGCCTCTCAAGAGATGTTTTCCCACCTGGAAGCAGCGAGACTGGGACTCGAGGTGTTGTGGCCTCCACCCTTGCATTGCATGAACCATGATGAGCTCCAAAGCACTGGTGACTCGGGGTCACTTCACTCTGCACACCTTACTCAGGGTGAGCCCTCATAGGGACAAAAGGCTGGGCAGGTGGCACATTCCTCATAGGTCTCTGCAGTGGGTGGTCCCTGCCCTGTGGCCACACCAAGCCAACAGATGCATACTCTGCTCCTTCTCTCCTCCTCAGATGGAAAGGGAATCACTTCCCCTTCCCCTTTAGCACAGTTCTGCTCAAATCCATCCAAGACAGGTTGTGAAGAGCCTGTGAGATCATTACCCTAATGTGTTTCATGGGAATCTTGATGTTAAAATCCTCACTGGGTCAAAACTGCAGTTCCTATCTGGCTTCTTAGGGGTGTCAGTAATTTTCTACCAGTCTGACTCTGAGAACCAATTCTTTTTCCATCAGCTTTTCTCAGGAGCAAAGTGAAATCTTCTGATGGTTTGCTAAAAACCCCCAGCTGCATAAACTTTCCATCTCTGGTACCACATGGAGCCCAAATCAAAGTCTTCCTCAGGGCAGTAGAAATTTAAGGCTTAACCAGTTGAAAGAATGATAGGATAAAATATCCATGATTTATTAATGGGCTATTTTGGGTTTTAAGCTGATGTTTATCAGTAAAATACTGGAAGGAAATAAAATCAAATCACATTAATGCAGGCTTAATGGCAGAAATAGCCAAATTGTAGCTCTTGCCTGGTGGTAAAGAATAAAATGGGCCATGTCCTCTCTTTATCCTGATGTCTCCCTACACCCACGTCACGGGAGACCCTTACACAGCCCTGTCCTGAAAAAAAACCCAACACTTTACCTTGATGTCCTCTCTGAAAAGTTACAGCTCCCAGCACCACACCTTTCTTTTCAAGCTGGAACTTAACACCATCTCTAAACAGACAATGATATAACACACATTTCTAAGTGCGAGTATCCAGGGAGTGATAAATTGAAGGTTTGGGTTTTAGTTACATTAATAATGCATATAGAAAAGCTATTTGAAAATAAGAAAGTGATACATTTTATTCTGTGCAGTTTGTGGGGCAGAAATGGAAAGAAGAAATTCAGTTTTACATTTCCTTTGTAGCTCTGGGTCAAGGTGACTCCCAGCACAAGCTGGAACAACCCCAATGGCAACCTCCCACACATCTACCTCATGTTGCTCCAGCTCCTCTCCCCAGCTTAGTCACTTCTCCAAGCATATAGTAGGGGAAGACCTGGGAGAGATAAGGCTCAGGATTGCCTGTCCCCTCCCTAGGATGGCCTGGGGCATGACATGGGGGCTCTTTCCACTCCTGTCCTGTCTCCTGATGCAAGTACAGGATTTCAGTGGCAAAACTGTGCCTAAGGATTGCAGCTGTAAATCGTGGAAGAAATGACTGGAGCAGAGCCTTCAATTTGTTATTATTCAAAAGAAAGCAAACTGTTTCTACTGAACTTGGACAACCACACAAATCTGACATAAAAGCACTTTGCAAATGTTGGTGTTGCTGCATGAATTTGCTCCAGCTGTCCTGGTACAAGATGGAAGACCACAGGCTTGGATCCTGCAAGGATAGGGAATGCATGTCCAACTCTTCTCCTCTGCTCTGCCTTATTGTATGAGTGCTTGGTCCACCCAGGGAATGAAGAATCCTAGCACAAGACAGCTGGGAATGCTGCATCTTTCACAAGAAAGGCTGCTCACACACAGGGTTGCTTTTACTGGGGGCTGTCAGGACAGAAAACTGCACTTGGGGATACTTTCCAAGAGATGGGAAAGGGGCATTGCTTAACAAAGCAAGGCTACAGGCTTCCCAGCATACCACTGCACTGGCAATTAAATAAGCCTCTGAGCCACAAGTGATTGTGCCTTAAGAAATTAGTGTGATTCAGAATGATTTGGGTAGAGGAAAATATTCCCTTAAAGGATCCTGCCTGGGCTTCTCAGTGCACGGAGGGTGGGAGAGCAGAGTTTCCCAGTCCTTGTGCAAAGGTGAACTCTGCCCAGAAAGAAGAAACTCGAGCCCACTGCAGCCACCTAAGGGCATTCCAGCAACCAAAATGGAAAATTAATTAAGAGAGTGAATCATTTTCTGAGACTTATTCAGTTTTGTACTGCTTTAGTGTTCGTCTCTTCTGTCAGTGGAGCAGCTCTTGATCCAACGTGGTGTTTATAGTCATGTTTCCATAGAGCCCTGGTGTGCAGAGCCAGCTGGTGGGAATGACCTGCAAGACCTGTTTACAGACCTCCATTACAGAGCCTCTCATTTTCTTGGATGATTACTGTAGGTGTCAAATAAAGCTAGATTACCTGTTTTATGTCTTAGAATGATAAGCAAGCCAAAGCAAGTCATTTGGCTCATGCAGTTATACAGGTATACCTAGATATACACATACATACATCATTTCAAGCACTCAAGGCAATCTTACTGCCTTTCTTGTTGGGATTTCGAAATCTTCTCATTTCACCAAAACATCCCTCTTGGAAAGGTGATGCTGGAATTTTGGCTTCTCTAGCTGGGCTGCAGAGCTCATCTGCAGGAGTTAACAGAGCATGGCAAGGGCACAGCACAGTGGTTTCATGGAGGCAAGAAGCTCCTCTCCAGAAGACTGGTGTGGAAGGGGCGTCCCAGTCACAGCACGACTCAACAGTGGTGCCTGCAATGGCAACAAGGAGGTGAAGCATGTGCTGACAGAGCTCATTGCTGGGGAAGCTTATAAATGACTCCTGGCACTACAGCTGGCAGTGGCCAGTGTTACCAGTCCTACCATTGCACAACATCTGCACTTTACCACAATCACCAAAACAATCAAGGAGGAAAGCAAGCTAACGCTTGTTGGGGAATAAACTCAGCAGTCACTCTAATATCACACATTTTTCCAGCCTGCAGCTCCACCTCCTTCTCTTTCTCTGGCTGGGACGAGTGGGCTCCTGGCTGGTACCTGGAGGCCCCACCTTCCCGGGCGTGGTGGGGAGCAGCCCTGCTTCCCCTGGGCAGAGATGTGCTCAGGCTTCGGGATGCGCTGACTCAGTGATGCAGGGCTGATTGCGAGCTGCAGTTTCAGCCAGCCCCAGCCGGTGCATCATATGCATTTACCAACACACAGACACAACCACAAGCTTTTATAAATGGATTCCAGAGCCTGGCTTGGGCTGGAGCCTCACACAGTGCAAATGAGGGGACGTGGGAGGCCTGTGCAACGATGGCCTTTGCGCTCCCACAGCTTGGGTCAGCTGAATTCTCGGTGGACCCCCATTCCTCACCATAATCAAGAGATGCTCAGAGGCAGCTCTAATTAAAACAGATTGTCACGGCCCCGGGGAGGCTGTTACATGAAATGGAGTTCAGTTGGAGCTAGGGAAGCTCTAGGAAAACCCTCTTTCTCCTGTACCTATTCCAATAAATTTATGCCCTCAAAGGATCCACTTCTTAATGGTATGTCCTAAAAGCCAACAGATTCCAGTTCCTGCAGGGTAAGCCTGAGACCAAAGCAACCCTTGCAAGAGTCTCAGGTCCTCAGGTCCTCAGGTCCTCATTTGAGAGCAGCTCAACCCCTCCCCAAAAGGAGCAGCTGCCATGCTGCTCCTCTCAAATGATGAGGCAACATCCCCAGAGAAGAGAGGGTGTCTCTCGCACAGACAAGCTATTCCAGGGCTGCTGGGCCTGATCCAAAATCAATTGAAGTGCATGGAGAGTCCTTCCACTGATTCCAAAAAGATTTGAATTGGGCCCAAACATCAAAGCCAACACCATAAACTCTGCCTGGAAGCCAATGCACAGCCAAGTATCAGCCCCTCAGCAGAAGTGTCATGTGCTTACAGTGAGACACTCGACTTACTCAGCAGGATGCTGCACTGGCTCCTCATTTCCCAGGGGATTTAGCTCCTGTTACTGCATTGCAGTGGATAACAGCACCAAGATCCACAGCCACAAGGGAAGGTCACAACCCTCACTGCCAGGCAGAGATGGGGGAGAAAAAAATCAACAAACCAACAAAGTTTCTATACATAAGGAATGGGGGCTCTGAGCTCTGTGCTAAATAGTGGAAAAATCTTTATTCCCCCACAACCAAATGGAGCAAAATGATGACACAATGGCCTCAGTGCTTTAATCAGCAGGACAAGTCAAGCCTTTTATTCCTTTGTATATTCCAGTCAATGGAAAGTTATTGCTTAATTAACCCCCTTGAATGAATACCTGATAATTAATAAACCCATATACTGTACCCCAAGGCTTTGAGTTTAAGAAATCTCTTCTGTTCAAGTATGAAAAAAGAAAACATGCTGAACTAATGGGAAATAATTCTGGTAGAAGGCAAACCAATTAGGATTAGTGAATTCCATTTCATTTAAAGTTCCAAGATAGAGAAGTAATTTATCTAGTAAATTAATAGTGTTAGTGACTTTCCTAATATATTAGCAAGTCTTTCGTATCATATTAGTGAAAACCAAGCTGGCTAATACAATAAAAGACTTATTATAAAGGTATGAAGGTTACTAATGTGATAAGATTTTTGCATCCAATTAGTATTAAAAGAAGGCTCCTCTAAAATGGACTTTTACATTTATTTATATGATTACCCAACCTACTGCAGAGACCACAACTTTTATCTTAACAAATTATTAATCCTCCTCCCAAATTTGGAGCTACTGTGTGTTATGTTCCTCATGCAAAACTGCATGTGTGCCTCTATCTGCAGATCTGCATGGGTAACTGGCCCAGATTATTTGGTCTGCCTGCATTGTGTTTAGCACAACACTACAGTGGTTTTGCATTCTCCTAACCTTGGATCAGTGAGAGACTGGTCTAATCAGATACAGCAGCCTGAAGGCAAAACAATTACACTGAAATTATCATATGGAATCAAGCCAAAGCTCTGTCTTGTCTGCTATCCTGTCTTCATCAGTTGCTAGATCCTCCCACCCTTCTCTGGAGCAAGGTGAAAAATACCTGCTGCAGCGACCTCATGGAGTAACCTACTTGCACAGGCATTTCTTCAGAGCATAACCAGATACTGCCTTCCTGAACGAAACAGCAAGGTTTAGGTCCTTTATAAAATCCTGAATGATAAACTCTAATGTTACAACACATTCCCGTGTAACTCTGCCCAATGGAAGTCATGCTAAGGTGTCAGTGAGTTCCAGAGGTGACTTCAATGCCATGGAGAGGGAAATGCTTTGGTTAATCTTAAAACATGCTGGGTCTTACACTGTACTCTTAGATAATGTATGAATACAGCTTTTTCTTTGTTCTGTGAGAGATCTCAGCTGCCTCCCAATGCCTTTGCTGTGGGTTCACTGGCAGAAGGGCAGATTTGCCCTCAGTGCCAACTGCAGTGAAGGTTGCATATGGGGGCACACAAAAATGGAAAAAACAAGAACCAGAAAGAGGGTTTGCTACCTTTATTTGACCCACTGTTGTAAAAATGGGAAAAATTTTGGATCTGAATACAGTTAATCTTATTTATTCAGTTGTGAAATATCTGCTTATGTACATAGCTTTGCAGGGTGTTCATACACAGTCTTTGGAAGGAAAGTTTTCAGATCATCATAAAATCCCTTCTTACTGAGTTGGCAGTAGAATTGTACAGAATCAGAACCGTACACATGGGTACTAAGAAATCAATTGTATTAGAGAATATAATTGGTGCTATTTCTCATCTTTAGTGCTCCTGCAAGAGTGGTTTCCTTAGGTAGATCAAATTAGTAAAGTAGAAACAGCTGCAGTCGATTGTCCATTGTTCAGGTCGAGGTTTGGGTGATAAAGACTGATCACAGTCGGGGGATGTTAATGTGGGAAGATATACTCCTGCACATTCCTCTGAAACCAGAGCTGTGACTGATCTGATTCATTCTGTACCCTTAAATCACTGGAAATTGTCATAGTCTGGATTTCAGACTTATGTCCTATCATTTCACCCCCATAAAAAACCCAGCATCTTACACATCAGCTTGGAATTTTGCCTAACTTTGCAATTCTCACACCTCTGCACCTCCAAGGCAGAGCTAATACAGAGCAAGCACAGGTGTGTGCAGGTGAGCTATATGCCAGGGTTTGCACTGATTCAGGAGTATAAAGAGTGGAAAAGCTTGGGATAAATTCCACCCAAGAGGACATCATGCACTTCTTCAGCTCTCTCCCATAAATTCAGACCAAGGGAATTCCCAGTGAAGTACAAGGTCAGTCTTTTAAGAGCAAAAAATAATTTCATGTTTTGCTGCAACAGTCAGCCTGAGACATCCTTGAGACAATAGTTACAGTTAAATTTAATACAGAACCTCTACCTCAGAGTGTAGGAAGAATAATTATGCAAGTAACAGGTATATTTAACTTCATAACTCATTTATTGCCCTTGTGGGGGTGAGAAAGGATCCCACATCATTAAACCAGACTCTAAGCACAGAGCAAGCCAAATTTCTGCGCCTCTTTTAGAAGCACCATATCATGGCTGCATCTGGATGGAGACCACAGCAAAAAAAATTGAGTGATTTAAATTATTTCAAGGGTGGAGGCAAAAAGGAGGAAGCAGGGACAGAGGAGGAGAGTGAGGATGTTAGAGAGAAAAATAGGAATGGAGAAGTAAAGATAAGCAGAGAGACAAGTAGGAAAGTGCACAAAAGGGACTTTTTACATCTCCAAGAAACAGAGACATAAACAGGGAGAAGGTACAAGGAGGGGATGAAGGCTTGAGCCATGGTCACTGATGGGTGAGCCAGGGCCTGAGCTGAGCCCCAGAGCAGACGCTGAGAGAACCTGGAATCTGTGGCCATAGAAGGCACCAGCAACTGGGGAAGGAGGAAGATTTCTGTTGTGAAAGAGTTAGGGATGCTGTAGGAAGAAGAAAAAAATACTGTGTCAAATCACCACAAAAAAACAGACAGCTGAAAAGAGAGGTCATGGGAACAACAAATACCAGGGGGCTGTGGGGGCCAGGGAAAGCAAGATGATTTGCCAAAGGAAATTCAGATTCAGAGGTCAAAGGAGAAAAGTTTTTGGTGAAAAATAGGTCAAGGGAGCAGTCTGACTTCATTATTTTACTCTTCAAACCTTTAATTTAACAGTTGCTAATGACAGACAGTGCACAAAATGACAGTTGTATTACCCTCCAACACTGATGTAAAAATAGGCATAATCCTGGTTTTGTGATGATTAATGCAGTGTGAAAAAGATAATTAAACGAGGCCTGGTGTACTTTTGCTTTCCATGCCTCGCTGCTACCTTCCGAGGCTCCTGCTCAATCTCCTTGAAAATCTATTAGGCTCTGCTAGCAGCATTTTATCACTTTCCCTGTGGTAAGTCAGACGTGCCCTTGCTGAGCTTTAGACAGGAAGCAATTCCTGGGAGGAGGCAGAGCAGGAGCAAGAGCCACAGCGAGCCACCCACTCATGTGATCACCACTCCTAGGAATTCCAGCACAGAAAGGTTTTACTGGTAATGCTCACTCTTAATTAGCTGGTTCATGTAATAATAGCAACTTTTACCTCTTCATCTGGTTAGAAAAACCTTTGGCAGCTGAGTTCACTCTTGAAGGTGGTGCTCTTCACCAGCTTCCAGTTTGAAGCCTCGTTTCTGAGAAGCATGGGAGGGCAATGGGGGACAGAGGTGTTCCGAAAACATTAAAAATACCCTGTAGAAAATATTTGCATATTTGTAGAAAGTATGGGAGTTTTTTTGGAGTTCTGCTTTGGGATTTTATCACTACACTTCTTTTTTTTTAATTAAAAAAAAAAGGAAATGGCACTAAATGCCTGAAAAAAGATTTTTATAGTTTTTTTTTTTGCTGATGGCCTAGAAATTTGCTGGATTTGATCCAAAATAAACTGCAGGCAAATGTCAGCTTACTCCTGACATTGTCAAAAGTGGATTTTCTTGCTTTATGCCACCCCATGCGCAATCAAATACACATTCAAAATACATAATGGTCTGCTGGTTTAAAATTATTGCTTGATCCTATGGCTGTGAAAAAGCAGTGGAGTCAGCCAGTGCTTCTTTGGGGTGCATCAGCGACAGAGGCAGAACTAGAACTGAAGACACTGCAATACCTCCCTCTTCTCCTTCCAGCTCCCAAAGCAATAAAACCTCTCTATGCTAAATTAGACTATTGATCAGTGGCTACCATTCCTAATGGACATCCTGTCTCTCATGTCTGGGATTAGGATGTTCTTTCTACTGCTGGATAATCTTAGTACTGTACAATTGTTCTTTCTCTGCTAATGACTGAATGCAGGAAGAAATGTTTCCCTGTTGAGTTTCGTTTTTGAAAATCTCCTCGCACAGGCGCACATGAGATGAGCCAGAAAGGCCAATTTGTGACCTAGTGCCATCTGATCACATTCTATCTAGCTACCAGATATTTGGGTTACTCTCTGTGAAGGGATGTTACATCATTAAACCACTATCTGCAGCACACTGTATGATACTTTGATACTTCAGAATATCTTGTCACAATACGCATTAGAAAGAATAAGAAAAAAAACAACAGCAACAAAAATAAAAAGCCAAACCTTTCTTCCTGTTTTGGTGATGGTCAAATGATAAGCAGGAACTGAAAGTCACACACACCAAACTTCTGAAAAAGTTTGAGCAGCCTGAACATCTGCAGTACATGCAGCCTGTGTGGGCAACTTGTCAGCTGGGGTAGCCCCAACACAATGAATATCAAGTTCTCTGTGATTACACAATAAATAGGGCAAAGATCCCCTTCTCTGTGACCCAAAACCCACACTTGGTCTCACACAGCCAGAGGAGCATTCCCCACGTGCTCAGCAGATCCTGTGTTCTGGCCCAGCGTGGCCGAGGGATGGGAGAGTCCAGGCAGAACCTGCTCCAGCCCTCGGCCATGTCTGAGGGCTGCTGGGCAAGAAACACAACAGCAGTGCCAGACAACAGTACTTCTGTCAGTACTTCTCCAGACAGCATCTTTTTAACTCAGTTCTTCCAGATCCTTTATCTTTTGGGCAGGGAAAAAGACCACACATCAATCAGGGTTCTGGTATCTCAGCTGTTACCTGAATGTGTCCCTATGGCCAAGACTGGGGGCAGCTTTTATCCACTTCATTGAAATCTCCAAAATTTGCACACAGCTTTTGTGTGAGCATGCACCTATGCTATTTCCACCCATCTTTTTCCCAGTGGAAAACACAACTTAGAAGTTAGCAAGTGAGGCTCCCTGGCTGTATGACACAGGATTGCCAAGGAGAGAGAGAGGAGCCCGGCTCTGGCTTACATGCCCTAAACTGTGTCATGCTAAATGTCAAGCCATGGTGGTGAATTAGCAGCCAGACACAAAGCTGGAACAATGGACATATCTGAGAGAGTTCATAGCACTTTCCTTGTCTTTTCTATATCCACAACCAGCATCCAAATGGATGTCAAGGTTTGTTGGTTTTTTTCTTTCTTTAAGTGTAAGCTGCTTTCTATCGCACTGTGGCCTGCAACTCGGCATACAGGATGTACCTTGTGAGATAGTGACAGCTGCTGAAAAAATGCTGTGTTATAAACATGCAATGATGCAGGGAGCTGGCAAATCCATATGGTCGGAAAAATGACAAGGAGCAAGAGGGAAAAAAAATTATTCCAGAGTTCTTGAACAAAATAGATAGTCAGTAGTTTGCTTCAGCTTGCATGCCCAAATCACAGTTTTTTCTTTAATGGAAAAAAGTTTATATTCACTTATATACACACATAAATATAACTCTATATACATAGGTGTATATAAGTAGTGTTTTCCTTGGGATGATCTACATGTGGCTGGAGAAGCACAGGTGATATTTACATATACTGCCGTATTTCTGCTTCTAATTTCTTTGAGCTCTTTGGCTGAACAACCAATGTCTTGAATCATCCTAGGACAAACTCTTTCAGGTACCCCACACTAAAACCTATGTTCACTTTCCCTCCCTCTGTGTGCAGCTGGGTAATCTCTGCTCATATCCACCAGGGAGAGGTCAATCACTCACTTTTGCAGCATCATCAGTCATGGTGGATTCTCTGTGTGTCAGAATAAATGAGCATGGACAGGATGGACATAGGACATCGCTGAGGGAGACCCCAAAACCACATGGAAATGTTTAAGCAGCTTATATATGCCCTCATAATTGATGGATCCTAGCAAGCAGACACATCCATTGCTTTTAAAAATGCTGATAAATCCAAGTCCATGACACATGTTTCTTAGGAAAGCAAGTATTATGGCTTTTTAAAAAACTGAATGAGGAGATGGAAACTTGCAGTCACATCAATCCCCGTTTTCAAACCTGGCTGCTGCAGTTTGCTTCCCGTTTCTGAATGAAGTTCCTAATGAAGGGGGCACAGCTTCATGAGCATCATGTGCTAATGGTGGCAACACAGCCCCTCCTCAGTCCAGCCACTTTTGCTTGGGCCCTAAACACAAGATTAAAAATCCCGATTTTGTTACATGGATTTGCACTTACAGCTCCAAAGCAGATGGAAACAGGCAAAGCTGAAGCTCGTGAGTCTGCTCTTTTGTATGGCACTTTTCCATCCACCTTTAATCAATGATGTCTGAGAAATGAAGGCTCAACGAGTATTCAGTCCAGCACTGGCAACATTTCCCAATGCTCTATAATAATCCTCAGACTTTTATGGAGAGTTTTCTCCCTGGTGATTTTTTTCCTTGTCATTTAGTGCCACTATTTCAGATTTCCTGTTGCTGAACTGCTGGAGTGTCATCAGTGCATCTATATAGAGTATGAGAATATATTTGGAAAGCTTATATCCAAGGGCCATTGGAGATGACTAACATTTTTATGCTGCACAAAAGAAGAGAAAATAAATTTAGGAATAGCAAATAGAGCCACTGTGTTATTTCCTTCCCTGTAAATAAATAACTGTAACACTTCTACTCCAATCGTGGAGCTGGGTATCCAGCATCTTTGTGGGGAAGGAACATTTCAGGCAGCCATAAATGTTTGCCCAAGACATTGACAATGAAGGCTTAAGACAGCACAAATTATAGGGAACATGAAAGAAGCCCTGCTTCCCTTGAAGACACCACCTGTTTAAGCACCTGGGAAAAATTATTCATAGCACTTTTCCACTACAGAGACAATAAAGATGCTATGGAAATGTCTTTGTTTAAAATCAACATTTATGGCCCCAATTTCATAGAAGGCTATGTAAATCCTAACTGATGCAACAAATTCAAAATGATATTGTTAAGAACATTGGCCCCTCACACCAGGCCCCAGCACAAGGCAAACCATTTCAGCTTCAGAATTTCATAGTTTAGGACCTGACAACCTCAACCAGAATTTTCTTCCTTCTAATCTTCATTCTTGTTTGCTTCACCTCAGTACATATTTATATAATGAATTTTTCCCTGCACAAAACTGCCCTCCTCAGCTGAATACCTATTAACTGAAAAATGGGAGCAGAATCCACTGGCATTCATCCTAATGCTGCCACTCGGGTCTGTGTCCTTGTCCAAGTCACTAGAGATCTGATCCCATAAGAGCAATCAAAACCTCTGTAGTTAGCCCTCCTCCCTTTGCTGTGGAGATGGATGATCTCTATCTTTACCAGGAAGAGAGAGGCAGGAGACAGACTTCAATCAGAGGAGAGCCCAGGTGATGTGTGTCCTTACACCCATTCCCAGGAAACACATCCAAGCCTTTATTCCTCGGCATTGTGCCTGATTCGCTATCTGCAGAACAGGAGCCAGACTATTTCACATCATGCCTTGATCACAGCTATAATTTAGAAGCCCTATGATGCTTCCACAGAAGTTTAAAATGTTATGTTTAACAAGTATCCTGTAATTTAATTTTGAACAATAAATTTTACAGTTATCTTGCATGGCTTTGATTTGTTTCTGAGCCCTGTTTGAAGATCTCCTGAAACCAATTAACATGGGTTCTCCAGCCATCTCATTTGACTCTTTTCTTGCTGGCACTTTTTGGGAATAACCATTTCACCAAGATGGAGAAAGGGTTTGGGTGTATTTGTGCCACCACAGGGCAGACGTGGCCCAGATTTGTTCAGAAGGTGCAGTGTGAAGGATTCACAGAGAGCTGAGCAGCAGGATGAATGGAGTCAAGGACGTTCCAGCATCATTCTAGCATCCAACCAGACTTTTTTCCTTACATTCAGGGAACAGCTCTGTGGGGTGAAACACGAGTAAAGATTTCTAGTCCTGGCAGCCCTCGCTGGGGCACCCGGCCCTGCAGCACAGCAGAGCTCACACTTCCCGTAGCACTTCTCAGCCACGTAGGAAGCCTGATGACTTCTGTCTGCTTTCTATGCAGAGGAAAATACTAGGAACTGTCCTCTCTCCCCACCCCCCACTTCCTTTAGAGAAACCCCAACAGGCTCCACAGAAATAGGAAATGACTGTTACCTTCAGACTGGGTTTTTGGGTTATAGCTTTGTTTCTCTTCTGCTTAAAAACTTGACTCTTCCTTCCATTTCTCTGTGCTTCAGTCTTTTGACCTTATTTAAACTGAATCTCTGCTTTCTTTTTGAAACCACTTCTGACTTAAGAGTGCTTCAGTTGCCACAGAAGAGATGCCAGCAGCTAAGACAGTAAAAGAGACAAATAAATGAGTACAGTTAAATTTTGTTATTTTCATTAAAAGATAAATTCCCCCTCTCAAATATTGCTTCTTCAGAAGGAGAAAAGCTGGTGAAGGGACAGGGGAAAGCCTGGCTTGAGCGAAATTCTGGTGTTTGAGAACTGGGTGAGTGAGTTCATAGTGGGGTGAGGAGTTTGTCCCTGGTTTGCTGGACTGTGCATGGACACATCAGGCTCCTAGAGCTCTTGCCATGTTATAAAGGAGGAACATGTGGCTTCACCAGAGCGCATTCACAGGGCAAGGCTGCTTATCAAGGAGAAACTTACCCTTCACCTTTGCTGCTGCTATAATTTTAGACTAGAAGGGACTAAAAAAGAGTAATTAAGACATAAGAAGTTGCAGCATTTTGATTTTTTTTTTCATTACATTTTCACTGAATAAAAATAAGTCCTTAAAACACTATCTAAGAAATCATGCAATGTTTAATATTGCAGTGGAAGATTTTCAGAGTGTTTGGTTGAGGATACAATCTGCCCTGGCAACAGTTGTGTCTGGTTATTTTTCCAAATGAATGAAAACACAGATACAAGCAGGAGTTACTGCAACTGCTGCTGCCTCATTTATCTCTGCAGTCAAGTTGCTACTGGTACAAGTGCTCAGTTTTATACAGGAAATACGATTGCAGGTGCACAGCTCCAAGATCCTGTTTACACCCACCAGCGGGAGGCTCACCTTCCTAAATGCATCTGTCTATGTGCAAAGCACTGGAGAAATTGCCATAATAATGACACCTTCCCCAGAGCACACATAAATATTACAATGTCCCTTCTGCAGAGAAGCAAGTTAGTGCAGGAGTAGAAATACATCACTTCAGGTCACAACAATGGAACAAAGCAGGCAGGGGAATTCAAGAACCCTTGCTCTTTTGGACAACGTCTGCTTTAACTTGCTTTAAAAAAAAGAATTAAAAATTTGAGAAACTTTATAAAAACCCACAAAAAGTGCTTTGAATCTATTTCATATTTGTTTGTTCTGCAGTTGCCAGAAGGTCTTTCGGCCTCCTTGTCATTTTGCACTATATGACCTAAGTAACGCTGATATTTATTGCTCATTTTCATTTAGCTCTTTGAAGACCCATCCACTTAATGATCAGAAACCTCACACAATTTAGCAGATAACATCACTGTAGAGACTTGTTGGGAAGCTTTAATAAGTAAAATGAATACTAAGAGGTGGGCTGGGGTGATTGCCGTGTTTTAATCCTCGATGATAAGAATCAGAGTCATACCTGCCCATTCTTGCTCTGTGATTACACAGACAGAGCAGTTCAAGTGGACACAAATTCTAGGGGATGCTGTTGCAGTGACTACCTCAAGCACTTGTAAGACACACATTATGATAATAATGCCTGCCCTTAGTGTCACTTGTATTTACCCCCACCCAGCTTCTCATGCAGGAGGTGATTCTTGCTACCTCTGCTCTGCAGATGGGAAAACCACAGAGATCCCAGGCCCAGCAAGTCCCAGGCAGCCCCTGCCAGGCAGGGCACAGTCCTGGGGCAGCTGAGCCCTGACATCCTCCCTCCATCCTCCCCCAGCACCAGCTCAGGGGTGAGACCACTTTGGAGCAGGGAATCAGATAGACCCCAGTCATAGATCCCAAAAGTTATAGGAACCCAAATTAGGGTCACTTTTCTGGATTTAAAATACTTTAGAGTATAAAAGGGGGTATCACAGATTATAAAAGGAAAACTAGAATAACAGGGTACTGTCTGTATGCACAGGCAGTGGAGCTCAGTAACTTGTTCAAGGTCATGCAGGAAATGGGAAGGGGAGCAAAGAGGAGAATCTGGTTCCTCCTCGTCCTTAGCTAATGTCCCAACAGCTGGACGTGGCTCTGTGACACATGGAAATAAGCCTTTAGTCCCACAGCAAAATGCTTCAAATTACAAACTTCCTACTGTCTTCCAAGAGTGTTTTATTCGTAGAAAATTAAAAAAAAACCAGTCTATATAATAACAAACATGGAAAGTTGTTTTCTAGCAAAATTGTAAATAAAGTAGTATTTATATTATTGTTAAAAATCTTTCTGGTCTTCAGTGACAGGGTGACCCCCGTTGGTGCACGGAAATGGAGCAATTAATGAGTAATGGACCATTTCCTGATATGCAGATGCTGCAGCCCATCTTTTGTTTTCAGATCTTCAGGGACTATCTCTTATCACAGGGCTTTTCCCCTGTGGAGAAACACTTGGAGGTTGCTTTAGGTAACACAGCAATGGGTAATTTTCAAAGCCAACTTAAATTAAAAAGTCTTTTCAGCAGTTTTGAGTGTGCTATTAGTGAATGACTGTATAGGTAAATTATTTGACTCACTCTCAAAGAGATTTAAGGTTTGAAATTTTATGGGTTTCTGACCTTTTGTCAGGAAGGCAAAGGAACCACCACCACCTTGTCACAAGGACCTTCAAGTCTCCTTTGAAACCACTGGGTTCTTTTCCTGTACCACAGTCTTTGCTGGAAATTTCACTTTGAGGAGTGAATTACAATTCATGGCATATCAGAGAAGGCCAAATCCTGGGGTTGTTTGTTTGTGTGTTTCTGGGGATGTTCACCTTTTATATACAAACAGATGGCATTGGAACAACAGGTCTCTGTGCATAAGGCAGGATTTTGTGGATGTGCAGCTCTCCAGTGAGCATAAAACAAAGTAAAACCAGATTGAAAACTTTCATTACCCAGCAATGCAAGTCACAACAGCAGGGTTAAATCTGTTTCTATTTAGACAATATCTGGAACAGTGTTTTATTATACAGCCTGTAAAGCACTGCCTGTGCATGGGTGGAAAGTACATTGTCTCCTGAAATAAAGAACTGGGGCAGGATTGTTTGGAACTTTCCTTTTTTCTTATTTTTCGTTAACCATAAATACAAAGTAACCATTTCTCCATAACATTGAACTCTTTGTGGCCTTCCTATAAACAATAAAACCATCCAAAAATAAACATCTACTTAGAATAAATATTAATTCAGAGGCCTTTAAAATATGAAGCAAATAGTCTCTGCAATATCTTCTCTTCTCTGATAATGCAAAAAACCACCCCATGGGGTTTAAAACTGAGGGATTTCAAGGCTTCAGGGTGTCTTATGATGCTCACTCTGAGCAGGCTGAATGCCAGGCTTTGTGAAAGGTTCTGTCTTAAAAGACAGAGTCCTAATCGCTTTCAACTTTTCTAATTCTTCACATTCCTTCCTAGCAAAATAACTGCCTGCCTCATAATGGCAGAAACATTTGGAGACTAAAAGAAACAAACAAAAAATAATCAATTTTCAAGGTCCACTTGCAAGCGGAGGAACTGTTTATGAAGCACTTACTGTTCAGTTGCAGGAGAAAATCTCGTCTTAATGGCAAAAAGGGAAGCATGGAAATACTGGGGAGAGTTTATTCAGTGGGTGGGTGTGGGCATAGAAACTCCCCTGCCCTACAACTCAGATGATTGATTTTCACAGAAAATAGATCCCACCTTGTGCCTCATCCAAGGCAACAGGGGTTTTCAGATGTGTGGAGCAACGAGTGGGTGCTATCACCTCTCACGTAGCAAAGGCCAAGTTTGCTGCCCTCAGAGAGGTCAGTTTAGCTTGAGAAAACATCCCCATTTTCAAACTGCCCAAATCCTGATGGAATGAGCAGAGGTCACCCAACATCTGAATGCTTTTCCCAGGCTGGTGTTGGTTTCTGAACCAAAAAATCTGCTGTGCTTTGGCTCACCATATTTTACACATTTCTCACTGACAGGGAGAAGAAACTGAAATTGGAATTTTAATCTTTCAACATGAGGCCCATTCTCAGCTTTTCTCCATATTTTGCACAAAACTTGGCATGGTTCTTGCAGCAGAAGCTCGTTCACATGGCCTTGCACCACTCCCATCTCTGCACACCCTGTACTCCCTGTCACAAAATACTGACCCCACGTGGAAATGCTCCTGATTAAAACCTCATGGATCCACCAGACTCCACGAGCCATGCTTCGGCTCATAGCCAGTCATCCTCTACAATAATCCATCTCCTGCCATGAGGTTAGAGGTTGGGTGTTAGTCTTATCTCCTCTTGGGTTTGATTTCAATCTTTATATTCTACAATAATATTCCAAAAATTAAAGAAATACAACAGCTTTTATCACCTTAATTTAAAAGTAAGACTTGCTTTTCAATTCCAGTTAAACAATTCATTTAGATCTTGCCAGAGATGTTGAAAAGCAAATATGCATGGATGAGAAGCAACCTTTCTAAAAACATGAATGGAAAACATCCAGTCTTTCCTGTTATGTTTATAGTTTTCCCCTTACAGCATAACATTAAAAATACCAGCTCTCATGTGGTATAATTTGGGTACATTCCCTAAAGACACATGAAAGTAGTCCCAAAGGAGCTACTTACTTCAGTGAGACTGGAAGGTGCTGAGCACATCACTCAAGAACATTTTTCTTTTGGTTACTAGTGGGTGGGAATATTGTTTTATTGCCTACATCTCTACAGATTGTCCTTCCACACAATCAAGAAGGAGTCAGGTGGGGTGGGCCAGCTCACATGGCACAGTTACACAGAGGTTGCACATCTCTAGGCCTTGAGGTCTGTCACCTCTGCATGCACAAAGAGGAGCTGGGATAGCAAAATACACTAATCCCAGAGCAGTGATGCAGTGAGAGGATCTGCACGGATGTAGAACATCCATTTCTGTCTGCTGTAGCCACAGGGAAACCACAATGTTCCTCCTACTATTCCCAGCCCAACCAGAAAAAAGCTTTCAAAACCTTCAGCAGTGGCCTAACTCTGCTGCCCTGGAGGCTGAAGCCAGAACAAGTGACATTTGCTTGAGGGCTCTGGAAAACCTGATCTGCTGCTGGAGCTGCTGCAGACCTGCTTTGTGCATTTCCCTGCCCATATCCAGCTCCATCCCATTGCTCCGTCCCTGCCTGAGGAAGAGCTGGGCTGCACTGGTGCTGCAGGCCTGGACTATCCTGCTTGGTTGAGGGCAACAATTTCTGGTGCACAACAACAGGAAGCATCCAGAATAAACACATTAAGTATCTTAAATTTGCAAGTAAGTGCACAAGCCATTAGGCACTGATATAGTACAACAGATAAGTTCAGTGGTTAACTTTGAGCATACAAATAATACCACTGACTTCACTTCAACAACATTATGTTGCATGCTTAACATTAGGCTTAGGCTTAAGTGCCTGGCTGATTAATCCTCTCCCTGTGTACCTCAACTCAAGTTTGTTTAGGTTCACTTGATGCCATCTTACACAGATAGGCAAGAACACAAACAATAAAGCAATGTTCTGGAACCAGTTTTCACACACTGGAAAGCAAACAGGTAAGTGTCCTAATAACTGTTTTCCCATTAAATATGGCCCTTAATACCAATCACTACATCACCTGAGAAACTGAACCTACAGTTCTCAAGATATCAAAGGTTCTGGATGTCATCTCAGTTCTGCCAGGTTGTGGCCACGGTACCAGCCCTTACTGGAAAGGGATATGCAGTAAGTGTATTTCTGAAAATTTGTTTATACTCTTGCTACAGCCACTAAACCAAACAGTCACTAAAGGAGTCACTTTGGTTAGCTTGGTATTACAGATTACACTTTTGTGGTTTTCACACTCTAAAGGCAAGTTTTGTCAGCTTTGTAAATTGATCCATGATGAGTAGACAGAAGACTGTAGGAAGCAGAGACTCTTTGGTGTTATCTTTGGGTTTCTGCTTAGAAATAGCTGCTCTACAATTGTATATATTTCAAATATGACATGGGAAGGGAGAAGTGTGAGCAGATTAGTCTTTACAAATTCATTCTCCATTGAGGAGTCAAGGAGTTAATTTTCAGTGCAACCATGTGGGTTTCAGTGGATTGCACTGTGTTGACAATGAAGAACCTATTCCTAGAGATTCTTTCCCTATCTAACCTACACCACTTTCCCAGTAATTTGCTTTAAGGCTGCTTCACATTTGTGACTGTAACAAGAACCAGTCTTTAACTTGAAGCCACATTTCAAGCCACCACCACTGGGAATTTCCACAAGTATCAGCCAGGATGGCTTTTGACTTGCATTACCCATGCAAAGGAGAAATTTACCTACAGCCAAGTATAAATCCCCAGTTTCTGGTCTAATAAACAACTGTCCCATGTAAAGGGATAAATCCCAGCTCTGTCACTCACCTTGCTGCTGTGGGTGAACAGAAACAGATGAGCTGCAAATCCCTTCCTTTTGAGAAGTAAAGAAACTGGGACCTGTACAGCAATTCTCTTCTCGCTATGTGGAAACCTTTACCCAGAGCTCAGTACAAAGGCTCAACCAAATCCTTGTAGCTGTTCCTGAAGAGTCAGAAAATTATTATAAGATTAATTTATAAAATCGAATAATTGGCTGCAGAAGTTAATTGCTGATATTCTATTAAATAATAATAATTTTTTAAAAAGGCAAAATCTTTTAGTGCTTTAAATGTATGTTAAAATTAAGCATCTATTGTATTGAGCATATCCCATACTGGACCCTTCAGATTATGCACAAATAATTAGATTTGTCTCTATTTAGACAAATTATCAGTAAGGAAAGCTTTAAAAATATTTTCTTGTGAAATACAGTGCTGTTCCTTTAAATAAAGGGCTTTGGCAGTTCTGTGAGGCAGTTAGCTTAGCATCATTAATACAGAATACAGTCTATCAGCATTTAGTGAACTCTCAATGACCCTGGTGGAAAGTAACTTCAGCTTATACTTATGAAAAATATTATTAAAAAATGCTGTTGAAATGTAAGCATCATTTATAGTCAGAGTTAAACTGGATTGCTATTGCCAGCTCCATCAAGCATTTCACCAAAGATGGGAAGCACTCATCTTCTTTTCTTAAGGATGTAGAGGAACTCTGAGAGATGGAAATGGGATCTTCCCAAAACATCTCACTTGTCTCCTGCCATGTGCACTCATGCATTTCTCTTCTATTTGCTACTTCACCTTTCAGCAGAAATCTCTTAAATAAGTTTTTTATTTCACCTGTTTTGTACCAGAAAAAGGGACGTGTGCTGTGGACATGAGCATGTCCTGCTGTGCCAAGACCCAGCCTTGGAAGGTCACGGCTCCTCCCTAGGAGCAGGGCATCTTGGTCAGGAAGGATCTGGGACAGGAAGTCCAGGGCTGTGTCTGCTCTTCCTGCTTTGTGGAGGAGGAAATTTTATAACTTCTGTGCCAACAAATGACTTCTTTTGGTCATTCAGACAGAGATCTTTGGACTGCTGGACTCACATCTGCACTACCATCCACAGGATTATGTCTGCATGTAATACCCACTGAGTAGCACACAGGGTGGTAGGAGAATCTAAGCCCTTTGAAGAATCAGTTTGAGGTAGTTTTTGACTTGGTGTGTAGCTGTCCAGCACTACATGTAGCCAGCTAAGATCCTTGTGTTAGGATATTTGTTACCTCAGGCTCCTTGTAAAGTGGACACACACACAAAGGACAAATGCACTTCCCCAGGGTAACCCTGCAAGTGCCTGTCTCTCCCAACTGGACATATAAGGGATTTTAAATGCCTAATTTAGGCTTCTAACTTAGACATTTCATTTAATCCAAGGCCTTAGTCCAAGATTTGGCAGCTGTGAACTGAAGAAGTTCTTGCAAGCTCCTTTTTTGTGTAAAATTCAGGAAATCTGGAAACACCTGCAAACAGGACCTGAGCCCTCAGCCCGCAGCATTGGTGCTCATGTGGACCAGGCACATGAGGATTGTGTGAACCCTCTGTGTCAGAAAAAGGGGTTTTCCACATCTGGAAGAAGGCCACCACTGGAAGTTGAATCTGGCCAGACCAGTTAGCAACATTTTTGAGATAAATAAAGCAGTTCATTTCTTGGGCCACTGGCTGATTATAATAGCTATGAAATTACCCAAGTTAGTTCACCACGTCAATAAAATTCATACAAAAATACCACCAGAATCTTGGCTAGCATATGGATAACTGTACAAATCCAAGCCAATGTGACAACCATTTAAGAGGACTAACCTCTGTCATACGGTTTTCATTTTATGTATATGCTATACAAACACAACCACCACAAATATGCATTACAGGCTGCCTGGGACTCACTGCTGAGGTGAATTAGCACTGTAGTCTGACCTGTTGAAAAGCTTAACCTTTGACCTGCCAGGCAATGGTGGTTGCAATTTGCAAGCCATTCTTGTGTTGAGTGGCTGAAAACATACTTATTTACTTGTGTAAAGCCATAAATGAGATGGGTTGGGTGAGCTCAGCCTCCTTCCCACTCCACAGACCATGTCACAAAACACAACCACATGTTCAGCAAGTTATTCAGCATGAGGACTGTGCTACTACATCATGACCCAAATTCACTCCTCAGATAAAGAGTTTTTTCTAATCTGGAGTGAAGAGAATTCAAAGTGACTTCCTTTCTAAGTAACTTCCTACTATGCTTCCAGGAAAAAAGAAATTCAAAGAAATTGTGTGAAAACAAGTCATTTACCCTCATGAAAAATCTGTGTAATCTCATATCTTGAGAACTGAACTCCTCTGCACGACCACACTGCCGTAGGTGTCATCAGCAGCACATTCCCTCTCGCTGCCCACTGGAGACTCTCAGCTCTGTAGGATAAAGTGATAATTTGCTCACTTTTCCATCCCATCTGCACGGGCTGCCAGTGGTGCTGCTTTAGGATTAACTGTAGAGAGAGCTGGGAGGTGGACAGAAACGTCATTTCCTACTCACAGGTTTTGCAAGGTTTATCACTTATCAGTTCTGTGAAAGATGCATCGTTTGGGGATGTGAAGCTCTCCTATGCCAGACCTGCTCTGGCCTATCAAATGAAGCCAAATCGGGAGATAACCCAGGTTTAGCAAACTGGATGTTTTGTAATGGAGATAGCTGGATAATAACCATTTCTAGATCAAAGTCAGTGGCTAGGCGTTGCTCTTGGCTGTTGGCTTTTCTGTCTGACTGTATAACCACAGGTAGGCTTGAGTTGCAAAATTCAGATTAGGATGCAAACTCCGTAATTTGGGAAGTGTTTGGTTGCAGAGACCTGGAGTTCACAGAGAAGTGAGGCAGGAATCAGAATACTCAGAACCAAGTCTGCATGTGAATTATGGCCAGCCTGACCACATGTTGAACTCCTGGTCCATCCTCAATCCCAGTGCACAAGCAATTGCATCCCAGAGGAGTTTTCTGATCAGCCTAAAGTCACTTTTGGGAGTTTATTCCCCCTCCTTTCCCTATATGCACACCTACAAGTTTGCACAAAGAAATGGGCATATTACAGCGTGCTTTCATTAAAGCAGATATCCTGGTTTTTGCTTTCTATTTAAGTCTTGTCTGATTCTTCCCTGTTGTTTTACATCCTACAATTATAAAACAGAAGACTTGTGTGATACATTTACTATGTTTCAGTAAAGACACAGACAAAAAGAGTTATTTTTCTCCGACTTTAAGAGTGTTACATTACCCATAAAAAGCTCAAAAGCCCCAGATGAGCCAGGAAGAGCTGGGGAGGGATGTGAGGGAACATCAAACTATATATATTGCTGGTCTTCACTGCTGTCATATACAAACCATAGGCAACTGCAGCCCTACAAGTTTTAGGTTAAAATGGAGCACAAACCCTGGAATATAACAAGGAATGTGAAAAGATGACACAGCAAGCAACAGGGAGAGCAGAGGATGGAGCAGAACGTGGATGTAGAGCTTAGCTTGCTACAGCTGTAGGCAAATTGAACATCCACAACCCACGCTGGTACTGAGATGCTGCTGATTTTTATTTTTTCTGAATTGTGGTAAGCAATTATAGTGGTAGCAATAATAATAATAATATTAATAATTATAATAATAATGACATTAATAAAAATAGCCCCACTATTCCAGGCTGTGTGACAACCTCCTTTCTGGATACTGTTGATAAATGCAAGACTTACTTCTAGAATAAATTTTAATGAAAACTGTTGGATCTAAAACTGCACTTTGCTGAAAAACTAATCTTGGATGGAATCCATGTCACATTCTTCCCCTATATTTCAAAGCTATTTTCCGTGGTGCATATCAGTTTTTGAAACAATATTGCTGTTAATGATAGGGTCAGGTTTGTTCATTATGAATAAGGAAGATTTCCTTCGAAGAGAGGAACCAGTATTCCCCACTGGTTGAGTGTTGGCTATGATAGCTCTGCAGTCAGAGCCTGGCAATAATTACACCTTGGGTTTTGTGGTCATTTTGGATTGGTGTGAACATGATAAATGACACATTTTAATTTGAACTATTGCTCAGCAGGCCTGTTCAGGTAGGCAATAATTCACTTGAGTAGGCAATAAACCTGAACAGGTAATAGCCCACACTTTGAAGTATGCCAGCAAACTCTTTAGCAACAAAATAAATATGCACATGAGCTTCCGCCATAAATTGTCTTTGGTGAGGCAGGCCTAGGAAGAGTTTCAGAGCTGGCTTTTCAGGTACTCATGAGGAGCAGAATGAATCAGTGGGCAGATCCTACTGCTGCATTAATTCTTTGAAGCTGGACTAAGGAACTGATCCAGCATCCACTGAAGGCAGCAGGAGCCCTCTGTTCAGAGAAGGAAGGCAGGGTGACTAAGCTGGGAGGGCAGTTTGATCCTTTTACTAATGTAGGTAAATTGCCTTCCCATGAACCATGGACTCATAAATGAGCTTCTTCCTATGCAGCAGAGCAAATGCAGCATCCACGTGCAGAGTAGCTTTGCTACTGCTTGGAAGAGATACAGGAAAGTCCAAACAGCTCTGATCTCAATGCTCAGGAAATCTAATGGCAAAACTTTGTTTGCCCATCAGTTTTTTTCACAGCATTCCTTTAACCACTTTTAAACAAGGAGGTTTGTCAGGCACTGCATTACTTTTATATTACAAATGTAATATTTTAAGTCTTTGGGCAAACATGCATTGCTTTATTTACCTAAACCAACATGTTTTGTGCAAATTCCTCCAGACTTGCTGGTAGCACTTCCATCACTGTGCAATTCTGTTGTAAAGAAAAGCAGAGATGCCTTAGTTACATTTTCTTTTTTTGGTTGTCAGTCAGTCTTATTTTTATTATAGGTCCCATTCTATACTGTTATCATTGATTACCCAATGAATGCTAACTTGTGATAGGAGGGGAAAAATAATTCAGTGTAATATGACTCAAGTCAACTTGCTTGAGGTTGGTGTATGTGAAACTCTTGTGCTTTCTGCTTTATAATAAACAAGGGAAAGAGTTCAAAGTCAGAAGGGAAAACAGCAACAGATTGAATGGAAAGAGGCAGTTTATCATCAGCTGATGACGGCTGTGAGTCCAGATTGCTCAGCTGCCCAAGCATGCTTTCCCAGCAGAGACCCAGGGCAGAGCTAGTCTGAACTACTTCAGTCCCTGAGACAGTGCCTGGTGCAGGATGAGCCCCCACCTGTTCACCCAAATATCTCTGTCAATTCATACTGGAGGACAGGGCAGAATGTGCCACCAGTCTCTGGCTACTGGAGAAGCCTTTTGTGGCAATTCACTATGCAGGGCAAATCCTTGTTTCCTCAATGAAGATCGTTTACCTTTAGAAACACACAGAAAATTGATTTCTGGGCTGGGCATTGAATCCATATTTGCATTCTTTCCTTGCCTGAAGTTGCCTAGCTCTGTCATTCTGGTTTGATCCATCCCAGGAACAAGATCCAGCAGATTCCTACAGATGCAAACCTGGATCTGAAAGCCTTCCTTTCCCCTTCCCACACCATCTGGGAGATGGGATTTTCCATCTTTTGTTAAAATAGTTACTTACAAAAGGAGGAAAGGGTTGAGGGCAGTTCCCCACGTTTATTTCACTCGGTATGTGTTTGCCCTTGCTTTACACAGGCTGTATTCATGCCAAATTGCAGTCCTATTTGTTCCCCCACCCCCATTTTTTGTGTAGCTTATGTAGAACATCTGGTTTTAAAAGTGTCGCAATTTCTAAACATATTCTAATGCTCTTGGGATCAGAATATCAACAACTGTCTATTGCGGTAAACCGCACGTCTGGAAAACATTCCTGCAAACTGAGTTCTTAAATAAACATAAAGCATCTATAACACATAATGCAAAGCAACATTCACTCGTAAACTCAATATTTAGACCAGATGAGGTGCAAAATATGTTTTCTCTGGACTGAGACATCGTGATGTACAATAACATTGACGAGGCTTTCATTGTATACAGGAGAGGGCAGAGGTGTGGCATGCAGGCACTTTCCTTAAGTGCTCATTCTGCAGTCAGGTCCCACCTTGTGAGATTTTCTTGCCCCAGCTGCAGAGGGGAGACCAGGAATATATCCCCTGTAAAATTTCTACTGTTATTAGAAAGTGGAAATTTAAAAAGAAACTGTAAATTGCTGACAGATTAGACATGCCTGTATCTGATAAGCCTGACCATCTTGTGCAATATCTGCATCCATGCTAATTATCTGCATACATGTGTCTGAAATCCAGAGGCAAGTCAGAGATAGTGTAAAGATTAAATCAACTGAATAATACCGTGAAAAGAAAATTGAATTAAATTGGTCTGAGGGGGAAGCTTTTGGTTTTGTTCTATAGTTATTATTATTACTATAACTATTATTATTTTTTTTATTGTTTTTATTATTTATAGAGTGTGGAAAGTAGAACCATAAGCAACTTTACAGAGATATGCAGTCATACTTTTAAAAAAATGGTTTTGCTTTGAAAATCCCCTCCACACTGATTTCAGAAGCATTTGCTCTGCTCTTAATAGCAGCAAAGCAAATAATCTCGTCAAATGACTTTTTAGGAGTATTGATGGCTGATGAAGTTGGCTGACAGGAAATGGAAAAGCTGAAAATTCATTAAACTGTTGCTAAATGCTATGAATATATTTTGATTATTCTTCCAGACTACCATTTCTTAAAAACATTGCCTTCTTCCTCGAAAATAGAGCACCAAATACTTTCTTCCAATTAATTCTTTAAGAATTTTCACTCTGAATTTAATGCAAAGGTGCTTTATAAAGAGAAAAGATGAATATTTAGGCTTAGGCTGATGCAATAATATTTGAAGGTTACCAAGAAATCTAGTGAATCCACCTTGTGCGGCATCTCAAAGTTAAGGTTTATCAAAGGAAAATTGAAAAATTAAGTCAAGCTTTATCATTTCACTCCCTAATATTAAAAAGGGTTGGATCTTTTGGTTTTTTTTTTTTGATGATTAACATCTGGAGTTATGTAAGGTAAGATAAGGGTGTTAGAATATCTCACTTCCCTGTATGAAGATATCTCCTCTCTTCAACTGTATGGAAATGAGGGCCTCCACCCAAATATCCCATAAAGCAACTGAAGACATTTTGGCCCAAAACTTGCACATATCAGGATGGAAACACCTCCCTTGTATGTTTCCCACTGGAAATAGTCAGCTGGACCTAAGTGATTACTGTGGAACAGATCCTGCTTGTTTTGAAGACCTTTTCTGAGGTTGGTGGTGGTTTTTTAGATCTCACAAGGAGAAATGTTTAGGTTCTATTCCTCTTCCCCTGCCTGCTGTAAGAAATTCAAAGTTTTGCACTACCGTTGTGGGTTGCTGGTCTGACCTGGGGTAGCTGAAGCTCCAACAGATGGCCTCCAAAAAACTGAGCCACTTTTACTGGAAGCGAGTAGAATTTTAAGAAATCCGAGTGAAAAGGGCCGAGCATTCAGCTGAATGTGTATCAAGCCTGAAACAACCGTGCTGTAATGCAAAGCAGATTTGTGCCAGCCTGCATGAACTTCTCAGTCATGGCAGTCCCTTGGGATTCACCAGTGAAGCATGGCTTGGGACATCCAGGCAGCTCAGCCTTGTGCATATGCGAGCGACGCCGGAGGAGCCGCGTGCTGAGCATCAACAATTACCTGGCTGGTGTCAGTCCCACAAAACAACTGCTTTTTGCCAAGTCTAATCACTCTACTGTGCACCTCACCTTCTTGAATGAGAGGTCCTCATTCAAGCATGTAGTTGATTCCAAAACACATGCTGCATTCATTAGAGCTGAATATTAATGAACACCTTGAATTCTTGGAGCGTTATTGGTATCAGGTCTCTTGGCTGCTGCTAGGACAGAATGCCTTATGGGAAGCTTGATGCCCAGCCAGGACTCAGATTACAAAGCACACACGTCTTTCTTTCAATATATTGAAGAAGTCACTCAACTTTACAGATCATCCAAGTACTTCCTAAACATATGTTTTCCCAAAATGTTAGTGCTGGGCTTGCAAAGACTCTGGGAAACTCTGGTTTTCCTTTTTCAGAAACTGGAAAACAGATATTAATCCTTTCAAAGTTTTAAAGTCATTAGTTTTTTCTTAATAATTTTTTTTCTCAAGCTTTTAGCAGTTTTGATAAAATCCTGTAAGAATATATAAAGAGTAAGATCTCATGAGGACAGTCTAGAGCTCAGATTGTTCTGTGTCCTCCTGCTTATGGCAAGTTTTAGGTAATGACTAATGTCCTGAAACCAGCTAAGAACTAGTAGCATTTTCCAGGAATCTGAACCATACGTTTGCATGACTTCCACCACATGAATACTTGAAAACTTTTCAAGTTGTTGTGCCTTGAAATATAACTTTCCAGTGGAGCACATGGTTTTTTTCCAAATGCATAAAGGCTGTCAAACAAGGGGTAAATAAAGTCACAGAGGAAGTCTGACGTTGTGTGGATCACCTGAGTACCAGTTCTGCATCCTGCCTCTGAAACTGCCCTTGTTCTTCACACAAAATTATGCTCGGCATGTAATGTGCAGAGCAAGGAGACACTCACTATATCAACACATTTCTTAAAGCTGCATCCAATATATCTCATTTCTTCAAAGTATTATGTCTTTAGTATCTTCTGTTGAGTAAGATGGAAAGAAATATTTGTGTTATTACTCCTAAGATATTATTATTATTTATTCTAAGGGGTCATGGGCATACACTTCTCACATAACTTTGAACCAGCATTCTCCCCAATTTCTCTTCCCTCCTGTTGTAATTCTGTTGCACCCTGTTCATTCCCCTGATCTCGTAGCCTCTGCAGACACCTAAGAGGCCCAGCAGTGCTGTGGGGTAGCTGTGAACCTCTGATGGAGAGCGCTCAAAGGAGACACCCTGCTGTGTTCCTAGAGCAAGGACACAGCACTTCTGAGGAGTTCAGATGTTTGTAGTCATGTAATTTCTGCTGGGGAAAGTCTCTTATCCAATTTCCCAGCGTCACTTCAGGGTTTGCACTGATGCAAAGGGAGCCATTTCACAAACTACAACCCATAAAATCTGGCTAGGATCAGTCCAGCTCTGCTATTTAGCTGAAATATGCCTTGAGATAGAAATGAGCAGAGGAGATGTTTTAAAGAAACCAACCCATGGATTTTGGATAGGATTAGGAACAAATATCCTCCTGCTTTTATAAATATTGACAAAAGGAAACAAGAAGATAGGTCTGTCCATAAAGAGGAGGTCTATTAACCATAATGCTGCTCTATTCGAGTGATAGTTTTATCTTTGTATTAAAACAAAAAGGGTAAGGCTAGATATTACTTTTTTATACTGATATTTCCAACCCTCATAAAATATTAGTATCTGTATCAGCTATAAAAATTAACAACTCCAGATCCTTCAGTGTTGGGGTTCTCATTTTTATTTTATCACCAGCTTTCCAGTTGCCTGTGTGTGTACGTGTGGGTGTGCACACACGTCCCTTCCCTTTAAGCTGTTGCTGAATAGGCTGATAATTGCTCAGCAAGGCTGTATGGTTGGGCTTGCAAGTGGCACTCCTGATTCCTTTACATCAGAGGTCACTATTGTACAGTGAGATCCTGATAGGAGATAGTGACAACATGATTTAAAAAAAAAAAAAAAAGCCCAGCAGAAAAAATAGAAGAAAATTCTGGTGTTGTCAGCAGGGATTGTTCTCTAGTTAAATAACTTTCTAGGTACAAAACTCGAAAATTCTGTCAGGCATCTCAGTCCAAAACTGCCCTTTAAAAGTGTTTGGGAGCCAATGTAAACACTAAACTCAGTATGATGTTTGTGTTCACTTACCCAATCTAACTTTTATTAACAATTAATCCATCAAATTTCAATGCCTATAAAATCCTCTGAGTCACAAGCCCCTCTGGAAGCCTGTATCTCAAAAACAAAAATTGCAATTACTGGCATTATTTTCTGAGGCAGAATCAAATTTAAATGGGCTTTTACAAACTGGAGAATTATCTGCATTTCTACTGTCTAAAGGCATCAGATTCCCTTAAAGCTCATATACAGGGTAAATACATAGAAACTACAGGAGGCAGCCAGTACATATGGAACAGATAAAGGCCACATAGTTTATTGAACCTTGTGGCCTGCTGATGTAACAAAATAAGCTTTGCAATGAGCAGTCAGATCTTAACATCAGGCCGCTCCTTCGCTCGTGTGTAATGGATGATAGCCCCCAGAGGGCCAGCTTTGGATCCCCATATTTATCAGGAGTCTTACTTCAGGTTCTGGCCCTCAGTACACTGAATGAGGGATTTAGAAACGTTCATTTGTAATATTTTCTCTTCTCTGAGCAAAGTGTGTTGAGAAGCAGCTGGACGGTTTCATGTTCCAGCAGCTGAGGGGAACGAGATCCTGAGACCAGGTATATGAAATCTTTCCAGCACTGATGAGTCCTCCTCTTCCAAAGAGATAAACAGTTCTTTGTCAGGGAAAAGCAATTTGGACTGAACTGTCTCATCATTGCAATAACCCCTTGCTGAAATTTTAAACCATCTAGAGGAGCCAAAAAGCAAACACTGTGTGCCATTGCCTTTACTTGCCAGCAGCAAGGCCTCCACCACTCCTGAGAGATACAAAATTTTCTGTTTCTTTTTTAAAATTTTTTTTCTTCCTTAAACTCATCCTTCCTAGCATTCCAGGTCTTGCCATTCTGGGATCATTAGCTATGAAACCAGCCCATGAGAGAAGGGTGTAAGCACAAGGGAGGAAATACTCTCACACCTTAGATCTGGTGCTGATGGAAATATCCTAAATGCTGATACAGACCCTAGCACAGCAAGGGCTTGAGGAAAAGTCTAAAGATATCTCAAGAAGCTGTGGAGCTTCCCCTGTGTGTTTGAGGGCTGTCAGCCTCTGCAGATGGAGAGAATTCAGTCTCTGAGGGTACAGTCCCAATGCCCGTGCTCCCAGGAAGCTTCCTATGTATCCATACAGAGATGCTCCTTATTAAAAACTGTGGCTGTGGCTGTGGCAGTGAGCTTGGGCTCATAAACTGTTTGTTTTCTGCTAGCACTTCTCTTAAAACACTGGATTTTTTGCTAGGGGAGACCTTTTTTGACTGCAGACTATGGAGTTGTGAGAAGGCTGGGTTACTATTTACTCTTCTGCATTTCCAGCAGCTCTCCCTGAATGCTTTCCTTTCTCTCTCTGATCCAACACTTCTGTTGGGAATTTACTCCAAACCCCAGTTCTTGGGAAAGCTTAGGCATAGAGGAACCCCTGGATAAATGTGATTTCATTACAGCGTCTCAGAGGTGTATTCAATATTCTCCCCCAAGGAGACACCTATTTCATTCCAGACACTCCAAAAGTGCAGGTTAATCTCATTTTTGCTATGCAAATCCTTTTACTAATGTGCATTCATTAAATATCCATCTTCTCTTCAGTGAAAACAAGCCATATTCCCAACCCTTTCCTGCTCTCACAGTGCACTTCTGGTTCACCAGACCACACCCACACATACTACCCAGTGAAACAATGTGACCAAGCCACAGGACAAATTAAAATGTAGATTCACATGAATCCATTCATTACATAGCAGATATCTACAAAGAGAACCTTTTAATGTCCTATTTTCAGAAAAATGCAGGGAATGTTAAATACATTCCAAGATTCTGCACAAACTGAAAGCCCTGAAAATCTTACAAATACTAGCAGTGACGTGGATGGCTCTTGTGCAGATAACAGCAGAGAAGGGACAGCTGCTCACCGGCTGTGGCCTGAGGTAAGCACTGCTGAATCAAAGGGAATCCCAGCCCTGGCAGCCAAGGAAATGCAGTGATTCAAACGAGCCCTAATGCAACTCAGAGTCAGGCAGATCAGTGTCGAGCCCAGATGAAAAAGAAGGGGGTCATGGTCACCAGTGGCATAAGCAGATAAAAAGATCCAACAGCAGCAGGGAGACATGCCCCCACTGAGCAAACAGGGGAAGGTCACACAGCTCACAGCTCTCCTGCAGCTCACAGCAAAGCTGCCTCTGTGCCCTAAACCAGCACAAAAACCACTGACGCCCCATTGGAAAGGTTATTGCCTGGTGGTATTCTCCAAATTACCTCCAAAGCATCCCTTCTATCCTGATAAACTGAGAAAATAATTTGATCTTTTGCCTACAAAGACAAAAGAGAAGCAAACATTCACAGCACAATAATGTGTTGATTCACAAATCTAGAAACTTGAAACTAGAAACTTGAGCTCATTTTCCACCTCCTTAATATTTTCTGCATCGTGTGGGTAGCAGTAAAGAGCCAATTGTTCCTAAGGTCACTGTATCTGTTTTGGTTTAAGAGATAAGACTTTAACACTTCAGGATCAACTATTATATATATATATATATATTATCCAATGGCATATGACATATGGAAATGTCTCCCTAGGAACTGTTGAGATACACAAACAGAACTATCATAAAGCTTTCATAAGAGCTTGTGGTCTAACCACGGGGAGCACTGGTTCAGTCCTGATTACCTTTCATCTTCCAAAGGTTAATACCCTTCATTCCATTTTGCTCATTATGCTGTGGACCTCAGACAAAAGCCTGAAAGCAAAGGTCCTTTGTGATTCTTGCTCCTAGAAAGTAATTTTCCACGGGCATATCTCAGCATAGTTCTTCACATGAGAGAAATGAAGATTTATCCTCAAGGAACAGTTCTGTAAGAGAATACTCAACACTTGAAGTCATACAATTATATATTTTAGTTTAAAAATATCTAAATCTCCATACAATAGTTCTTACACTTTAAAAGGAGGTTATATATTCACCATAGAGCCCTGTGGTGACACACTCCCCATTAAGCACTCGTTCTTTATCCTGTTCTCTATTTCCATGGTTCTCTCAAATTTGCATTTCAGTGATGCACTCCGGGATTCTCTAGATGAGGCACAATACTAAAATGTTAAAATAGTTTCATAGTCTTTATTGAATACATTTTTACCATTAAAGGATTGGAATTATATGAGAAGTTTTCAGCCTAACACATAAGCAAACCATTATTTAGATAAAGGAGATCTGCAGAGCTTATTTATTTCTTGTTCTCCAACCTATTACATGACATCATTTTAATATAAAAGAACTTTGTAATTATGATGCCTTGACTGATAATTCTTTGTTGTGCACCACTGGATCTTCCTTCTCTGAGCCCAGAGATCTTTTTACAGATTTTATACTCACACTTTAATGAAGTCCCATGAAAAGCCTTTCAACCTTCCCAACCCTTTGCTTTGCTTTGGTGTGCTCAGGACAGCACTTTCTGCAGTTTCCACATTTTAAGCTTTAATCTTTGCCTAGAGGGCAGCAAAACAGCATCTCCCAAGGACTCAGATACCTAAATTTCCTTCCTTTCTTCAATGAAAGGCCACAACCCCTTCTTCAGTGCTGCTAACGCTGTGCTGGAAGGTACAGCCAAAACTCAGCCAATCTTGGCCAGTGTGGCTTGGCACAGGCCTGGCGTGGCGAGCCCTGTCTGTCTCCCCACTGACCCAACAAACCAAGCTGGGACCTGCCAGGAAAGAGCCTCCAGTAGCCATCCCTGAAGGGTTTTGTCAAACCTGCTGCCAGCGACCCACCAGCTATGAGGTAGTGTCTCCAGCTGCCGCGCTCCAGATTGCAGGACTAGCTCAATTATTTAATGATGGGGAACACATTACTGCTGAGCTGGGACTTGCAGCTCTCGTTCCTGGGCCTGAGTGCAGGCTGTGAGGAAATGCTGGAAGCACGACAAGGGCACCACTGTTGAGTTGCAAAACTGAGACATCTGGAAGATTTTTCTCCCAGTGAGGTGTGAGGCTGGGATGTGGCTCCATGGAACAAAAAGTCACCTGGCTCGTGGAATGAGAACACAGGTAGGCAAGCAGTGCCTGGCTGTTCTTTGCATTTTTAACCAAAAAATCCTCATCATAAATTCAAAAGCAGACAACATCCAGAAGTGTCTCTCCAAATCTTTCAAATCTCTGAGGAAAGACATGTGCCCAGTGGGACTTACACCTATGTCACCCCGCAAAGGATTTGAATTCCACAAGAAAATGCACTTGAAGCAGCAGTGAAGTATTTCCTAGATTATAGCAGATAACACTGAAGTTGAAAACATTGGAGTCAATGGGAACAGGAATGTCCTCAGCAAAGAAAAACATCTGAATAACTGAGCAGCATGGCCAACAAATCTGGGTTCTCCTGGCTTTGTGTGTCATGACTGACCCCTCTGATGCTTCATGAAGGCTGCTGCTGCAGATTCACCTATTGGGAAAGGCATGACTGGAATATTTCCCCTCTGCCTTGCTGCCTATATTCACAAACTGGTATAGGCACATTTCCCCCCTCTTTTTGTCTTCCGTTAAAATTGACCAAAAGGATTAAAAGTTATCCAGGGAAGATAAAAATGGACAGAAACAGATTAAGATAATAGTCTCTCCCCTATAGAAAATGAGAAAATGTGCCAGAAAGAAAGTAATTACAATTCAAGCTATTTGGAGATATGAGGGCAGAACTCATGCAGGAGTGTCATCCCCTCAGTATTTGGAATTACTTAATCTTGCTGGGAGACAGCAACAAAAATAATAATAATAAAGGCTTGCAGCGAGGGTCAGTCCCCATTAGCAGATACTTGCAAATATTTTCAAGTGTTTCCAAGGGATAACTCCTGCTCACAGCCAGCACAGATCAACTATTTTCAATATGGCACTGCCTCTGTCGTGTTTCTTGTGCCCAGGTCCGACTATGGTGAGCCACAAACCATTTTGCTTTTCTTTGTGGATGCCTGAACCCCCTCAAAAAGCACCAAAACCTTTTAGGAACCTCAACTGAAATTTACTTGAATGGGAAATTTGCCTGAACTGGTTTGTCTGTGTTCTCTGCTGTAGGTTCACAATACTCTAAATTAACAGCCCACTCATACTCACACTCACAGGTTGCTCTGGATCAAACACAACTTTCCCTTTTCTCTCTGGTGAAAATGGAGAAGCAAAGCAAGATGGCTTGTATAAAGCATTTTATATGCAAGCGAGATTAGAACATTAGTGGCGTAATAAAGTAAATAAGATGGCAATTGACCTGAGACTTGTGGGGTTTACCCCAATTTTTTGTTTATAGTTGAAGGTCATAAGCTATACAAACCTCTATTGATCAGAGTCCTCTTTGTTTAAACAGAACCTACTGTATTTATTTGTGCTGTTCCTCTAAAGTCAAACAAAAGGGGACAGTTTTAAGTAAATCTCTGCATGACACTGCTGCCATGTGGTTCATTCACTCAGTATACAGATGTTTTCAATCTGTGCAGTTTGTCTTTCATATCCATATGAGATGAAGCAGGCTTGATTTAGGCTGGGAATGGTGCCAAGGAGAGAAGATACATCATTAACCCTTAATAAACGACTCATGAAGCCTCCCTGGTTTATTCATTAAAAGGACTCTGTGAAGGATTACCACAACACCTTATGAGTGGTAGAACCCTTTATTTGTCCCTAATGTTATGTGACATGTATTTACAATGACAAAAATTACTTGGTGTGGGAGATCCTCCCCTTTCATTCCCTTGCCCACTAAAGTAGAGGCTGAAAAAAGGCATCTGCTTAAACTGAGCATTCAGATAACGAACATGGTCAAGAACTGGAAGGCAGAATTAATCTGGGGTTTGTACTGCCATTGCTGCACTGTGAAATCAGGACCCCATGTCCTGGACATCACACAAGTCTGCAGAATTGGTTCTCGTTTTACCACTTAGTACAAGGATGTATTTAATACATGGTTTAGACATTAATTCGGTATGTACTGCATAATATGGTGCCTCTTTTTGCCTCTTTTTACACCTGTGTGGAACTGAGACTGAGCAGGCTGAGATACTTTTCCAAGGTCACAGAACAAGGAAGTAGCAGAGCCAGGAATTGAACCAAGCTGCCCCAAAATGCAGCCCAGGGCGATCCACAACCAGCCCTCCTATATTGTTTGCACTGTACTTCCCTCAACATCCTTTTCTCCTAACAATTACAGCTCTTGACAAATAGTAGATGTATATTTTGAACAGCACTGGGCTCGCACTGGATACGGGAATATTGGAAGCAGCTACTGGCTTGGAAGCAATTGGGGAAAAAAAAGGACATTGCTTTTTCTTCAGATAGTTTACAGGGTTTGCACACTGGGTCTATTCTCACTGTATTATTCGGCAAACAATCAGTTGCATCACTACAAAGAAGAAACTGCTGATCTACTGCAACTAATAGACAATCTCATTCAGCCAGTTTCATCCTTTACTGAAACATGCAAAACCCAGTAGTGAGATTAAACCCACTGTGCCAATAGTAAAATCACTTGATTTTAGCAGGGAGCAGTTTGGCTTGGCCAATAGGTTTTTTTTAAAAAAAACTAATCCAAATTAATTTGTTTTCTCCTTCTACTCCAGCTCAGTTTGAAGTCAGAAATTCACCACACTGCTTAGCTTAAAGAGTTCAGAGTTGAAGGCCACTTCTCAGACTGAAAAGCGTGGGCTGAAAAGCCTGCTCCCTGCTTTACAGCCATGTCCCTGTAGATTTTATGGCCAGTCCTGTGCAGTTAGCTGGAGAAAAAGTCTATGAAGCTGGAAGATATTCTGCCCCATTTCAGGTTCTGTTTGAAGAAAGGTCTATACATAGTCACATGTATGTTCAATTATTCATTTTCCAGGAGGTGTTTGAGTCAGGGAGAGCAGGCTCAGCACATACCATAAAAACACTCCTGCTCCCTCTTCTCAAGATCTGCGCTACAGGTCAAACAAGCTACACTCAGTCATGGGACATTAAGTCCCTGGATCTTGAACTCCAGCTGACTGCCTCACCCAAGATTTTGGGCTAAACTATCATCTCCCCAGCCTGCATGTTAAGTGAAGAAGTCAGCGGGTCAGGCTTCTCTTAACCCCTCTGCCAAGAGAGCTCCTCTCAGGACAGCTTTGCACAGGCCAGACCCTCCCCAGACGCTGCTCAGCAAGGAATCAGTCAAACACAGTTTTTTTCCACCTTCATCCCTATGACAAAAACCTACCTCCCCCCATGCTAATCCCAATGCAGGAGACACAGCCCTTTTCACAGCTGGCTGGGGGGAATAGCTGAACTCACAGCTGGCCCAGCCCAGTGTCCCCACACCTCTGTACAGACAGCTGGAGCCTGGCCCAGCCTGCTTTAACCCCTGCACCAGAGCCACAGGTGAGCCCCTGGGTGGGCACAGGGAGGATTGGGGCTGCTCACGCTGGGAAAGCTGGCACTGCACTGGTTAATCCCCCTGTCTAATTGCAGGTGCTCAGCACAGGGCATGGGCTGTTCTCTGACTGTGTGTCCCCAGCTCTGCTTAGGCTCATGGCCTCTCTGGGGCATGAGGAGTTTTGAATTTGAAGCTGGGTGGGATCCTCGACCCCTTGGAAAGCCAAAAGCCCAAATAGCATAGAATCATAGAATGGTTTGGGTTGGGAGGGGCCTTAAAGCTCATCCAGTTCCACCTCCTGCCATGGCAGGGACACCTCCTGCTACCTCCTGCTCAGGGCCCCATCCAGTCTGGCTTTAAACACTTCCAGGGATGGGGCATCCACAATTCATCAAGATCAAAAGTTTCACAGGACATGATGTATGAGAAGTGGAAATAACCCAAACCGAAGGCAGACAGTTAAAAACAGGTCTGCAAGGAAGAGCTCTGACCATTGGGCTGTGATATAAAACAGGACAGTCCCCATCCCCAGGGTGGTGTCTTGAAAGATCTTGAAAGTCTTGGACTCTGCTCTGTTCCTTGGAGGAACAGTTCTGGGTTTCCCGGCCAGGGAGTGACCGGCGTCTGTCTATCAAGTGTTCTCCATGTGAAAATATCTGACAAAATAAGGGAAATTACAAATGAAGTGAAATACAAATTATTTTCTCCTGTTTGTAAACCAAGTCAAATGAATCCTCCTAGCCCCAGTCTGTTCCCCAGCTCCCACCACCCCAGCTGTGCAGCCCACAGTCACATGGTATACACCTCTTTGGAGCTTTAAACCCCTCTTAAAAAAAATAAAGTAGACAGTAGACTGTTTCATCCATGGTACTTTAACAGAAATCTCCTTCACTGGGACTATTTTAAAATCAATTACTCATTAAATATGGGGCAAGAACAGGGAAGAGAGTGAGCCACGGTTACTGGCCCCTTTTTAGGTTTTAAACCAAACCAGAGACAACAGTCAAACTTGGGACAATCCTGGGTAAACCACAAGAGATGGCAGCACATCTCATCATCCTAAAACAACAACATTTTTCCAAGTTTTTTCAATCAAAAATGCTAGTAAGGCCACCCTGGAATTTGCTACCATTTTTTCCTTACCCAAGGCTATTTTTCAACAGAAGTATTGAGTTTACATATTAATATACCACTAAAAACAGGATGAAGAGATTGGAATGTTGGAGTTACTGATTTGTTTGGGATTTTCTAAGAAAAAATAAAATAATTCTGTTCTACCAGTTTTCTTTATTTTTTCTCTCTTTCTCTTTTTCCCATTAAGTGACTGTTTCAAATTAATAGAAAGAGGATGCAGCATTTCTTGGGTTTTATTTTATGGGTTTTCCCAGCATATGGAATCTTTTTAAACATGAGAAGCTGTGGGTAATATGTTATTATATGCATATTTTAAGTTAACCATTCTTTATATCTTTCTCAAAAGAAAAGATTTATCATGTTTATGTCTGAGAAATATGTTTATTTGGAAGATTTACTCCAACTCTACTTATTTCCTATACAGGGAAGTCAACTGGAAAACTATACTAGCATTTTTTATAATTAAAATTAGGGTGGAGTAGAACGCAATCATTGCTTGTTTCTTTTCTAGATCATGGAAGATTTCTGTAAATCAGACTTGACAGGTTTAAAATGTTATTTTCTGAGCTTTGTTCCTTTGCCAATAAGTCCATATTTAGGGTGGTGACAGAAACCCTGACCTGTAATGCCAGTGAGCCCATTGGCACACCTAAGAGATCACGGGAACCCACATTTCCAAATGTGGCACTAAACTGAAAAGCAGCTCCTTGGAGAAGAAGTGAATGGAGAAAGGAACAAGATGAAGATATCTAAACCCAAACTGGCAGAAGGGGAAGGCCACAGAGAGCTCCACATCTCCCAGGAGATGCTGAGCACTGCTAGAGATCCAGAGTCATGGGTTAGCTGAGAAAAAGTAAAAGCAGTCAAAACCAAACCCATAGGATGAGAATATTAAGAAAATGTGTATGTGACACCGTTCACCTCTCCTTTACACTGATGTCATGACAGGAGGTATTACTGGGCTGCCATGGGCATTAACAAACGTTCCTAAAAGCTTCACTAGTGACTCTTTAGCTATATCCACTGCCAGCCATAGCTAGTACCCATAAACCTGTGGAAACATTTCTGAATCTAGAACTGGAGCTGATACTAGGTTCAGCTGAAACCCAATTACACAATTTACTTTCCTCCTTCCCCATGACCAAAGTGCCAGGATAGGAAATGCCATAACTCCCAAAATGGATGTCTCCAAACACAACTAAAAACTTACATTAAACTGACAGAAACTAAAGGGAAAAGTAGTTTTACGTAAGAATTGCCTACCGTAAAGAAAATTTCATTTTTTGGCTCAGGAAAGACATTTTAATTACATGGGGGAAATGATATGAAATTGTTACTGAGCGCTGACTGAGGAGGCAGGTTTTTGGATTCAAATTGGCATAACTTTAGGATTTTGTCAGGGTATGTGTTTAGTGTTCCTGTGTGTCAGAACTGGCAAGTCATGCTGAATGTAACATTTATCTCCTCTCTGCTGCAATTCAGTGTTGATCTGAGATTTCACCAGAGGGTGACACCAAGCTAATGAGGCAGCCTCTGATACCTGCTCACACAGACTGCCCCTTCCCAAACTGCTCAGCCTTGGGGAAAATCAAAGAATCATAGAATATCCTGAGTTGGAATGGACCCACAAAGATCTTCAGCTCCTGGCCCTGCACAGGACTGCCCCAAGAATCACACCATGTGACTGAGAATGTTGTCCAAACGCTTCAAAGACATAATCAGTTCTGATTTGCTGCAGGAAACAGAGTGATCACATTCCCCAAAGAAGGCGTGACACTGGGAGTAAAAGAGGGGAGGTTATATGAACTCCTGAGGACCAGGAAAGCTGATGTCTGTAGGGGTGGCAGGCAGAGAAGGAGCCTCTAGCATGGAGGTGTCTAAATTCAGCAGTGTCTGAGCATCCAGGTGGCCTGTGGGAGCTGTGACAAGATAACTGACTCTGAGTTAAACCTAGACTTTTCAGACTTTGCTCTGGAGCACTCACCCAGGAGACAAATGCAAGTGGGTCTAACCAGCAGCTTGGCATTACTGCCCCATTCTGCACAGGCTCTCACAACACCTTCATTCCACAGTGCCAGCCCAAACACGCAGACGTCATCAGAGCTGGGCTCCACGGATGACACTTCCACATTTTGCTGTTTCAAAGGCAAACAGAGCTCAGCACTGGGGCAGTGGGCACCACCACAGCAGGCTGCAACATCAGGGTTGGGCAATGCCAACATACCCATCTCCTGTTTGTGCCCAGCTCAGCCAGCCAAGGACAGGGGCTGAACAGCTCTCCTGTGACTTCTTCCTGAGCAGAATGTGTGAGGAGGTGGAAAACACCATGGAAGAGTCAGACCAACCCTATCAGACAGGGCTGTAGACTGCCATGAATCAAGAGCCTGCAAGGAAGATCAGAGATAACAGTTTCTTTTTGTGCCTCACTTTGTATCCACTTGAAGAGTTTTTGTTGCTCAACAGTCTGTACATCCATTTATTTATTTTTTTCCCACAGCTGTCAAACCACATTGATTTCCAGTCAATTTAACCTGGGCAGGATCAGCAAACCTACTCCCTCAGGTGAAAATCCAGGCCTGCGAGGAAACGACTCAAGCTGGCTGAATTATCCGATTCTTCTAAGACACAAAGAATTGGTTTGCTTTGCTGATGAGAGCCGAGGGAGGGATGGCACAGAAGGCTAAATCCTCAGCATCCCCCTGGTATGTACTTCACGCTCTGCTGTCGATGCAGGCAGGGACGTTTCCAGGGCTTACGATGTGGTTGGCAGTGTCTTTTCAGGAAAGGACCTCAACAGAGCAAGCTCATGTCTGAATTACATCTCAGCCCTAAGGGAGATGGTTTCTTCAGTTCCCCTTCAAGGTCAGTTGTGGGGTAACATATGTTATTCGTCTCTCAGCCTTGCTAACAGAAAATCTGACTGAGCGACATGTGGAAACTGGGAAATGAAAATAAACAGAATGAATAAACACATTTAAAGGGCTTGGGGGGAGATGGAATCCTGACCTGCACGTAACATCCTTACCAACGGGACAATGCTAAACGAAATTTGGGATTTGCATCTTGATGGGTATGGTAAATTTGAACTCTACATGACTCCAGCACATCTGCTAAGCAAATAGAGACTCTTTTATTGCAGATGTATGGCACAGAGTCGATGTAAGCTCTGGGAACCTGCAAGCTCATTGCATTTGTGCATAGCATTTTGGAGGTTTTTTGGTCTTTCCCTCAGATATTCTTTTTAATAATTAATATGGACCAAGGTCTTTGGTATGTTTAAATGGTGTTTCAGCCCTTCTTCAGAGGATGAACTTGTAAAGGCTCTGTGTTCCCAGCTCTGCCTCTCCTCACATTCCAGCCACACTTTTGTCCTTGCTCAGAGTCCGCCAGGCACAGCTGTGGAGCCCAGACTGAGCCATGAGAAGGGGACATGCAGCCTTCAGAGCCCAATGGGAGCGCTTCTTCCCTCCGTGGTGATTCCTCTCCAGGATGGCCTGGACACAAGTTTCAGTGCAGCCTCATTTATTCCTGCTGGGGATCTGCACTTTGTCAGCACAGCCCGGGGATGCATCAGCAAAACCCAGACGTTGTCTCAGGTACCCAGCACCTTAAAATGGCTCTTGTTACCTGTGTTGTGTGCTAGCATGTGGGTGGTTGTAGCTCAAAGGGTTGTATATGCTAGACATTCAGGGCTGCTCTTCCCTGCATGCAGCAGCTGAAACCAGACCCCATGGCAGCACTGCAGCCCTGCTCATGCAGCTCTCATCTGTGCAGTCATGTTTGCCATTCCAGCCTTGGTAAAGAGGCTCACTGGCTCACCAATGCTTGAGCACACCCACTTCTATCCTAAGATTTGGCTAAAGATCAGAGCACTTTGGTTATAATAGCACTTGGCAATAAAAGTCTACCAAGAAACCTGGCCTGAGCAGCTGAAAGAAGAGCAGTGAAGCAAAGTATGAGAGATGATTAAAAGAGACTCCAGAAGAAAATTTCTGGGCATCCCTTGCAACCACCATACCCTTGGATTTCTATTTTTGTCTCATTTCCCTGTGTAACACTTATGTTTTCATTCTTCCTTCCCTTTTTTCTTACAATTAACAAGGGAGAGGGATGAAGTGTGAAGTCAGGTTACAAATACCTGCCCGAGCCTGTGTGTGCGCGTGCAGGCACGTGGGCACAGGAGCACTGCCAAGGAGAAGAGCTAGAGCCAGGCCAGTGAAAAGAAGTGTAAGTGGAGATACTGAGGTACAGGGAAGTGAGTGAAAAAGTAGAAAAATTATCACACCAGTGTCTCTTAGCCAGCTGGCATAGCTGCCTCGCTAGTGAAAACTTAGAGGATTTCAGCAGAGTGCATTTCCGAGGTATTACAACTAAACCCAATTACAGAACATCACACAAATAGGTATTTCAACATTTTCAATGGGAGCACTGATGCTGGAACTGAAGAGCTTTTGAGCTGGAAGCAAAACCTAAAGCCTTTGCTTAGGTAATTAATGTAACAGCATGAGACAGGCTTGGGCTTCCCCGGAGCTGGAAGATACTAATGTCAAATCTAGGACAAGGAACTCTTCTTCAGGGAATCCTGAGGATTGATCACTGTAACAGGCTTCCTGATGGACAAGATTTTGTTTCTGCAGATCCCATGGCTACGGATATGCTCCCTGAAAAGCAGGTTTTGCAGTGAATCTTGCATCACAGGGCCAGGTCCTGGACCCACATCAAAGCCTTCACCTCATGAGTCGCAGCAGACATCAAGATGTGCTGCCTGCTCTGATCTGTGCAGCAGCACCTCTGCCCACGCCAGGCAGGGTACCACACCTCACACTACCCCAGTGATGCCAGTGGCATCCCAGGAAATAGCCCTGGTTCCAGGTAGGAAAAGGCTCAGCCATCAGTCCAAGCTGGAAAATAAATCAGGCAGGTTTTCTACCAAATTATTTCTGTGCTTTGTAGGACTGATCTGCTGCAGCATATTCACGTGGAAGTCATTAGCACATCCCTTCTGCTAATCCTCACTGGGTTTAACACGACAGTATACATTGATTTTTCCTGGCCTCCAAGGAGAGCTGTGTCAAGTCAGAAGCATGTGCTTTGGGACAGGCTGAGCCCAGGAAGCTTGGCCCTTGAGATATCAGAGAAATCATGGCTTTGAATGCTCACTTGGAGGTTCAGGTGGAGTGAACTACTGTAATTTCTCAAAGGAAAAATTCTGCCTCTTGAGACCCTTCACCTTTGCCACATCCTACTTTAAATACCAAGATCCACCACTATTACCCCAAGGAGACTATTAAATCCAATACTTGGACCACAACCACAAAACAGTGAAGAACGAGCTCCAGGTTTAAAGATACCTTCTCACACACATGCACTAACAAAATAACTTTAGAGTTCACCATACAGGGCATCCACCCACTCCACCATCCCATGAATCCCCAAGAACTGGGAGGTGGCTCTGCAAGTTTGCTGCTGACAGTCTCAGCAGTTGGAGCAGAAAAAGATTCTCCTTCTTCTGCCAGCTGTGAAACTGAGCCCCATCCAAACAGCTTGGCTCCAAGGCAGCCACCTAATGATTCCCAGTCTTAGCTGAACATCTTTATCCCTCTAAACACCATATGATTTGGGATAGATTCAGTGGTTTTTCTGGACTACCACCACAAACAGCCATGAGACACTCCATGAAGACAAAGGTAGGGGACATCAGCACGCTCAGAGGAGCCCAGACCATCAGAGCAATCACAAACACACAGACTTCACTTCAGAGCATTGGCAGAGCAGTCACAACCACACCAGTGCTGCCAAAATACCCCTTGATATCCGCTCAGGAGCCTCCCTGTGTACTCCTGTCCTCACCCTGGATCCCCAGAGCTGCTCACACACGCAGCAAAACCCCGCTGCCGTGGAAAACTGTGGGGTGGCAATGGTGGGTGCAGCCCCAGTGGGGCAGGGCAGCCTTGGAGCAGGGATGCAGGAAAGAGATGGATATCATCCCTGGTAGAAGTTTAGGGAAGAAAAGGAAGAAGGTGAGCAATAGGAAGCAGACTTACCTCACCTTTCTGAGCTTGATCAGACTTGCACATAGATCTGTGTAATTTATTTCACCATCCCTTTTAGATGTTGAGCACCCAGTTGCATCCAGCCCTGAGTGACGGCCAAGAGCAGATGTAAAAATGGAGATGTGCAAGTGTGTTTACATGGAACTCTTACACTTTCTGGAAAACTTTATTAATATCACAACCTAGAACTCTGTTCTGCCCTAGTAATCTGGAGATTTCATTCTATACTTAGAGATAAATCTCCAAAGCCCACGTGCCCTGTACTGCCAGGTACCATAATTAACAGTGGTGGGGAATCTGTCTGCTTTTTATTGTCTGCAATATGTAATTTATTATCCAAAACATTGCTTCGTCCATAAAATTTTCACTACAGCCTAATTTATAATAAATCATTTGTGTAGTAAGTCACACTTCCCAATTTGCAAATGTACCCTTTTTTTTGTGAATATATTCATTATTCAGAATGATCAGGTGCATAATGTGGGATCTAATTCTTTGGCCCACGTGGGTTATGGGATAAATAAAAGTAATGGGAAATGGGAAGTAAAAATAATTTTGATGTCAAATTATGGTATAGGTTATGTTTCTGGTCCATAATTGTATTTTCAAACTCAAGTTCTTGAATTTGGGCATCTAAGGCTGTATTTAAGCATAAGAAAATTTGTTTGAAAAAAGTGTTATCTATCTACTTTTCTGTCATTTTCAGGAAAGACAAAGCATTTAGGAGAAAGATTTCTAAGAATAATATTTAAAAATTTCCGTGCATTTCAGCAGCTCTTCAAATAACAGATGATTATTGTTATTAGTGCTATCATGAGGTTTCGGTAATCTCATAATATCCATGTCAAGTTATTTCTCATTGCCAGAATCTGCATCTTCGATCTGGGCTAAAGAAATCATTAAGGCAATAATCACAAGCTTGGCCTGTGTGTTCTGATGCCTCTGGCCCTTGCAGCCCAGCTTCACACTGTTCATGTGCTGGTAGATAATCCAGCTCCTAAAGCTGACTCCCTCTTTATCTTTATGTGACGCTGGCCTGCAAAGTTCAAGGTAAGGCCATTGTGTCTTGAGTCTATTTTTACTGTGCAAAACACTGGATGGAACTTAATTATTTTTTTCCATCTGCCAACTATTTTGACTAATTGAACCCTTTGGAGCCAGGAGTCAAGGTTTCCCAATGTAAACCAGACCCTGGAACTCAGCATTAGCAGAAATGTTGAAAACTCATGAAGGAATTTTTGCTTCTGAGGTTTGGTTCTGTTTTCCAGAGTCTGACCAGGATTCAGAAGAAACCCAAACCCTCTCCTACATATACATTTTTTTAGGTTCTTTCAGTGTCTCAGATTTTCCAGGCACTAAAGATTACCATTACCAAAACAGAGAAAAAAGTAAAAAATTGAAGGATATAACTTAAAGCCACAATCATATGGAAAGTCCCAGCAAAAGTTCAGAGTTCCATTATTTTGGCAGAAGCAGAGCATGCTTGGGCAGAATTAAAAATGAAGCATAACTTAATGCAGGAGGGTTTCTGATGAGTGTTCAGTACTGGAGACCAGATTTTTGACACTTCTGCAGTGTATTTTAACATGATTTTCACTAGATTTTTTCCCCTTACAACGGTAACTACTGTGGCCTATAAATTCCATTCCATATTCTATTTTTTTGATGACCCATAACTGCATTTCCAACTGTAATAACATTTCACCTCTGATTTTTGCTCAGAACGTGAAAATTTTGGGATTAGCCAGTCTTCCAGCAGTGAGAGATCACCAGGACTGACAGGTTAGAGGTTTTCTTTTCCAGCAGTGACTTGTAATAAAACCCTGGTGAGAGCAGGTAGTGAAGCCTACATGGGTGGCTTGTGCCTCTTGGTTTCAGCTTTGGTTTTGCCTGTAGCTCTTTTCAGAACGTGGTATAATTCAGGTGGCACTTCCATGCTGATGACTCCAACTTCATTCATCTCAGGCTCTTTCTGCTGCTGCTGTTCCTTTCCTCAGCTTGCCACCAGCATTAAGGATGTGCCAGTGGAGATGCCTCCTCCTTTGCATGTCTTTGCAGCGTGGCCATTAGGAAGCAGAAGCTTTTCTATGGCTTCTACCACCACGTTTGTTCCCCTTGACAGAAAACTCATTTTACAGCATAGCTGTGATACTTTGGAAATGCTTTGTAGAAATCAAGGATCTGTCTGAAATTCTACACTGGAGGCAAATGAAAAGTTCTAATAGATCTGGGTCTTAGTTCCGCTAATTTCAGTGGTTCATTTCGCTGTTCTGGCAGTCAGGATCCATTAGTGGAACAGAAGGAGAAGCATGTATAATGCATGTACAGCAACCACATTCTAATCTCAAATTTCTTTTTTCTTTTAAGTTCTTATTTTTTTAAATAAATATATAATGAGTTACTGACAGTACTTAACAATATCTTATACTAGACACTGTAATTCCAAATAAATACTTAATTTCTGCTTTCCTGCAACTTCACTAGGATTACATCATGTCAGATTACTCTAAGTCTGCTTTAACCCAGTTTGAAAACACTAGTTATTCAAAGATCCTTACAATTCTTAATTTCGTTCCTTGAAATACCTTTTCTTTTGGTTCCTTTATACAGTTTTTCAAGCCTGTGAGGGCCACAGAGTTGTTAAGTCAGAACAAACCTGCAAGGGAAGAAGCTGGCAAAGCAGAAATGCTGTTTCAGCTCACAACAGAGCTCCCTCCCTTCCTCTCCCACCAGCCAGCAGCAGGGCAGGGAGATCACAGAACCACAGAATGGTTTGGAAGGGACCTCAGAGATCATCCAGGGCCAGGGGTGCCCCCCACCAGCTCAGGCTGCTCAGGGATCCATCCCACCTGTACCTAATTCAACCTCTGGACAGTTTGGTGCGGTAGCAAACACACCAATGGTTTTTGTGATGTATAAAAGCATCTAAGGAGAACATGAATTCAATTCTTGCCATGACATAGCATGTGGTTTTGATCTATTGGTCTGCTTGTAGATCAGGACCACTGAGTTAGAAGGGAGGTGTGCACTACTTTCCTCCACCCAGAGAAGTCATTAACATATGCTCCCTACCATGAATTAAATTAGTTTAGATTTTCCTGACAATGCAAATAAACTCATGAAGCTCTGCTCTATAGGGCTGCAAACTAACCCATTTGAAAAGACTTTTGCAGCTTTTGTTTATCATTCCATATGATAAACAGCTACCTCCCCAAATTACCAGGAAAATAAATTTTAACCATTCAGCAAATAACAAAAATTGTGTTTTAATGATAAATAAAAAGTCACAAAGCTCAGCAGGTTTTGCTGAGAACCATTAATGAGGGAAGATGGTGAGACCTGTAAATTTACCTTCCCTTTCGTTAACACTCTTTTCCATCTGCAATCTATATACTCATATAAATATAGGTTCCTTACATAAAATTTAGTGAGTAACACCTAGATTTTGATGCTTATTGTCTTTCAATTGCTGCCTGATCTGGTGTTGAAATCTTCTAAAAAGCTGAAATGACTGAGTTCCTAATCTCACTATGTTTCTCTGCAAATCAGCACCATAATGATGACATTAATTATTGTTGCCTTTGACTTTCCTTCCTTTGTAAATATCAGCTTAAAAACCAACTATTAAAATAGCCTTCCTGTGGTAGGAAGCACCTTATCTTGTACTTTCGTGTCCCTGTAACATCTGCCTATGGTACTCTGAACTTTGCTGCTACTCCCAATTAAAAGCAAAACAGAAAACCCCAAATAAACTTGATAATACTTTGTTGAAAAAGGACTTAAACAATATCCTGCTTGTTGGAGAAAACCCAACACGATGTGTTCCTTTAGTGTAGGAAATAGGACGCAGTCTTGGGACACAATAAAGCCCACAAAGTGCCCTTCCCTTACCTCTGCCTTCTGATCCCACCCCTGTGCTCCACAGGCTTTCCAAAGCTCACAGCCCTTGTTTTCTGTGTGGTTATCCAAATAGGAGATACTGCTATCTCCTCAGTTTCCACAAATTTCTGGCAATCTGTAAGGTTTTATTTTGCAGTGTGTGCTTGGAAATACTCATCTGTCCTTTTTCACTCTTAAAATGTTTTTTAAATATCTTAGTTATATAAATCTTTAGTGTCTTCTGTACAAAAGCTTTAAAACTGACTATTTATTTGGTTGCATCTTTCAGTGAGATTTGGGAATTGCTTTACTTTGGGTATGTGTTTCAGGTCTCTATAGCAGACCTGTCTGAATTCAGCTGTTATTCTGGTTTAATGGAATAGATTTACACAACCCTGTCCCAGGCACCAAAACCAAAACCATCATGAAAATGGGATTTATGCAAGTCTAAAAATACCCACATGAGGGAAAAGCACAAGGTAGTGATTCCTTTGGGCTTGAATTTAGCCAGAATTTTATTATTTGTATCATTTGCATAATTTGTATTATTTGTGAATGCAGAGTTCATTTTGCCTGAACCAGCAGTGCAGGTGCTGACAGCTGCCTCCCTGTGAACCCTCCCACACCAGCCTGGGAAGATGTGAGCCCTGCTAGACTCCTGCTGCCTGAATATGGGACACTGAGCCCTAAACTGCCAGACTATAGAAGATGATGACCAGACTGACGCACAGACAAACAAAACAAGATACCACCCATTCTCATGTTTGACGGTGGCCAGTTGGCTGCTCACAGCATTTTCTGCAGGCAAAAATGCAGTAAAAAGAGAGCAGGCAGGGTCTGTGACAGAGCAAGTCACAGGATCTCCACTGGCCCCACACACAGCAGTGAGTGTTTTCCCAGAGAAGCTCCTGCTGGAGAAGGCAGTGCAGAGTGGAAAGTGGGATGAACATTTTTTCATCCCAAAATGGGTGTTGGCTCCTGTCGAAAGGGTGTCACAATCTCTTCCCAAGAAAGCCATTGCCAGTATTTCTCTGCAACTTGGCTTGATCATCTGTCTCTTTTCCAGAGAAAACTGCTGCCCTGTCTCCACCCTTCCATGTGATAGTGGAGGCTTAGCAACCACATGCAGACCTCAGTGACAGACATGAGGTGAAGACTCTGTCCAGTATCTAAATAAGGGAAAATATAAAGGTCCTTTGTCAAGCTACTGCAGACACAGGACGTGAAATGCCTAAATGCACTGTTAAAAAACTTTTGAAAGAGGAAGCAGAAACCATCTCCGAGCTTTTTCGGATTTTAGGTAAAGAATGGTTCATTTGAACATGATTTATAAAAAATCCCTCAAAGGTTTATCTGAAAATTCATGGGGTTAATTACTGCTTGAAAGCACTGGTTCAGATGTCCAGCCTTCAATGGGGAAATGATCAGACCCCATTGAAGGGCAATCAGGAGTCCTATTCAGAAAGGATTATCAGGAACAGAGTCATTTCTGTCTAAATTTCAGACTTCTGCACACTGACCTCAGAAAAATCCTGGCAAGTGTTTTTACAATTACTATATTCACAAAAAATCTTCAAAAGAGCTTTTTTCAAATTTGTCAATGATTTGCAAATAAATGACATTTAGCTGCATATCACTAAAATTCATAATCCTCTTAAAAACATGTGGTCTTGATTTGGCACTATTTGTTCTGATTTGATGCAATTCTGTGACTCTGTATCAGATAATTGCATATTTCATTTGCCTTGCATATTGAACTGAGGTCTGAATGCTACTCTCCCAGCACAATTACTCCAGACTAATGAACAGCAAGCCAGAATACAGGGCTGGAAAACCAAAATCAAGGAGAACAACAATCAATGGACACTTCTATATATTTTTTCAAGAACATACAATGGTCAGTGCCGAGCCGAAGTTTTATTTGTTTAAACAATTGTCCCACTTGGAACTCCCCATCTGGAGCTAACTTCAGAAAATGTTTCATCCAAGTATTGAGTGGTACCTTCATCACTTATTATATCTTTCGTTTTACACCCACAATTAATATTACTCACAAATGAAAACCCTCAGTTGCCTGTCTGCATCATTTATCCACTTGATTGATAGCTGATGCAACTATTTTGGAGCGCAAAAGAGCGTCTGCATATTTGGAGGCTACTTTAGCTGTCTAATTAGGCTTTTAACTCTGTGTGATGCAGAAATCATCTTCCAGCATGCTCCATCTTCAAATTCTTTCCTAATATATAATGATGAAGCTTGGACCACCTAAACAAGTGAGAAGCTACCAGTTTTGTATTCTTTTAGGAAAGGAATATTGAAAATAATTTTAATTGAAGGGAAATATAATGGGATGATGAGCTCACTGGCACAGTAAATCCACACCTGCCTCAATATCAAAATTAGGATAGATACCAAAATGTCTCAATATTTCAGTTAGCATGTTAGGACATATTTTCAAAACATCCAAGAGAACTGTGTCTCTCAGAAGACGTGAAGTGGATTCCTTCAGATAATCTACAGGCACTCCCACATCTACCTGGAAAAGTGCATCTTGACTCCTATCTCCAAAATGAACAGTGTGTATTGATGTTCAAGACATGGGGAAAAAAAAATATAAAAACCTCAACATACTCATGTTCTTCTCAGAAAACAACCAGTCCTACAACACGTGCTTTAAATTACAGATGAGCCTCTGCACTTCACCGAGTGAGGAGGGATTTTGGCATGTATTTACACCCTTTCTGATTGGGGGAAAGAGGAAACTATTTAGGGCTTGGTACCACTTATGCTCCACTTGCATAAATGGGAATTAGCCAGCAGAGAGTTCCTGAAAAGCCTCCCTGCTCCGAGGGGTGACCACGGCACGCTCCCGCCACGCCTCGCATGCGGAACCCTCGCTCCACATCAACAGGAACCCAGCTCTGCTTTGTCATGAGGGAAAACTCTTCTGTGTCAATCCTTCTCCCCACGACAAAACAAAATTTCCAAGCTGGGACATCTGAGTGGCATCAGCTGCCATGGCCTGACTTTTAAAATCGGGAAAATTCTTTCCACTACAATCATCATCACCAGGAGGTAGATGGTTAAAGGATGCAATAGCAATTAAGTTTATTTTTTTCCATGGATGACCATCTTAGGGGAGATACAGGAAATGAATAGAAGTATACTAGAGTAATACAATCTAGGATAATATGCATCCTTCTTCTGGGGAGGTTTCCCACAATACTTTATCCTGAAGGCTTCTAATTTACAATATATACCTAGAGTAGAAATTCAAAGTACAACCTTGTACTGCATTTGGGGGCTTCTAAAATGCTAATCATGATAAGAAAAATCAAGAGCATCTTCGTTTTTAAATAACACCAGGTTTTCTGCAAAATTATGATTGGTTACATTCTGATTTTCCAGGTTCATTGCAAATAGAAGTGAATCGGACAACACTCGCCATCATAATTGCTTTCTGTGTGGAGGTCTTTTTCAGGCTGGGCTGGCTGCTGCTGTTTTAATCAGAAGGTTGTCTATTTGTATGTTAATAGTTTCATCCTGGATTATTAGGCTTGTTGATGAAAAAGCAAAAATCAGATGCTTTACTATTTTCAAGCTTCACTATTAATCTGTGATTTTTTTTGGTGCTAACACAGAACCATTTCAGCATCCTCTGCCTTAAATCCTCTTAATGAAAGCATGAAGAATGACAAAATACTTCCTTTCATAAAGCAGAAGGCTGTGCCAATTCACTTTCAACATGCTCATTCAGTGGAACTGAGGTAAATATGTTGCTCCACAGGTGCTTCTCCTTGCAATAACATACTCCCTAGTAATCCATTAAATTCATCTCATGCTCTGTTTAGTGCCTGCTCTGTGAACTGCCTAGCTGGTTAAGGTCATTGTGATAATAGCACCAGGTTAAACAGCATGGGTGTGTTGAACTCTGACATCCATCCACTTTGCCCACAATACAGATAAGAAGCCACGGGCAGAAGTGTAATATCTACTGAGACCAACACGATCTTTCACCCTCTCCAGCTCCTTACAAGCCAAAAACCTTAGATTAGAAAAATATCTTCAACCTCAGGACTCCTTAAAACAATACAGTGCATTTAGAAACAAAGCATCAGTGACTGGAAGCTTTTCTGTTTGTTTGCACTTAGCGAAGGAGCCCAAACAATGGGCAGGAGGAGCATGAGTGTCCCAGGGGGTGGCAGAGGGTGGGTTAGTGGTACCTGTGCTCAGGTGATCCAAACCAGCCCCACTGGTCTCCTGGTGCCTGGGGAGGAACCCCTACTTTATTCACAGGATCTTCCCTTTGCAGGTTTAAAAATAAGCTGGGTATAACTCCTGGATGATAACCTCCTTCGTTATGGAGTTCCTGTTAAAGGCAGACAAATAATTGCCAGTTAGTAAGTCGCTATTAAATTCAGCCCAAATTCAGCCCCAGCAATCCTTACAAAAGCCTGACGGGTTTTATTTTATTATTTCCTTTGCAGGGTGCTGGGAAGTGTAATCACTGGTAACTAATCAAACTTCTTTCAAACACCCACAAATATATAAAGAGAATGAAATGATTAATTATTGGGCTAAGCCATTTTAAATGAGACCTCATCTAAATGAGCAGATTTATTTCCAGAGCAAGCTGGGTGTAAATTTAGCTGGTTTTCAAAGCTCTGAATGTAAAGTATGCCTGGATTTGAGGATGAAGTGGGTTATGGGTGGCTGTAGAACCTCTTCCAGACATGCAGCAATGCACAGCAGTGAGAAACAGACTGCAATTTTGCAAAATATTGTTTTAAACAAAGTGTTACTGAGGTTAATAAGAGCTACCATTGAGTATTGTTAATTACAAGCAAGAGTTGATTGGGACATTAAAAGAAGTTAATTTATAAAATTCCATTTCCTGACATTAAAATGAGCGTTCCTTTCACTCACAAAACTCTTTATTTCAAGGAGAAGAATTAAAATATTTTGTCAGACTTCTTTACCTGTCTATTCAGTTCCTGGGGTTCCAAATCACTTCCTAACCTTCCTATTTTGCTCCCTTCCTGCCTAGCTTGTTCCTTTTATTTCTACCTATTTTGTTTCTGGAGGGAGTTTTAAGGAGTAAAATACCCACAAACATCTTTGATTTCCCTCTTGCTTTCTTCAAAAGTCCCTGGAATTTGCAAAAACTTTACCACAGGAACTTTAACTCAGCACCATTACCCCAGTCCACTAAAGTTATGATAATCATAATTTCTAGCAGTGTCTTTTCTTAGCAATGTCACTGGCTTACCACTACATATTTATGCTGTTCCTAATATTGTGGGAATAAAACACTTTTATCCATCCAAACATAAGCTCACAGAATTGCAATACCCACCTCCAGAGACATGCAGCTTCACTCATATTTAGAAATAAATAATTAGAAATGAGGGAGCATTAATGTATACAATGAATATTCTTGCTCTCAGGCACAAAATTCATTTGTGTAGTTCAGTTTAATGCACAGTGGTGCACACATTTTTTTTTACATACTAAATATATCTAAAAATTCAAAAATCAGCCCCATCAAAGCCCTGCTCAAAGAAATAACCCAAAATTCAGCTGATTTAGTGGCCCCAGTGTGCAACATGGACCACACACATTGTGCACACCTGGGCGCTGCATCCCCGCTTTGCCAGCGCTCCTGGTGGGAAACAGCGCCAGAACCTTTGCGGAAATCTGCTTTTAAATGCAAACAAATATTTATGGAGAGCATCTCCCTGAGTTGGGAATACCTAATCCCAACTAATTAGAGCTGCTGCAGCAGTGGGGAGGATCCACGAGGAGCCGAGGTGTGCCGGCGCGTGTCCGGCCCCACGAGCGCTCCTCCCGCGGCTCCCGCACGGCGCAGTTTATTTCTTGTGGCACACATTTAACAGCCCGGTATTTCATACTTGTCCCCAAGGTAATTGACACAACAGGTTCCTAAAGCTATTCAACAATTTTAATGACAGAGGCTGAAAGATGCATTTAAGAAAAAATAACATTCTGAGCCAAACATTTTTTTTTTGGTGAAGTGGCAGGGTTGCCAAATTTGCTGTTCCACGGTGTTCCATTTCTGTAAAAGCTCTCGTTGAGGCTGTAGGTCACAAAAGAAGAATGAAGCCCTGGAAAAAAGATACAATGACTACTTAATACTGTGTGGGATTATAAGCAGTGGCCTGTGGCAATTCCTTATGTCTCTCTGGGTAGTGATGCTTTTCCAGCACCATTTTTTGTCATCACACAATTCCATTGTGAAATACTCTTTTCATGAAGGAGGAAGAAAGAGCCGGTTACACCCTGCAGTGTTTTGGGGAAGACTAAGAAGCATGGTTTGCAGGGAGTATGTGTGAAATATGACATTTCATTATGTGTAATTATTTTTTAACCAGTAATGTCCATGTTGAAATGAGTTTCTTATTTTTGGAATGCATGGGGAGTGGCTGGGGAGGGGAGTCATGTTTTTTTCCCTGTTAATAAACTCAAGTCATTCTTATGCTAAAGCAATTTCTCAACAAAACAAATTTCTCTCCATCTGGGTAATGGCACACCCAAATGTGATTACATTACAAGAGATTTTAAATTAAATTTCAAGGTAGGAGAGTTATTAATCCAATGCATTTGTCTTTATTATCATTGGATCTAAAACAATAAAAGACTTGAACTCACTTTTAAATGACAGTACAGTTCTGACTTCTTATAGCAACGTGGGTTTGAGCTGAAATCCTCAGAAATTTATGTGTTTTGGGTCAGGCCCCAAAACTCTTTTAAAAGGTGGAGCAGGAATGGTTGTATCCACCCCAGAAAGACAGAGGAGTTACCAAAGAGTTTCATTTGATTTGGATTTCTTCTGATCTCAAACAGTATCACACACTGCTCCAGGAGTTTTCCTAACCCACAGAGCTGACAGGGCAGTGAAGAGACAGAAGGTACAGAACTGCTCCAGTCAGAATAACACATAATCCAGATTTATAGCTAATCAAGACACCACCTTGAAAAATCAGTCTGTATTTTTAACAAACTGTTAAATGTTGCCCACTCTGATATTTCAAAAAGTGTTTACATGCACATGCAAAGGAATTGTATGCCAAAATGACTTGTGTTCATCTGCCTTCTTGTGTTCACAGGCATTCAGATTACATTTTGGATGCAAAACCAATTTTGTTTAAGCCCATAGCCAACAAAATGCAGTAAATAAATACAGAATGTATGAATCCATCTTGAGTACTGTTTTTCAATCAATCACATATGAAATCACAACTATCTCTGCTTATAAAATGAATGTGATCAGAATTTTTCATTGCAGCATTATTTGTCCATTTTTTTTACTGGAGAACCTGACAGCCATCAGCTGATTACATTTGATCCAGCAAAAGAACATGGATTATAACAGCTCTTCAGCACAACAGAAAAATAAACCACAGGAAGTTGCACACTAAGTAATGTTGTTACTAAAGGTTACTGTATGATTCTCTAAAAAACCATAACTTTACAAAACACCCATTCCTCACATTTCAGCCTTTGGGGGATGAGAATGTCTTAGGTTCAGTTCATTCCACCCCCATGGATTTTGGGTTTTGGGCTTCCAAGGCAGCGGGTGGCAGTGATGGGCAGGACATGATGCCCTCTGCCAGAGCCAGCCCAGGAGCTCAAGCCATTCCAAAAGCCAGTCCCAAGGCACAGGCAATGCCAGGAGCACCGGTGGGTGAGGGTTTCGTGGGAGATCACAGTGATGCCTTTAGGTTGTTCTGGGGGGAAATCCCCTTTTCCACACAAAGCAGGAAACAGGGATGTTCCATGCAATATTCTGAGATTCGTTTTCATTTGCTTTAGAAATCCACTATTTTAGTGCAACAGCATGAATGTAAATGCACACTAGTGACAGCAGGTAGCACATAAAAGCATGTTTTTCTAGTTAATACAAGTGTCCCACTTAACAGCACACTATTCCTGAGGACCCCACTGCAGCACAGAAGCAGGCAGCACATTTCAGCGTGGGCATTCATTGCCACGCAGAAACAACTTAATCTTCACAGCATTCCCTCAGTAACTGCCTGTGCATGAGATTTCCAAATGCTCAGACATAACTCTCTCTCTGGAGAGTACAGGCTGATTATGACAAACTCCATCAATTTTATTAGCCACACAGATGTTATAGATATATGTGAAAATCAACCATAATTCTTCCTGGGATGTGCATACTGGCACTGCTGCAGACTGTGTCTTTCCCCTCACAACCCCAGAGCTTACAGGCTTCCTGCCATCCAGCCTCCATGTATGTGGCCCCCGAGCTAAGATGTTCTTTAAAAAAGAGAAATATTAAAAGGATTAAAAATGACACTATTGTGCCAGTGGGTGACTGCAACCAAAGAGCCCTGGCTGCTGCTGAAAGCTGAGGCAAAATTCAGGGATAAGTTTGCTGCCCTGTGATCTGGATGTGGTGGGGATTTCTCCTCTGAGGTGTTGCTAACCAGCAGGTTTGTGGGGATAACTGCAGTGGTGCCCCAGTGAACATCTCTGGTGCTGACAACCATGGGGCTGCATCTCTGAAGCTGGCAGGGGGCACAGCTGAGCTGCACAGCCACTGAGGTCCCCCTGTAAGTACTTCTTCATACTTGCCATGGGGCCACGATGCCCACTGTTGTCTGTCTGTGAAAGGCTGGGGCAAAATGCGCTCTTGACAATCTGTAGGAAATATTTTCATCAAGATGATTCAGCTAGAGCCTTCCCTGGCTTCCAGCACTACATCTCAAGGGCTCAGCAAGCAGAGGAAAAGTGATAGGAACAATTTAAAGAGAAAGATGAAGCCTTGAAGGGGTTGATGGCTTAAGCCTCTATTGCAGTGCACCTCTAGGAAGGCAGGGAATAAAGCTGAAACGCAGATTTATCCTGGAGAGGCAGGTCCAGGAGTGAGAAGACCCATAAAAACTCATCCCTTAAACCCTCTGCACCTCAGCCTTCCCATCTGTAGCAGGTCTTCAGGTTCAATAACTTAGAGAGTGCACCAGGCAATGCGTGAGGGGTGAAAGCAATTAGCAACTGCGAAGCACAGAGAAACCGCTGGCGGAGAGAATCACAGAGATGCAAAGTTATTATGGGCACACAGTTACCATAGTGATTGGTGTCTCAGAAATGCTAATAATAGTAAAATAAATAATACAGACGAGGCAGGAAGAGCCCCTAGAGATGAATGTGAGCTGCTCCCCTCCAGAGGGACTGTGTGTACTGCTTTCTCAGCGCTCCTCGCCCCGTGCTGGCTGCGGCTCAGCTCCCTCCCGGGGTAACACACTGTGCTGCTGCGGGAGCGCTGGGTCAGCCAAGTGAAAGTGGAACTTTTAAGTGCTTTATTATTTTCAGGAGTCGTCAGAGAAAACAAAACCCCCACAACTGCAAATAATTGAATATGTCAATAATATTTTGAGTCGTTCATGTCTTGCGAGGTATCACTATGGCCCTGTTAAGTGCTTTATTGCTGTCCCTCCAGCGATGTTAATTAAGTTCACCATAGGCTCACAAGCCCTTTTTCTCCCTTCTCTCTTTCTTCCTCACTGTATTTTTTTTTTAAAACAAGCAAACACTTTTCCCAAGTGTAATGCTTGGCAATGGGGGCAGTGGCACAGTGGAAGGCACCCAGGAAACAGAAAGACTAAGGACGAGGCATCCTTCGGTATGATGGTCAATGTTTCTGCATAAATTGGTTTGCCAGCAATTCTAGGCAAGGGATTGTGAATGTCTAAAGGAAATGTTAAAGATCCATGCCAAATAGACAAATAAATAGCATCCATCCTCATCTTTGGACCACCATCATGCTAGAATCTTCCATTATCCAAAGGGCTGTTCCAAGCTGAACATCTTAGGTCAGTGTTTCACTGCTCACCTGGGTAATTCTGTATTTATGTTATAGTCAAAATGTTTTTATCAACAGGGGAATCAAAAAAGGACAAGCTTTGAGCAAACAGTAGGCCAGGGGAAGGAAATACACCTGCTCTCTTCTCTCAAGAGTCTTTCACTAAGTTGTCTCTCTTGACTAAATCATTCCCCAGGATGCAATGTCCAGCCCACTTTAGTCAAGCAAACACAGTGTTTTACAAAGCTTTTGCAGTACAACCAGTTGTACTTGTGATTGCTTGTGATTGAGAGAAATCATTTCTCTCAATGTACTGAATTCCACTAAGCTGGAAGTGCATTTTTTTATACTTTTTAAACCAGAATAGTAGGAGTATTGGTCAGTGCCAAATAGAACATGAATAAAATTCTTTAGCAAGCTTTGGCCAAGAAATAAGTCTTTTTCCCAGGTTTTTCTTGCTGAAGGTCAATGAATGTTCCCATCTCTCATTTTAGATTCCAGTTACATATGCAGGTGATGAATTACATTAAAACATTTCCTAAAATACCCAGAAACACTAAATCCACTGCTGAGAACTGCACCTATGGAATCACCACTGACACTGGGAAGCTACAAGTCCACCTCTGCTTTCCCTGATGTCTTTTCTTACAGTCTGTGCAAGGATGGTCAGAGGGAGCAATTTCTGCATCTGGCCAGGCTACAAGGACAAACTCATCCTGGGTCACTGCGTACCAAACCAGTGAAGGGAAGAAAAATAATTTGGTGCCTTTCCTTCCCCTCAAACAACACCCTGGCACATTCTGGCCCTGTGCAGTGTCCTTTCTGGCCACCAGGCAAATCATCCAAACCACCTCAATTAATCTCTTCCCAGCTTAACACCAGCTAGAGGGACTATCTGATGGAAAAAAAATGCCAAAGAAGGATTGTTTTAGCTCTTGGAACAGTGCAGCCTAATAGAAAGTACCAGTGAACCCTCCATCTACCAACTTTATCCTGAGTTGGCACAAGCATGCCAACAAAACTGGCCACTTGTGTGATGGAGTAACACAAAGAGAGATGAGTCACCAGCGGCACCCGCACGGCAGGGCTGAGAGAAGGGACAGAAATGGGGTTGGTTAGGGAGAAGAGGCACCCCATTTTAGTCATGACTCACACATCCAGATCAATCACAATGAGATGCAGAGATGTCATGAGGAAAGATGTGGCAGGAAATGAAGCTTCTGCCCTTTCCAAGCATGGACATGGTGGAAGCAGAAATGAGTAAAGGACGTGACAGCAGAAAAGGTGTTGAATCTTGATGCTCAGTTAGTTTCTCAGATACTCAGGAAGAGAGATAGTTGCTTTGAGTCGTAAATGAATCAGAAGATTATAGAGAAGCCAGCACAAGAAAGATGACATGGCAGACATTGCAATTTAGTGTAATGAGAAAAGCACTGAATAAGCAGGAAGGAATTGAGCTTTGTTTGAGCAACAGTTTGCTCACATCGAGATGAGTTTTGAAGATATTGGCATGTGATTGGTGATAACCATCTCCCAACCTCTGAGTGCTTCTCCATAGGTGTGATTGTGCACACCAGGTCTCCTGCTCATCTGCGTGGCTTTGTTCTGAGGAACAGAGGAATGGGCCAAACAACAGTGTTGGAGCATGAAACAGAGTAGCAGAAGAGACTCATTATTTTTGTGGATTAAAGGTTTCCTTCTTTAATCAACCTCCTCAGATCAGGGCTTTATTTGATAGACCTTTTCTCCCTGCATATTTTACTGAAGAAGAGTTTGGATGTAGAGCCTTTCTTCCAAGACAAATATCAAGGACCTCTTCAGGATGACCAGATGCATTTTGTGCCCTTCTCCTCAGCCTGCCCAACACATATGCCACATAAACCAAGCAATGATGTAGCTTTTCCCTCCCACAATCAGCTTCCATACACAGTATCTGGGATTTTTCCAGTAGACTAAAACAATCTGGCCTGTTGCCATATACAATTATGTCACACAGAATTAGTCCTTTTCTGTCCCTTCTGTTTGTGGCCTGGTTGTTTTAGGAATATAAAACCTATCTATGCTTACACAACACTACTGGAGTATTTCCCTGCAGGAGCAAGTGAGGAGTAGTGAACCAGGTTGCCAATTACATCTGCTCCTGCCATGGAAATGGTGTCTTCCCAGGCCACTGCATCCTGAAGCAAGCAGAGCATAATCCCACCCCTGAGACTGCAAAATCAGCGTCCATGGGAATCTATGGGATGTCAGAAATCTGCTCTCCTTACTCCAGAGCAGGATTTCCAAGGCACAGCACCTCATGGACACAAGGCACATAAGAATAAATCTCACACTGGCTTCAGGATGACACAGAAACGTTCACCTAAAGCACAAGCCCACCTATTTCTACCCGCTCGTGTCTCTGAAGAGATTGTCCCTTGTTCCTCTACACGTGACTTGTATAATGTCTGTTGCTCATCACAGCCAGTTAACTGATAAAGACATTAACTATTGAGTTTTACAGACTGACCTAAAGTAACCCAAAACTTCCTTAACCACCTCACAGCCCAGTTTCTCCACTTCTCTATTTATGGTCCATAATCACTGACTTTGTTCAAGAATTGCCTTAGGTTCCAGTATGCCCATTCCTGCTGCATTTCTAGCACTGTGAAAGGACTGTACTGTGAACTAACATAAAAAAATATCTTGAAACAAAATTCCCACCAAAGCTATTGGCTTGGTTTAGGAAAAACATAATTAAACAGCCCACATTCAGATAGTAGAATTCTTACTAATTAATGTACATTTTGGTTATCATTTATCATTTCAAATTCAAAAAAATATGATGTATGCTACCAAGAAAGAGGATTATTCTTTCTTTCTGCTACAAAAAAAAAGTATTTACTGCTCCTTTCTGTTATTTTAAGGTTGAGTGTTGAACAGGTATACTTCACTTTTTAACATAACAGCAAAATTTCCAGTACTGAGTTATTTCTTCAGTTCAGCATGGGTTTTTTCTTGAGCAACATTAGAAATATGAAATGCTTCAAAGAGATGATTTGGTAGCACTTGTTCCCTTCTCATCCACAGGAGAAAACTGCAATCATCACTTGTAATAGTTCACAGTAAGGTGGACCCTGGCTTCATTTAAAGCAATGCTGTTCCTATCTAGAAGTGCTGGGATTTAAGCATGTGACTCCCATTAACATTAATGAGAGTTATATGTTTAAAACCTCTGCACATTGTGATGGGAATATGTTCCATAGAACCCAATTAATCAGAAGAACATTGCATACATTTGGGAACATTCATGTTGTACAATTTCACCAGCAGATGGATTTGTCCTCAATAAAGCTTGCTAGTATCTGGTAACAAAGACATTAACAATCTATTGTACATTTACACAAAGCAGGACTAGACTATATGTTTTCCCAGCTCAGTGTAGGCAGCTACAAAGAAGCTTTTGAGTGTAAACAAATACAGAATTGAGAAAATAAGGAAGATGATGGTATTTTAAGAATGTGAATATTTGGAGAATGCTGGGGAATGAACACAGAGGAGGCTGTTTGCTTATAGGTTGGTTGCATTTTCAAAAGGAATCAAGCAAACACAAAAAAAAAAAATTAAAAATAAATGGAGGGAGGAAAAATAGAATATTCAGATTCCATCTGTTTCCCACACGCTGAAGATAATAACATGAATGGAAGTGATTTTGTTTTAGAGGTCAGAGCAGAGGCTGATATAGCAACCTTTCGAGATCCTGAAAAACATCATTTGATTAAAATAACTGGTCCTGTTGTTCTTGTGATCCTGAGGAGGCTATTTTCCATGAGGAAGACAATAACAGCAAAAAAGGGAACAGTAAGTTTTAGTGCTTCAGAGACAAAGCACTAGAGACACTCTGCTGCTGGAAAGTGTAACACAACGTTAAAGCACATGATAAGTAAGCAGAAATCAGCAGAAAGTTAATAGGAAACCTCAATGACAATGTGTCTGTGCAGCTCAGTGCAATATTTCTCTCCCTTTTTCCTCCCTTATTCTAACAGGATGAGGAATTCAGCAGGACACAGGAAAGCAATATCTTAGTAAGGAAAGAAAGGAACAACCAGAGATAAGGAAATAATGGTTCATGCCACTAAACAAACTATTCATTTCTAAGAACATTTGTCTGTAAAAGTTTGACAAGATCTCACTTGCCCAGACCTTGATGATCCTCAGACCTTCTTCAGAAAGATTTCCTTTCTCTAAATGGAGAAATACGTGACCAGAATTGCCTGAAATACATCGTTATTTTTGAAGCATCAATCTGAACCATGCTTTAAGGCCTGGTACTTAGAGAAGGATGTTTATGTCTTTCAGACAAAACAAGAGCCTTGAAACCATCTCAGATCTGCCTGAGAACATGAGTGTGCAGTGGGCCCAAACCCACCCCTGTGCAGCACCCTGCACAGCTCTGTATTTATGTCACATTCTACAGATGAGTTCAGAGTGTTTCACACCTAGAAAAACTGCAAAGTTTTGTGTTGGCCTTCACAATCCATGACATAACCTACACACAGCCTGAGAAAGAGATAAAAACACTCAAGGCTCTTCAGCCCTGCGTTTGGGGTGTCGGAGAAGGCGGTCGTGTTACAGGGAGCCACTGAACCGACAGACTCAAAAATTACCTGAAAGCTTCTAATTACTGTAAAAAGAAAAAAAAATCAACAAGATAAAGAATTACATTTCAAAACTTTCTCAAAATCGCTTTAAAAATGTCTTGCTGAGCTAGGAGGGGCTATTTTTTATTATTTTCTGGCAATCTACAGTTCTCACTGCTAAGTTTGAGACTTGCAGAACTTGCACACATTCCATCCTGCTTGGACACAAGGTTTAATATTGCCTATTATTGTGACTGGAAAAGGAAGAAAATATGTTTTTGACTTCCTTTCACTGTGAACCATGATACTGAGGAGGAGGTATTAGTACAGAGAGGGCTGACTGCACATTCCAACAGCAGCAGCACAGCTCTGCCATTCCTCATGGGAAACATGGAAATGCCCTTCAGCTGCCCCAGGAGAGCCAGCACAGAGCTGAGCATCTCACACGGAGAAGGGGCCCTGAGACAGGGAATGTGCAGCCAGAACTGCACACCAACACACACAGCTTTCCACTGTCACCTGCAGGGCATTTGGGAACCAAAGCCTTTTCTCCTCCTTCAATAAGGAAAAGTTTCTCTGAAATGTAGAGTTTTCTTAATTTTAGATGACTGTCAAGTCTCTGCATCTTATTGTTTGTATATTCATCATGCAGCTTTTTTGTCCTAGCAGAGTCATGACCACCAAGTGTTAAAATCAACAAAAACCATTTGCAATTTGGTATTACATACACACTAATTCTATAGAAAGCAAACACATCCTTCTTTAAAAAAAAAAAACAAACCCCAGAAAGAACAGGACTTACACAGCTTTTAGAGACAATAATTTAAATCTGATCCTGGAAAGTAATGTAAAAATGATAAAAATATTGTTGTTTGTAATGTGTTACTTTTTAATGATGAGGTTATTGAACACAGAGACTAATCCCCTCTCAGATGTGGTTTTGAAGAAGATACCTGAACTATGGAAAGATTTTCAAAGGTATTTTTCTTGCTAAGAAATAGTCAGCCCCTTGTATAGGCCTCCTTCTAAGTAACTTCAAAACACATTAAGGTTTTCACCTTCAGTGTTGTGATTTCAGAACTGCTGTTTATCTATTTTAAAGATCCCTGCAATGAAAAAGGGACTGTAATTAATGAGGGGATTAGGCCATGCTGTATACACACACAAGTTTATCTATCCATAGACAAAGACACATTTTAACTTTAAGATGTGGTTTAAACTTACAGGACTTATTGCAAAATATTGGCAAGGACCATTTTATTTAACAAAATATCCAGTGGTTTGCCTAACATCCAATTCCACAATGACCTCACTGACGTTATCATTTTCCAAAAGGCCAACAGAGGGAGGTTTTTTAGGGTAAAAAGAAGAGCTAAGCCTCAGAATAGGAATGATCCAATGCTTGTGCAAAGGAAAGTCACTCCAGGCAATGCATAACCTTACCTGACCCAGTTACTACCTCCCCTCTCCAGTTTCAATCCCCATTTACCAAATCCAGCATTTCCCCAAGGACACAAGATGTCCATTTTCTATTCCATGGCACCCAAACCATCGTGCCAGGGTCCCTGCCAGGGCTGGTGCTGGCCTGCAGCACCACTCACTGATTACCTGCTCTGGTCCACTCCTGCCCAGCAGAAAGCACTGCTCCTGCTAAAGAAATGTAGGTGTTAACAGGGACTACAAAAACACAGCAGTCTTAGAAGCAAAACTTATAAAATTTAGTCAAAACCCAAAAAAATCATCTTAAATTTACCTTTGTAATTCATTGAGTAGCAAAAGGGAAGAAAATAGTGTATGAATGGTGTTAACACCCCATTTATTAGGCAGCAGATTTTATGTAGACACATTTTATGTGTCTTTCCATATATGTGCTTAAAGGACTGGAAAAAAAGATCAGATAACAATTTCACTAAATATTTTCCTTTGCAGAGAAAGATCCCATTTCTGTATTCAGTTTGTATTCTAGTCCCTGGCACAAGAGATCTGCAAGGTGAATTGTACATGTGTTTAAAACTAAGCACATCTGATACACAGGCCTAGTTGTGACTAGAATGGTTAATATCCTACAAGATCAAAGAATCTATTGTGGAGATTCACATGGACTTCACCCCATGGAGAGGTTAATTCATAGTATCCCAATTCAAAATTCATAATATTCTAATTCAAGTTTCTACCTCTTTCAGACAATCTGATATTAAAGAAGCCTTTATAAAATGGTCTGGTGCAGAATAGAAAGACCTATATCATCCTCCCAAAATATACCAGTGCCTATTCAAGCCAAATAAGAAGAAAAAAAATATTCCTGCTTTAAGGACAGTAACTTTCTAATAAATCCAGTGCAGAATGCTACAGACAGCATTTTAGAGCACACTGACATAGTACTAGCTACAGAATTATGGACAACTCTAGGCCCTTGCCAGGTTGAAGTTTAATACCAGAAATAGAATAAATTGATTCAAGAAGTCATCTTGAACACCACTGTTCAGCCTGAGTGCAGTTCAGTCTCTGATGATTAAATGTTACTTCTTTATAAGCTTCATTCTGGCCAAAACTATCTTACATTAATATTTTCACAAACTACATCCCAAAATAAACATTATATATATGATACAAATACCAAAGTCATTTCAGTTCACTTATTGTGGTCATGACCACTTTGGCAAGATTATGGTGAGGGAGGAGAAATTCAATAAATCAGATATTTTCATGATTTAGCATTTGCAAAGGTCAGAAACCAGCACACAATATCTCTCTACTCTGAATTACACATCAGTTAATAAAAAGTGCAAAATTTTCCAAGAATCCAGCCAAAACCTGGCATCTGAAACAGGAACTTCATCAATGTATTCTATTCTTTGGGCTCCTCCCTCTGACCATTAAGTCCTGAAGAAATAAAATACAATAATGGACACAAGGACTAGTTCTTAAATTAAGGAACTGACAGCAGGGGAAGGATGAATGGCAAGAAGCGTCTTCCTTTAATCATGTTGTGTTTTCATTAGCCAAAACTGTACCAGAAGGCAAACTAAGGAAATTTGGTAACAGGGGGGAAGTTGAGCTTTGAGCTTCAGATGAGCTTAAAGCATCCACAAAATTGAAGCATCTCTGGGATTTTTGCCTTAGCCAGTATTTAAGAAAATATGTGGATTCTGCAAATTCACAGCCAAATTTCAAAGCCAGAAAGCAGATCTACAAACATGTGGCAATGTGCACTGTGATTTTCTTTCAAGACAGTAAGTCCAGTTTTTTATTCACCTGGACTGTTTGCTCCTCTTCGCACCATTTTATTTTCTTCTGATCTATTCCAGCACAGTTGGCTTTTCACAAGCACACAAAGTGTTCATCACATGAGGAATATTTGGGAATATGAAGGGAAAAAGAAGGTCCACATTTTGTATTCTGTTCTATGATTTGCTGTCTCACTTATTTTCTCTGGGAGTATACAACTTGTCCTCATCTAAACACTGTGCCAGTGCCCATCCATTGATTTATCAACACCTCAGCTGATGGGATGGAGCACAGATCACACAGAGCTGGGTATCTCCCCATAACAAGAAAACACCCCCTTCACAGTGTTTTCTCCAGTGATGCTCTGGGGCTGTTCCTTAGGCCGATGCAGTCAGGTAAAGCCACTTTCTGCACACAGCTCTGCAGCCCAACAGCAGCTTTGCAGCACTTAGCAAGGCAACCTGACATGTGAGATTGATAAGGAAGGAACAAGTCAACAGACAGGAACTGGCAGGGCTGCCCCAATAAATGCCCCTTCTTCATCTATCATAGCTTTAAACCCATCAAATGCTCCTGGTAGGAAAGCAAACAAGACCAGCATAAGACCAAGATACATAAAAAGACCCAAAGCAACATTAAATCATCTGAAGATACTCCCATTAAAGAGAATTATTGTCCCCATTAAGAATCAAAGCTACTTAGAATCACTGGCTCTTCAGCCAGGTCCTTGGTTTTCGATTAGGCAGATTTTTCTGTGTGGGTTTCTTGTGATTAAACATCATATCTTGCAAATCCTTTCTCATACCTACCATCTCACCTCAAGTGAGCAGTCCTAATGGATGAGGCGTGTTGGCTTATTAATCTGATCTACATTTGCCTAATTCTGCTGATTCCAGCTTGATTTGTAAGGCAAGAGGAGATCAAACCAAGGGACCTACTCTCAGAGACCTGAGTTTGCAAGAGAAGAGTTGCAGCTGTGCCTACACCCAGACACAAACAGGAGCACATTAAGAACTGTCTAGACTCCGAATCACCAGAGCTCCAGTCAGCTCCAGTCTGGGAGGCACAGAGCCATGTTAGCATAAGACTGTGAAGATGCTGATAAATCCACCTTGAGAGACAAAATTTTTTACTTCAGACACATTCACACCCTAATGTGTCTAAATAGCTTCCTGAGCAAAGCTGGCTCGTGCCCCAGTGGCTTGGAGCTAACCTGTGACAGCACCAGGCTCTGTAGACATTCTCTAAGGTGAGTACATTCCACATTGACAGCATTCAGTGGATCCTTCATAATAAAATGTGTATTCTACTGGTCTCTAATTGACTGGCCTTCTGACTGCCTGAAACTGCCCAGAGATGAAGAAATGGAAAGAGACAAATTGCTTTAAGAGTAATTACATTAATAAAACGTAATGCAGTGCTGTCTATCATCTAGAAATTCTGTTAGTGACAGGCAGAGAAGCAAGTGAGAATCTCAAATTCCACAACTCGAACCAGAAATTAAGGACTTGCTCTTTTTTAAACCAGACTTGCATTTGCCATGATTTCCATAATTTATAACCCTGGAAATTACCCTTGACATCCATAGACTCTCATGTTCCAAGTTACCTAATATATTCTTTCCATAGATTTCTGCCCTACCCTTTCTGTGGTCCAGGCAGGATTTCTGAAGGCTCTGTGCTGATACCAGCAGTCTGATGAAGCACAGTGAGTGATTCTGCTGTCTCTGGGGAATACACCCATCATTGCTTGCCCCGGTGTGTTTGCATGTGTGTGTGTGTGTGTTCAGCATGGTCACACTGACCTTTCCACTTGGTCCCAGTGAAAAAAAATCCTGATTATGCCAAAGCAGTCCTGAAAAGTGGGTGAGAGGATGGAGACCAATCCCATACAATGGCTCACTCCCTGGTCCCTCTTTCAGGCATCTAAGTCCTGCATGAGTGAGCACAGAATATTAACCTTTTATGGTCAGTTGTGGGATGAAGTGGGTCTTGTCTTGCTTCATTTTTGTTTGACAGTGCTATAAACATATGAAATTAAAGCAGTGCCCCAGCCAAACCTTTTCTGATGAATTTCTGTTGGAATTATTGCAGGGAGCAGCAGAGAGAGGGAGGCTGGGGCACAGCTGCAGAGCTGAAGTGCACAAGTCAGGCCCTGATGGCTGAAGCTAGGAAGTGATTTGGTCTGTCACAGGTGCCTAGGCAGTGACACCCAGAAGAGCATCGGGGTACTCAGTGGCACAGAGGGCAGGAACAACTTGATCAGGCATCTCCAGCTCACCTGCAAATACGTGTCAGGATTCTGAACTCACCTAAAAGTACAGTCTAACACACCCTCACTGCATTTCCACTCAGAGACATTCATCTGAGACACAGCAGAGGGACATGAGAAGCTGGGAGGTGGGAGCATCTGCTCAGCCCAGCCCCGCATGCCCAGCTCTGCACACTCCTTCCCACCGTGGTCAGACACCTTGTTCTGAGATCCAAGCACATGGCTGCTAAAAGCTTTTCCTTCTGTTCATTTCTTCCTCCTTCAGTGTTGCTCCTATCGATTTTTCTTACTCTAACCCCTCAGATCTAAAAGCAGAGCACTGAACTCACAGCGTTGCTTTCCAACTCTTTTCATAAACAGGGCTGACACTACTACAGATCAGTCACTGTGGAAGTCATTTTTCATTGCTTCTTTTCTTTTTTTTTTTTTTTTTGACTGAAAGCCAAAGAATTTAGGCTTTGAGAGGTTAGGTTAGCAGGCATATTATGTGATTTAAATGTAATGTGTTGTCCAAAAGCAAAGATTTGACACATGGGAGAGGGAAGGGACGAAAAGAACACATCTCTCTGGACAGTTGAAGTTAATGAGAGAATAAGTTAATTAGGTTACATGAAGCTTGTGGAGTTACAGTGCTGCAATATTGGGGTAAACAAGAAAATCAGGATACAGAAAGGGAAACAAAATTACAACTCTTACAACAACAGAAATGCATGTAATTTGCAGCACAGATAATATATGTATGCATGGTAGAGCTTATTAAAAACTACAAATATTTTCTTAATTTTCCTTTTGCTATTGCTCAAAAAATAGAATAGCTCTATCCTCTTTTGTCGATAAATCACATTAAGGTCACTCAGAGAAGCAGCAGAATATAAATGTCTTGTATGCAAAAATCAAACAATGTTTGGGGCATAAATGTGATACAAGTGCCATCCAAAATATGCTTGAAAGAGAGAAATTAAGTACTAGTGCTTTAGATTTCACAATTTATTTACAGAGTGGAAGTCATTGAAATCTGCTTCTCCCTAAACTATCTGTTCCCAGGCTTTAACCATTCAATAACTTCTCAGCCAGGGAATGTATGCTTTGTTGGTTTTTTGCTTTTTGGTTTTATTTTTTCCCTCTATTTCTCTGTGCCTTATCATGTGCTAAATATATTAAATATATTATTGCAACACATTAGTTACTTCGGTCCACAGCTCTGAAACAAGGCTCTAAGAATCTCACAGATAAATCACTGATCAGAATAAACTGATTGTCTGTTCTGGATTCTCTTCTGTAGGATTAAAAAAAAAAAGCCCAAAAGATAAGTTCTGAAAACAAACCCAAGTCTGTTACATCTCAAAGGCCATGGGTTTTCACCTTCAGTCTGCACATTTTGGATTTTTTTCCAAGTCTTCTGTACAAATGGTAAAGGCTGGATTTTTCTCAAGTTGTGGAACAACTGCCCCATGAACAGAATATACTTTTCAGATTGCAAGCTTGTGTTTCAATTGAAGTTTTGATGGACTGTGTATATCTTCCCTCAAACCAATATTTAATAACTTGCTTTTGTGACCTACTGAAGCAAGACATCTGCACTACTCTGCACTTTTGTTTCCAATAGACTCGTATTTAGCCTGGTACTGTTGATAGATAGGAGAGAACATCTTGGAACAGAAAAGCCATGAATAATTCCAGATCTTCAACTACCACAAACACCTTCTTTTCACATCCTCATTCTCAACACCATCTTTTTTCTTTTTTTTTTTTTAACAGTCAATGGATGCCAGATTGGGGTTATGACTTAATTAATTTTATGTCTGTGACATGCTCACTGTATAATTATACCAAGCTGTGCACTATTAGATAATTATTTTTGGTCCTCAAAAGAGGAATTCAATTTGTTTAAAATTATTTTAGCTCCTTCAGAAAGAAAGATATTATTTCCCTTCAAAAAGCCATCAAACTAAGCGATAAAGCAACCCCATTCTGGTAATAAAAGACTATGGCACTGAAGTGGTTACAAACCATTTTGTTCAACCAGACTATTTACAAGTAGCAACAGGGTATCTGTTTCCTGTCATCTCCATCATATATCTTGAGGCAGAGAGATTGGAGCCCAATTACAGCCTGATATCTAATCAATACACACCTTATTCCTAGAGCAGGAAGTAAAGGAGGAGGCCCCTGGGAGCCAGAGTTCAAATTACTCCGCTGTCGATTCCAGATAGCAGCTAATGATAGGATATATTTCTGGAGAGGGGGGTGGCTGGGAAGGGCAGCACGGTTTAATGGGATTGTTAATACAAGGAACATATACGTATTTTAATTTAGACATCTGCTGCTGAATTCCAAAAACCCTACGCAAATCAGAAAAAAAAAATGACCCAATTTGCTATTCCCTCCAATAGCTTTTGGGACTTAACTTTGCTAAAATAAAGCATGCAAGTGATAAGCTCAGTCCAAAAAGCCTTAAATGAGATTTGTAAGTTACATTTGGTTACATTCCCACCCCTGTCCCCCTTTTTAGTTGCTTTTTCATGAAGGAGGACTTACTTTCATACAGATACAGACTTTATGGAGCTCCAGAGATTTTCAAGCAAGCCAGTGCGCATTTCCCATTCCCAGCTAACCAGTTAAAATTACTCACTTGTGTTCATGGACCAACCAAGCCAAATCTCTCACTTAACTGAAGGCAGCTGTCTCTTGACTCTGGGTCAGTTACTCACTCTTTGGGAACATCATAAGAAGATACATCTTGGGACAATCTGTCCCTGAGTGTGTACTTCTAATTTTGTCAATCAGCCAAAGTTTAATCCCCCCCCACTCCAGTTACCTATTGCTTTTTATTCCTACCAAGCATTTAAAAAGCTGCCTTGTGTATAGCAACCCTTATGAAAATGGTGGGAGTTTCCACGAGTTACCCTAACTCAGAAATGTAAAATATGAAGAGCAAATAGCCTGAATAATCAAACAAAGTCGCATGCTACACTCAGTACTCCAAGAGAATGAAGCACAGGGGCATAATAAATCTTGTTAGTATTTAGCTTTCAAAACTGTCTGGATGGCTGCCTGGTGACATGGATTCCTTCTCGGTTTAATACAGGTTGGATTAGCCAGGAATTCATTGTCTTTTTCAAGAGAGCCAGACTGCAGACCTACAAAATTCACAGTAAACAAAAGCAGGCAACAAAAACCACATCCATGGGTTTCTGGTTGGAAGCACTGCCGTAGGCTCTAAGGCTCCCAGCTTCAGCACCCCAAGCAAGGCGGGTAAATCCTCACAAGGACCAAGTTTCTAACTTAACCTTCTACATCTCTAAATCTGGTCTTGGATTATGATAGGCTTCAATTCCTCCTCTGACACACTTGGGTGAGTAATCCTTCCTCTCTTCTGTTGTAACTATTTGTCTATCTTAACTACTTATGATACAAATTCTTCCAGCCTCTGGCCACTGCAATATATTTGTACAATGCTTAGCACATTTTCAGCTTGGGATTTCTTAGTCTGACTCAATAGTGGTATTGCTAGTGCAGAGTTTCACATAAATGGGGCCCCAAGATTGAATGATACCTCTAAGTGCTGCTGTACTACAAATAAATAATTATATAATATACATAAATCTTGCATTTTTAATGTTGAAGTCCCATGAGACAGAAAAAAGATTTTAAACGAGACAAGAACTTTCTAATTATACTGCATGTTGATGATCTTGGAATAGGTACAAAAAACCATTAAAGACTTTTCCTCTTTTTTTTTGCCTCTTAAATAGGAAAAATCTTTTCATCAAACATAGATTGAAGCCAGTGATAATGTAACTCTGGCTTACTAAATAATAACAGTGCAGGGCTTTCTAAATAGCCTACTTCAAATAATGACTTATATTATCCTAAATTCAAAAGCAAACAACTGGGGAGAAGGAAATCGCTAAACGAAGAGCAACATTAAATTCCAGAGGGTGAATGTGTGCCGCTAAAGGTGTGGCCTTAATGGAATTTGACCTATATCCATAATTTTGCTGTCACTCAGCGCCAAGTCTCACAGCACAAAGACCACAGAGGAGCAGGGTGTGAACAAAGCAGGGAGCAGAGCCTCCTGCAGGGAGCACAGGCCTGACCCTGTTGCCACAAGCCCTGGAATGGCTGCTGTGACTGCCCTTTGGGAAGGGCTGAAGGCGCTGGGTGCTGGCTCCAGCTCTCAGCTGGGCTTGGCCTCTCCAAGCTGGGGCAATCAGGTCCTCCAGCACCCTTGGAGCAGCAACCCTGCAGGCTCAGCCACTCATCCCAAGCCTCTTGGTGTCTCTGGGAGTTCAGGGTACAGAAACAAGGAGATGGTGGCTACCTACACTAGGTCCTAAGCCCTTGGGGGAGAAAACAAGATTATGCTAGTGAGCTGCTCTTATCCCAGCTGAACTGTTGGATGAACTTCCAAAAATATCCTTGAATTGGCATTCTGCGTACAGCTGTGTTTATGAAAGGCAATATCATGTATGTAAATAAATTCAGATGCTGCTTGAGTTATTTTAAAACAATCAGTAGAACACTAATCATTTTATAGGCACAATCTTATCCCAAGAAAGTGACAGCTTGGTGTATATACATGTACTAGAAGTTAAAGTTACTGGTACATCTCCACACAGACACTAAGCAAGAGGTAGACGTGTCTTAGAGCAGCATGAAAATCTACTTTTGTTTTCTGTGCAGACTGCTTGCTGACACAAGCTTAAATACAGGAACCTAAAAGTCCTTTAGCAAGAGCTCGCTTTAGATGTTCCTTGGCAGATGTGGAATCCTTTGCATGAGGACCAAAGACTCCTCCCATGCCATCAGCTAAGGGAGAAGAAGATGAGCACCAACAGCACCCCAGTCCCCACCAGCACCCCAGGGATCCCAGGTGCTGGTAACCATTCACAGGATGCTCGAGCCCTGCTCTCCTGGGCAGGGTGGGTATGTGGAGCCCAGACAAGAACCAGCCCTGCTGCTGGGCCCTGGCCAGCAGGCACGTGTATCACAGAGCTCCCTGTGTTTAAATCCATTAATTATCTCCCAGGGTAAACAGCGGGAGAGCGCTGCGGTTGCCTGCTCGCAGGGAGATAATGCAGTTTAACCACTGGCTGCTCCAACTCCATCACTGTGCAGGCACAGGGAAGTTTGCAGAAATAACCCTGTGAGATGGGCAGACAACAAACACATGTCCTGGATATGGCTCCTATCGGCCCAGAGCAGCTGGAGATGATCCTTCCCCTCTGCTGGACTAAGTTAAACCATCCTCTGGGCTGAGTCAATGGCAATGCTCCCTCTGCCTTCTGGGGAGCAAGGACATCACCTCAAGAGAGCCTGACCTTTGCACTTGTTTTCCTAACATAGGCCATGAAACCAAAACTGTTATCTTGTTCCTAGCAGCCCCACAGTAATCCCATGGCATCCTCTGCTCAGCAGTTGAGAAAGCAAAAGCCCTGGACAGACTGAACAGACTGAAATACCTGAACAGGGTAGTCAAAATATATAAAAGAATATCTGGCTAGTTCTTTATGACACAACACACAACACCAGAGTTCTGTAACTCAGGTGGCTGTTTCCTTTAAGCATTGCATACTATTCCCATTTATTTCTTTGAGACTGGAGAACAACCTGGGTCTGAGAGGGCATAATCTGCCATCGTTTCTTATGTACTATGATATCATCTTTTTGCTAGAGATCACATGTCCAGAGATATGAATGCTGCCATTAATGTTAGCTCTGGTTTCATTTACAGTTTCCTTTTTGAGTCCTGCACAGCAAGGAACACTGGTTGCACCATGAGAGCTAGAGAGAACACAGCCCCTGTATCAGTGGGTGATAAAAAAAGAGCTGAAACTTGCATGGTGAAAAAACTCAAGTCTATCTTGAATTTCATGTGTCAGCAGCGCAGCATCTCTTCAGAAACAAAACAAAAGCTGGTGGCTAACCAGTGTCACAACCATTAACCTCATCCTCATCTCCAGGGTCCAAAGTAAGAACTTAAAATAAGGCTTTTTATAACACAAGGTTCCCCTGTAGAAGACTACAAAACCGCAGGATTACAAAACGTCGATGGTTATTGCAAACTTCCCTCACAAATGCTAATGAATTGTTTTCTTTTTTCACTCCAATCCTGTTGTTTCAAATGAAAACACATGATTGCTTTGTTGCTGAGCACTTTCTCCCACAGTGCCCTGCATAAAGACTTGCTTGTGCACACTCTGGAATGTGCTTATTCCAAGATGTTTAATTGCCATTTCTTCCACCTTACACAGAAGCCTGTCACACGCATTAATTAGGTCCATAAAAATATGCTTGAAAACCCTACCATTTAAATATGAAAGAGAGAGAAATGAACACTGCAATTTCCAAGAATGACTAACGTCTTGCTGGAGTTAATTCTCTGGATTGATGGCCTAATTGCCAACGTGGCCAAGGTAAGGTACACAGCGAGATCTCTGGATGCTCATCAGTCAGCACCACCTTACTGACACTGAAATGACAACTTTTAATTGATATTTCCAAATACGAGTTTGATTTAAATGAAAAGTTTACTCGAGGAACAAACAACAAGCTGACATTTATTGAATACGCACACGAAGAGAGGAAGGGGAAACCAGGTCCAGCCAGTGAATCAGGGACCAAGAGCCATTCTGTGAGATTGCAAGGGCACAGCAAGCACTGACACATCAGCAGCTCAAGTCCTGGAGCCTCCTGTCTCCAGCAGCATCAGCTCCAGATGCTTCAGAGTAAAACACAAGCAACCTGTACAGTGGATTAATTTTAACTCCCCAAAGCAGCCATAAATTTAAATAAGACCCTTTCCTGGCCAGAAACCACAGGCTGGGTTACCCTTTCACCATAATATAAATGAGGAGTAACTTCATTTACAGCAGTGGCATTGAAGCAAGGATTTATTCTGAGTGGGGAGGCACAGCAGGGAAGATGCACTGGGCTTAGAACCGTCCAACTCAGGAAACAAAGGTTTAAAACTAGCTTTGCTCCTGCAGTAGCACTGACATTTCTGTGAAAATGAACAATACTTTGTCTTGCCCCAGAGAGGAGAGTTGGTGGCCAGGGTTTCCTAAGGGCATTTATCCCCTTCATACTCACAGCCCACTGACATTCAGCATTATTTCCCGTTTCCACTCCCAAGGAAAAGAAGAAAATTACATTGCAGCCTCTAGTATTTGGGGTATTCATGCACATTTAATTATATTAGAATATTAAGAGACATTTACAGCACAAGAAGCACTCGCTTGGATACCAAAAAATAAACAGTGAGCACCATCCCTTTGATATCACTGAAGTAACAGGGTAACTTGCAGAACTGAAAATAAAAATCAAATAAAAATTGAATTTAAAACTTTCATTTTCATGTGTTGACATAATCTTTCAGACTTGAGGGAACTACTTGACTTACATAGCCCTGAAAAATAAGGCATTACTCAAATATTAAATTAACTTTTTTAATATTAATAGCTTTTATTTTCACTGGGAGAAAATCCTGCTGTTTGTTCAGAGTGACCAGAGATCTATGCAAAATGTACCTGGGGAAAATATACAAACAGCTTTCTGAAAAATAAATGAGGTCTATATAAGTACATGAACTAGTATTGTACAATTTTTATTATTTCAATATTGTACTATTAGTAGTCCAATTATCAGCATTTTCTTTCACACAGTTCTGATATCTGGAGTCAGAACAAATACAGATCTTTCTAAAGTACATGAAGAAATATATTCAAATCATCTCAAATTAGACATCTTCCAGCAGGTATGTTGACTATCTACATCCTTAAAATTTATAGCAACATTAATGGAAGGAGGTCAGAGTAGTCAAACACAAAAAAAAACTGGAACCAGCAACACCCCAGATAAATAGGAAGCATTATAATAATCTAGTAGCCAGACACAGAGAGGTTAAATATACAGTTCAAAATAAATGCACACAATCTAGGTGTGTCTTCTCTTCCTGTTCACCACTATGATATAGATAGTTTCTTAATTCTCACCAAGTTACCATCCTCCAGCTGAATGCGCAGACAGCTGAACATGACATCAGCACATACTTTGGGGTTTTATTTCAATAATCAAAAATTTTAATACTCAGAGCAGTCAGAGTTCAGTCAGGCAATGAATGTATAATTAGACTTAGATAATAATGTATTTAGTAGAAATCAAAGGTAATTGCTACACAGAAGTACACCCACCATAACCCATATGGAACCAGATGTGGCCCAAACCCAGAAACAAGTATCCAGAGCCCTCTTGCTGTGAAAAATTCCTTTTTGGAATCCTTTAGGATCTGAGTCTTGCTGGTGACCTCTCCCCCTCTGCAATCTTGCTCTACCCAAGCAGGTGAGGTTCCAGCAGCCACCCACTATAATGTGACTGTTTGCACAATGGTTTGGTAGGTCCAGAATTTAAGTCCAAGAAACTGCAGAGTTTCTGGAAGCTGCACAATACCTTAGAGCTACGTGCCCCATGACACCTAGAGATGCTGGAGGGATTGCATATACTTAATTAGAGTATGTAGTTGTCTGCCACATAACCACCCTTTTGTTTGTTTGTTTGTTTGTTTGTTTTAAAGAAGAAGGCTTGAAGAGGGCAGTATAAATTGGATGGAAGAAGCAAAGGTGATCTCACAAAGATTTTAGATATTCATACATCCCTTCAAAATCATCAGAACTTTTAGCAATGTCAAAAAGCCTCCTTTGCTAAAGAAGGACCTCTCTGATCATTCCTGTCTAGATGATGATGGTGTTTAGGGTCCATTCCTGAAACAATCCATCGGTATCAAATCAGATGTCACTCCTGCCAGGACTGGAGTCTCACAAGCAGTGATCCCAGCACTGCAGGGTCCACACTTGCAGGGGCAGACTCTGGGCTCATGCTCAGAGCTTGTTTGGCCCAACGATGATCATCATGAATCAGCCCCTTGCAGCACAGGGAGACTGGACCAAGTCTGAGCTAAAGCCAAAATCCAGGGAACTTGCTCAAACCTCCATTGCCAATGCAGTGACCAGCAGAAGCTCTGAAGCTGGTATTGAAGAGGAGCAAGACATATATGTTTTACCATAAAGCAGTTGCAAAATAAATACTTTTTCCATAGTGGTCCATAACAGCCTGACTTTACTGTACTTTGACCAATAAAGCCCTCTCAGTTTAACTAAGAATTAGACATTAGAGAGGAGCAATAATAGCTGGTAAGGAAATATTATCAACTTAATTTCATTTTCAGATAATTTCCTATTCTGCTATCAGGTTTATTCTGCTCATGGAGTACACATTATACATATTTTTATTGAAACCATTGCAAAATTACCCACAGGCAGAGAGTATAAATTAACAGGCTACTTAATTGAGTTCTTTTCAAGATTCTTAGCATCCACTGCAGCTGAGTGAAATAGGGAGGAATGTAAAGTTTTCCACTTTATAAACTATGAGGCCATTTATTCTCTCTGCTGGCTCAGTGCAATAGCTAATTCTTGGCCATTTTTGATGAATAAACATCAATGCATTAGCTTGGTTACAGAACCACTGTACTCCAAACCAATGGAAGTTGCAAGAAAAGGAAGAATTATTCCTCCTTTACTGCTTCAGAAGTCACAAATCTGAAATCTAAAGGGTGGCCAAATCCTTGATCTCAGTGGACATTAGAGACCTAAAATCTTCTGAGGATCCAGGCTTTTGTTCTTACCCTTTCATTTCTATGCACAATGGGGGGAAAAAGGTCATTAATTTACCTGACCCTTCCAAACTCCCAAAGAAACACAAACATCTTTGTTTCAATCGTACTTTTCCAGAATCATTTTGAAAGATCTGTTTCCCAGCCGTAGTCAGACTGCCGGGCATTTTAGAACAAAAAATCTTTCTCAGTTTGATTTTTACTTTAACATCAGTTAATTTCTATTTGTTCTTCCTCCCCAATTTCACTAATGCCCTTTTTGTATATGTATATTTGTCCATTACAATCTACAGAACAATCACCCTAATTGATCTGGTGTTAACCTCTAACAGCTTAAGATCCAGACTGTTTTTATCTATTGCTTGGTCCCAGTTGCAGCATTAATTCCCTATAGTGCTCGCATCTGTCACCACTGCCACCCAGCCCTTTCACTAGAGGCACCTCTCTAAATAAATTCCCCTGTAAACCATCCTCAACAGAGGAGTGGAGGCTGCTGAAAAGCCCCCACTGTAAGAGTTTGTTTGTGCCTCGTGTTGTATATAATGATAAATTTCATACAGGTGTCACATTTTTTAGCGGGAGGTGAGGATTGATGGGGAGCAGCAGAATGATCCATCATCAGAGGCAGGTGGCACAGTATTGGAATTTCAGAAATCTGTTCCCAATCACATCCACTGCTGGATGACTCAGTAACGACCCTATTTGCGATGCGTTACTGAAAATCAATGTGCCGCATTCAAGGTCAATGTACTGTTAGAAAACTCCTTAAGCACTGATGGATGGATTGTGTTCATTCAGAATAAATGTGAGAAGAAAGTGACAGCTGAGCATCCCAAGAGTTGTGCCAACTTTAAAGAGAACAGCTTCCTCCCGGAGAGAGAAACATGATTCCCTCAGGGATTACATCATTCCTTATTTCCTTTGTTCTTTCCCTTTTCAGCATTTAGGTAAGTGTTTAATGTATCTATCTTTGTGCAATTAGGATACTTCAAAGTTTGCAGAGAAATACTAATGTACAACAATGTTTATGGACTTCCATCTATGAATAATATTCATCCTTACAAAAGACTATCAAAGTTTGTAAGGATTAAGTAGACAAGAAAGGAAAGCATCAGAAGAAGAAACTAAACCCACACACAGGTATAAAAAAAAGCTTCTCTGCAAGGAGCTCTAAAGATAAAATCCCAAGTCAAAACATGGTCTTGATTTTCTGTTATTATAGTACTGAACAAGATACTTAGTGTCTTTACATATCTTTACATATTTTTCAACTCTCTAAGTGGTTTTGCATAACTTTAAATGTTTTAAATTAGCTGGTAACTTGCCATGCATGGTAAAACAGATTTTCACTTATAAAAGATCCTTGCTTATAAATAAAGCTTTCTTTTTTTATAAATAAAGCTTCTCACTTTTTCTTTTAGCAATGGGGTGGAATATCTTATTTAACTTGTTTGCTAAATATGAATTAATAGCACTTCAGAGACTCCTTAAAGAGGGATTTAGAAATTATACTACTTTTCTTCCCTGAGAAATAATGACATTGTCTTTTAGTTGATGGGGGAAAAAAAGTAATCATCAGCTTCCAAAAGGAAAACAGGATTGATAGCTCAAACAGGAAGGGGGAAAAGTGTAATTTACCATGTGGCTCACCAGCAGCTAAATCTGTTCACTTGACACAATAAATGATGTCAGGCTTCCTCACCCACTGTGTCAACAAAATGGGTGTTGTCAAAAACATTAAGACATCTTATTGACAAACTCTCAAGTCATTATACTCTTTGAAGTGGTTTTGTCTTCTGCCTAAAATTATTGCACCGACAGCATCGATTCATCTGATACATTGATAGTGCAGCAACAAGCTCCAGGGAGGATTCTGAGTACAGCCAAGGCAATCATCCAGACAAAGCTGTTTTTACTATTTTGTTAAGATTCTGAAAGGTGGTGGGTTATCAGGGACCAGCAGCTCATTTCCAATATTCAAGCAACTCTGCTTCCACAAGAAAGCATTTTTTATTAACATAAAGAAGCTGTACAGAGTCCTGTTAAAAAAAAAGAGTTGCTTTGCATCAGGAGCTATCAACTAGGGGTTAATTGCAAATACATCATCCTAAACAGGTTGCAGCACACTATTTCAGCCAGAATATATTGCTTATTCAAATACTTTAGGGAGTACAAAGCTTCCAAGCCTCCTTTTCTTACTCAAATAGCTGTACTGACTCCCTCAGACCAAATGATACAAGGAAAATCTGAGTGGTTTTGCCGAAACAGTTGCATCTGTCAAAGAGGATTTGATCAAAAATATGTGAGATAACTTAATCACTGGAAATTAAGAAGCCTGAAGGAATTAAGGCTTGTCCAAGAGGTCAGAGGGTGAGCATGTACAGCTGAGCTCCTTGCCCAGTCCAAACTGCTGTGACAGAATGAGGGGTGGTCAGGCAGGGCTGTCTGCACTGCTGCTGCCCATCAGTATCAGAAATACAGAAATATCAGAAATATTATCTTCCTACAGCTCCTTCAGACCCTAAGGTTTAACCCATCATAGACCTAATCCTTCATTTACATCAACATCACTCAGCACTAACTCCATGAAAGCCAACACCATAACAGCAACTTAAAATCAAACTGGGAGAAAAAATAAATTTGTATGGGATTGAGTGTGTACTCGCTCCAGGGCGGAGGGAAAAAAAATAAATAATTTATATTTTTGTTCTCTCCTTTCTTTGTTGTTCTGTGCAAAAAGAAATCTCCACAATTACAGGGCCCATACAGCAAATTCCAGCCCTGTTTTCCATCCTGTCTTTCAGGGGTAGGTGTGGTAGGTTCAAGCAGGAGGATGCCCCATCCCTGTGACCATTTTCCGGCTGTTCTCCTGCTCGTTGAGTTTGGCAGCTCCCAAATCCACAGGCCAGCCACAGGGACTAATAACCAGGTTTCCTAATCCCACCACAGCCTCTCACATAGGCTACAATCCTGTGCCATTGAGCATTTGGCTGCTGTGCCTAATGCAAAGTACAGAGATGAAGATAGAAGCAAGCTGAGAGTGCCAGTTCTGTCCACTGTGGATTTGTGATTAAGTTTTGCCATTAAAATACAGTATATAAAATGCTAATTCAAGCCAAAATTATAGAGTCGGATAATATATGGAATTACTGTGCCAACAACCCACAATAAAAATATACAGTACAAATAAGTGAAAGAATCTGATGTCAAAAATATGGATAATGAAAGTAAATTGTATAAACGAAATTAATAAAGGCTTGGAATGGAAATTTCCAGTGTGTACTTGCTGATCTTAGATCCACTGAATATCCACAAACTCTTCTAAATTTAAGCAGAAATAGTAATGACCAGCTTCTTATGTTTTGTTTAAATTGTATCTTTTATATCAGAAGGCATCTTGGAGTCTCCACTAAATTGTTTTAATTAAACTAGCCATTATGTTTTATTAGTTCCAACTTTACCACATTCAGACGAGAAATAAAGATGCACATAAACCCCAGACTCTGACATGAAGAAATCCATTCCTGCACGAGTATTCACAGCTGCTATCTCCTGCTGCCCCAGCTCTGCAGATAACAGCTACTGTTTTGCTGGACTTGTCATGTAGCCTGGAAGTCTGACAGGGCTTTTCTGCGATCCATTTGCAGCCTGTGCACAGCCTTTGCTAAGTATTTGTTTTGCTTTGCTCCAAACCCGGAGCTTGGGTGGCCTGGGTGAAGGATTTTCAGATTCTGCTCCCAACAAGTAAGATTTCTTCTGCGTGAAGGACTTTTGTTTTAAAAGTAGCACTGAAAATACAGAGAGAAGGTGATCAGACAATACCAATCTCTGACCTCCTGCCTTAGTGCTGTACTTCCATACAAATACCAAAATACAGAAACTGGCATTTCCATCTAACTCTCCATGTAGGCATGGATAAACTAAGAGGAATATATGCACTTTGTACTGCAATATCCACATTTTTCAGTGCAGGAACAAATGGTGTGTATTACTTACACAAAGCAGGGAGATGAAACCCTCCCCTAGAGCTCAGGTTTCTTCTCCTTCTAGTTTTGTTTTATCCATTTAATGAAAGGAATGTCTTCCTACTACTTCTCATAGGATGGAAGGCCATGAACCACTGAGATGGAAAAAAGGGTATTTGTTCCATAGTGAGAGTCCCAGCCTAATCTAGGGCTTGCAAAGTTTTTTTGTGCTCACAGAATAAAAGGTTTCTACCAGTGAAATTCTCACGGCCTACTCCTGTTGGGTGGTTTTTGCAGGTTTACACAACTTTGATGCCAAGGACACTGTCCTGCTGACTTATATCTTGGTTTCTGATGAACTTTTAAAGAGATTGCAATCACACAAAATTCTATTGAAACTTAATTTCCATCTCTAATCACAGTGCAGGTAATTAATAAAGTCTCCTCAAGAATCTGACGAAACCACATGGCTAATTAGTCACATCCACCACTCACACTGGCCACAGCCCTGTTGAAACCAGCTTCTGGAACATCTTTCCCAGCCCTGTTTCAGACAGAGCTGGGAAGTTCTGCCTCTGCCTTGGCTCTGTTGCGCTGCAACCTGGCCTACCAGAGGAAGGAGACACAAAAGAGAAACAAGAGCTACTGGAAGTGATGCAAACCTCCAAACCCTTCCTTCAGTAAGCCTCTGCCTGCAACAAATGCCTTTCAAACAGGCACACAGGGAGAGACAAATAAATTCCTTGCAATTTTCATAATAAACAAAACCAGAGTGAATCATGCCAGAATAACAACTTCAGTAATATGACCTCCCTTCCTCTTTCAAAGAAAGCAAAATTATTGTGTACAAATTATAGACTGTTTCTGCTGGGAAATGAGAACCAGTTTTCCAACTGATGCAAAATATTAGGCAAGAGGTTTAAAAAGCTGCCACCCCATCTCTAGACAGGAAGGGCACACATATCTTTTAGCTCTAAATTAAGAGTACTTCCAGGCACCTCTGTAAAGTTGTTTAAATGGATTTTTAAGTCAGTTATGAGGCATTTAGCAGGAGAACCAGCAGCTTGAGGCCTGGGCTGTAGTTTGGCTCCACTCTCCCCTCTGAAGCAGCACAGGTCTAACTAGGAGCACAGCACTGGTCCTTGGCAGCTGCACAAGCTGGGAGAGTGCTCATCAGGCAGAGGGGAAACACATAAATCTTCACTGGCTGCTTCAATGCCCAGACAGATATCTGACTGTCTTTGCAAAGTCAGACAAAATTTGCCTGACTTTGCATCGATATGGACAGGGCCACACAGACCTTTCCATTTCCTCCAGCAGATGCCATGGCCTAAATTCATCCCCTGTGTTTCCAGAATGAATTCTCTCCATTTTCTTTCCCATCCACACAGATCACTCTGTCAGTACAGCTGTGTGGATCATCATATCATCACACACACCCTGTGTTCACCCCACTCATCTCCTTCCTATTTACTCAGTGAGTATTAAAGCAATTAGAAATATTATCTTCCTTCCAAGCAAGCCCTACAAAAAATTCTCTGAACTCTTTGTACAAATGATGCCAATGGAAAATGTTCCAGTGATGTCAGTGAGTGTATTATCAGACTCTCTACAGCATGGCTTTTTGGGTAGTTTATGTCAGAACGCTAAATTAAATAATGATTAAAGTAAGTAACTCAAAAGTGGTTTGGATGCGCTTCCAAATGAAAGTCTTAACAGAAGGGATTCAAAAGGAATAAGAGATACATATGTTTTGATAATCTGAAGTGAGCCAGCTTACCCAAAAAGCCACTTAATTACACCAAAACTGAAACATCTGGTTTGGATTATCTGTTAAAAAATAGTATGGTGAAAAGTAAACCACTCAGAGAGGAAGTATTAACATTATTTCTGACTTAGAGACTGTCACGACAGAAAAGCAATACATTTTCTGATTATTATTTTTGTATCTTCAGCAAAGAGGAAATTCAGCAAAGCAAGGAGTGCTCTTGCCTTCCCTGGGAATCAGGCAGAGGGAGGAGCTGGCCCTGCCCTGTTCCCTGCAGGCTGAGGATGAACTCACAGAGGGACTGTGATGCTGGGGGTTGCCAAAGGCACCAGGCTAATCCCTGTCCCTTCTGGATCCTTTGGCATCCACGTGGCTTTCTGACATCCTGCCATGTTCACGATACTTTCACATGGAAAAAGTACCAAAAAAAACCCTACCTGGCAACATTCTCCATTTTGAATTAAGAACATTCCTAGCATTTTTGCTGTCTTCTAATTATTTATTTATAATGCTTTTTTTTTCCCCCCAAGCTGCAGCCAAAGAAAGGCAAACCTTGCAAAGGTGATGCCAGCAATTTCCCTGCACATGCAGTAGGTACTCTCCAACCTGGAGATATCCAAATCTCTCCCTGGTACAGTAGCCTGGTATTTCCTAACAGTATCTGTAGCTGAAAAGTCACATTATAGCACTTTAGAACATTTAGAGCCTAAGGAAAACCTTTTATGTGAGCATTTTAAAGCTCAAAGCTCTAATCTAGGACTTGGTATATTTATCCAAGTCCTTAATTATTAATGTTACTCTATTGATTTGATACCTGAAACTCTAACAACAAAACCTGTGCAAACTAATTATGCCTGGCTTCCAAATTTACAGGGCTTCTTTGCTCCTCTTCTAAGTCTTCTTTTACTTAATTGATAAGGTCTGATTCATAAAATAATACAGGGATGCCAGAACTGAGAAATAAAAGGCATATTAATTATCATATCCACTCTGCAGCATCTATGTTGCTGAAGCACTTATTCACCTGAGGGATCCCGACGATACCCAAGTTCATCCTGGCTTATTACCCTAATGCAGGCAGTACAATCAATCTTAACAGTATTTTAATTAATTCAGAAATAGAATTATTTTTTAAAAAATCTTTTCTTTCTCCATGCAAGGCTTTGTAATACCAGTTTCTCGAGGCAGTGCATCTTTGCCAGCTTTCTGCAGGAAGAGTAAATTCACAAACCTCTCATTCCCCCCAGCTCTTTCGTTCCTCCTGTCCTTCTGCAGCACCAGCACCAGTGCTGGGCTCTACTGCTTTGCACAGTTAAGAGAGGTCCAGATTGTCTTTATCTGCATTCAAAAACACTGAATCAATTCCCTAATACAGCTGATTTAGGGCCAGATTCTGATGTCTTGCTTCACTTTTGAGTAGCATCCTTAAGACAGGCAGGACTGTTTCTGGAGCAGGGCTCATGCACAGGGCTGGCAGGATCACCATAAGTAATTCAGTTTTTAAAATACATCACCAAATCAGCAGTACACAGTCTTGAAAGTACATAATACAGAACATTTTCTGTACTTATTCCTGCTCAGATAGTTATTTTTTCTTCATTTTAAGCAGGTATGTAACAATACAGAGGGGGGAAAGATATTTAATTGTCAACAATATATTTGATTTCTCCGACAATCGAGATTATTAGTCCTTGACTACAGACACCCAAACCACGTCAGAACTGTACTTCAGAACCTTGTATCTCTAATACAAAACAGGTAAGTGAAATGAGAAATTTGGTCCCGACTTATTTTTAATCTCCATATTTGAACATCTATTTCAGTTTTGTTATTGTCCTAGTCACTTGTGTATACAGCCTTGAGAATTATTTTCTTCAAACCCTCTGATCTTTCCAGTTCTTAAACAAATGTGCTATAGTCCTCTTGAATCCTCTTGCTTTCTAAATGTCATTTCTGGTAGAAAAATATTTTTTAAATGTTAATCAGCAAAGGAACACATAACTCTTTTTATTTTTTTTTATTTTTTTTTAGCTAACCAAACTAGACCAGCTCAAATTCTTAAGTTCAGTGAGACAACTCTAGATTTATACCAAAACCAATGGTGACATTATGACCAATTTCCATTAGTTCCACCAAAGAGAAACGTACATCACAGAGGGAGGCAATTTACAGTTTCTATAACCATTGTAATTTGTAGCACACAACTAACCACATGGTCGTTCTTTCAAAACATCTAGCTAAATCACAAGAAACTCAAAGACATGGTTAATGTTTGATGACAAATAGATACTAACAAACACTTACTGCAATGAATTCCAGTTAAAAACACAGATTATGGGAAAATGCTTAACAGAGGTGATTAGGAGCACTTATTTTAAAATTCTTTTCCATTGTTCTCTTAAGTGCATGGACCACCAAGTTTCATTTAATCCTTTCTAATTCTGGGCAAGATAATTATGGCAAATAATGGTGAATGAATCACATGGCTGTACAGGAGTATCACAGCCATTGTGGCACTTGGATGAATGCTGTGTCAGAGGATTAATGTGGTATAATACTGCATTTGCTTTTGCAGCCTGTTATTTTAATCTTGTGAGCTGCCTTTCATCAAGGTGGGGAAATACAGTAAGGTTACTGTTGATCTCGGGCAGCCAGAGAGGAGGCCGTGTCACATCCAAGTCCTTCAGTCCTGCAGGGGACTCTTGGCAGCTTCTAAAAGTCTTGTTTTGTGCATTAATGGAAGGAGAGAGAGAATTTGCCTGTGCTAGGGGAAAGTTGGCAGGTGAAGGAACAGCACAAGAGATGCCATTGTGCCAACAAGTTACTTAGTTCTGAGTATTAGGCAATGTGCACCCAAGAATTCATGGGATCCTAAAACTGCAGAAATAGCAAATCACTGACCTGTCACTCCCTGCAGATGGGGGAGCAGGGGCCTGGCAGTGGCACAGAGTGAGATGGAGTGCAGCAGCCAGGAAGCCTACAGAAGAAAGGGGGGGATCATCTTGTCTAAAGAGGAGCAGAGCACCCTTTTCACTCTTTCCTCTTGCCTTGATACGCTTTCTCCACTATCTGGGCTGAGGGCTTTGCCATTGCACTGACTAATGTATGACAGAGTGACAGAGGCCACTCCTCAACTTTGTCATGCACCAGTCTGATCCTAATCAGTAGAGACTTCTCTGCTGCAGAATGTCAGGAGCATTTGGAAGTGCTGGAGTTGTCCATTTAATCACTGTGCCCGTCAGATTCCACCTAGGAATGCGTGCTCCGTAACCTCTGCAGAAAGAAAAGCAGCATGGGGGTGTGAAAACTGTTCAGAAGCAAATATTGCTTCCCCAAGCCACTGCCCAAAACATAAAAGGAAATCAGAATGCACTGCAGATCAGAAAAACTCCATTAAATTCTACCCATTATATATTCTAAAACAAGATGGCAGAGTGCCAAAATACCTAAACAAAGCAGGTTGTTGGGGTGGGGTTTTTTTTCACACAATTTCTATCCCACTGAGAAGTAATAAGGCCTGGAGATCATATAAAGAAACCTTTTCTTGAAAAATTTATGGCCCAGATTTATAGGTCCAAGAAATGAGGATGGTTCAGATTAATTTCCTATAAGCATCTACTTTCAAGAGTTCTTCTCTGAAACAAACCTGAGCCAGATTTTTTTGTTTCCCAGTTAGCTGCCCATTTATACTGGCTGAGTCATATGAAGGGGATGGAAGATGGCCACAACTGCATGTTTGGGAATTCCAGCAGCTATGGAGAAGTCTCCAACTGCTTTGAATCACTGGAATATTTTACTGGGCTTTGATTCCAGGGAAAAACCTCTGGGCACACCTGAAATCTCTGTTAAACCACTCCATGGCTGGCACCCAGAGCCTCACCTACTCCAACTCCTTCTGGGGTCACCACTGTGGAGATTCCAAATCCTAAAACTCTATCCAGTTGTGGATTTGCAATAGTAGCTGAGGGGTTTGGTTTGGGTTTTTTTGTTTGGTGCTTGCTCAATCTGAACAAAAGATTTTGGATTTTCTTTTACATTTCATGTAAAAGTTTCAAGAAAAGTCCTTTCAGCTGAGACTGCTGAAATTAAATATTGACATTTTAGCTTTTAAATTTTGATTGGACACAAGTAATTCAGGGAAGTCAACATGAATTAATTGGTGCAATGTTGGGCTGCCAAACTGGCATTAATTTTATTATTACTAGTTCTAAAAATGGATCTGGCCTCTCAGCAGGAGCCAGCTTTTCTTATAGAAGACCAGCCCATCCTCAATCTTTGAATAATCATGAGTTGTTCACCTTCTGTGCTGTCCATTGCCCCAGATAAAGCAGGATTACAAATGAGAATCCAAAGCTTGTATAGTTCACCTCAGCAGGTCAAGTGAAGCTTCCAACATCTGGTTGAAGACCTGAAAATCTCTGCATTACTTCTCATGTGGGAACCAATAAATTCATCCCAAAGAGTGAATCTGAAATGCAGAGTCCTCTGAAAAACTGGCACCAGAAAGGCAATGAAAGACTGGCAGGAGAACACCTTGACTTTATCTTTGCTACTTTGGTTAGATGTGAACCAAACAGACATTTTACCACAGTCCACAAAATGAGTGAAAATACAGGAGCTGGGAAGAGATAGTAAAGCATATGTTCATTCTAGTGCAGGGGAAAAGTTAAATAACGTAGCATTAAAAAGGAGGTGATTTAGGTGCTGTAGACAAATGTATACAGAGAAAGACTAAAAGCAAAGTACAACTTCTATACATGCAGGTGGATGGTATGAAAAAGTCAAGGTGACAGAAATTGGTTGAAAATACTTCAACCCCCTGGACTCTCTGAACTATTTGGGGCTCTTTCCAGGTAATTTTTTTCCTGGGGGTAAAATACAGAGATCTGAGCAATAGCTGAAGCAAATAGAAGCCACATCAGTCAAGCTGAAGTCATGCAATTTAATCCTGCATGTCCCCTACCCTGTTATATTAATTTTTGGTTACACCATACTTAGGGAAAAATATGTTCACTGTCAGGCTACAGAGAAAGCAAAAGCTGGGGAAATCTTAAGGCATTGTCTAAATAGAAATTTTAATACCAATTTCCACAGGAAGGGAGAAGAGTGGTAAGGTTTCATTTTCCATTATTACTACATGTTGATAATGTGCTTCACAGTGTAAATATCTTTAATTGACAAAAATTGATTTCTTTTTTTTTTTTTTAATCTCTGGGTTTTCCCTCTCATTCTGCAGTAAATCAGAAGCCATTTTGCTGGTATCTGTATTGTATGATTGCAATGATAAAGGAAAACTACAGCTGATATTTTAACCCAGACTGGTTCTGGTTCAGTATGTTCTCATTTGAATCACAGATGAAAAGGAAAGATGGTCTGTGAGACTGGGCTGAGAGTTTGAGATGAAACTCTACTCCCCATAACGCCACCAAACTTTGGCACTATAATTTGAGCAAATCATCTGGCATTACTCTATTCAGTATCCCATGAAGCTGACTTGATGTTTTCCTAACATTAAGGAGTTTTGTAATGAGGAAACAAATAAAGTTAGAGACTTTAAAAGCAACCAGGGAAATCGTTTTTCTAGTAAATGGTAATGGAATCTTAAAAACAAGTTCAGAAGAGTGAGAATTTAATGCTATATTCAGGGGGAGTTTATTGTATTGAAAAGTGTTGGGGATAAATGCAAAACAAGGATACCCACTGTTTCAAATAAATAATCAATAAAAGGAAGATTTTAGATTTGTTTTCAATTGAATTAGTTGCCTTGGATTCATATTCTGGCAGTAACATACCTACTCTGTTTTATTGTACATTTTAAAGCTACATAAGCATATCAAGGTAAAAAATTACTTCAGATTTCAAATTAAAACCTTGGTAAAATAACGAGATTGAACTTGCTCAGGGAAAGAAAAAAAAAAAGGAAAGAAAAAGAGGGGAAGTGGGTTTAATTCAGTCTCTGAAAGAGATAATAGTGAAAGGTCTGACTTTGCTTATGCCAAAGGCATTTTGCCATCTACCTCCACAGAGCCAGGACAACTGTGCTGGGTTTTGTTGAGCTTCAATCCCACAAACTGTGCGATGGAGAAGGCAATTTCTAAAGTCTGTGGGATTCCCCACATCTCTCAGGATCAGAAATTTTGTGGGCAACTATGTATAGAACTTGTTTGAATTTTGGCCCAAGAGTTTTCTCAATTCCATTGACAATCTCCATAAAAACCCTCTTGTGCAACTGCACAAGCTTTTCATCTTGGGATGCCAAAATATAAGAGTCTGAACATCTGTTTGAAAAACAGAATATGCCAATATTTAAATTAGCAATGGTTTCTTTTCCCTCCAAGACTATCAACTAATTATTTGAAATAGATTTACCCAAATATTGCACTTAGTTCCATATTACACACACATAAATGAGAACAGAATTTGGCCCAATATGTTTATGCTAAGCACATTTTTGCAGCTATGAAAAGTAATCTGATTTCCATGGAATAGTTCATACATGGCAATCTGCCTTCCTGGGCCTCAGTTCATGTCAAGCCTTTTCATTCTGTTCATTTTATGAAGATTTAATTGAATCCTACTTAAATAGCATCAACTAGCACTTATTCATAAAGCCATCAAGCCTTTCATCACAAATTCATAGTTTTGTAATTCTTAAAAAAGAAAAAAAAGAAATAAATCATATATATTCAGTCACACTATCACTGGAAATACTTGAAACAAAGTCTTCTGTCCACGGTCCTCTACCACAATTTTGAAACCTCATTTTGAATTCCCATAGGAGAGAATCATATTTTGACCAAAAGTGACTTTATTTTTCACCATTCTCTTGCACAAAAACGTGATGGTGAGGTTACTGCTGCATGGCCAAGTAAGGTTTGTCTTAGGATGAACTGATGGACAGAAATATAAAATAATGGGAGATAGGAAAGGGAAATCTGTTTGGGCAAACCCAGAGGAGTGTTTTCCCAATAGCAGAAAAGGGACGGGACAGCCAAGCTCTCCCTAATCCACCTTTGTTAAGAACTCTGCCACAGCAGTGTGGAGCATGCAAACCTCACACAGTCCCCAGTTTCTAGAGAAGTTTTGTAGGACTGTCAGAAATTCCTGAGGAAGGTGAAATCTGACTCCCAACAGGTATAAGTTTTCAATACAGAGAGATATTTTGGTAGCAAAAAAAACAACACTGCAGAGAAACAACTAAAAAATCAACTAAGAAAAAAAGACACCCAACAGCAGAAGGATGAAGTCTTTTCTTGGACCCCCTCTGCAGCAGCCCAGCCATCCTGATAAGAGGGAGGCAACACTTCTTCCCCTGCAGCACCAGCACCATCTGCACCACCACTTCTTTCAGCCCTGTTATTTTATCCCCCAGTTTATTACCTTTAGCACCTCAGCATCAACCCTGCTGAAACTGTATTTCCTGAATGAAAATCCAAGCACCTTGCCATTGGGTAAATTCTTCAATATATTGCCCCCCCAACCCTTTTGACCCAAGTTGTTGTTTGCCAGAACAAATTGGATCTTACGTTATTGGTTCTTGTTCTTTACAGTCGCAGAGCTGATACCATGCTGTTCATAGCAACCTTTCCAAAATAACTCAGACATGCCTCAGGTAATTAAGGAATTATATCCTCCCAGCCAAACAATACCATATTTCTTATTTCCATCATATAAATGATCCCACAAGGGACCAGGAAGCCTTTTTGTCTCATAAAAATAGCTTACACAGGTGCATACTTAAAGCATGATTTCTTGTTATTATTTGGCATGGTAAAGACATGGTGGATTTAACTTTGCAGTGATGAAAACCATGTGGATTGTGGCAATGCCCACCAATACAGATCTCTGCTAGTGCTGCCAGAGCAGGAAAATTTACTTTATTAATCCAGAATTGGATGGAGATGATTTTCATTGCCTATGATCTTCAGATTAATTGATTCTGGATTATACCTCCAAACACAGATGTAGGAAGAGCGCTTGTATTTTGAAAGGAAAATGATGATGGAAGAGAGGAGATACCCATTCCATATCTACCTCAGTGCCTTGTCAAAATGCAATGGGAAATAAAAATAATTTCCCTTTTTGTTTACCTATTCATTTTCACATAAAAGTAGAGAAAATATAAACCATCAGAAATTCTAAAAGGAACAGAGAGGAAGGCAGAGGTCAAAGTGGAAAAGCAAAATCTTCTGTCCATGACAAAAAAGACGAAAGACGGTTCACAGACAATTCGTGTGTTGGATGTTCCCACCTTAAGGCTGATTCCAGCCACTTCGGAGTTGCAGACATTTGGACACCCCAGCCTGTGCCACTCAGGGGCTGCACCAATCCTCTTTCCACCTTCCTCACCTTCACCTCTCTGCTGATCCTTTGGCTCTGCGTACACCTGCAAGACTTTGCTATTATTTTAACCTCTTGGGAAATCCTGCCTTTTCTTCTCTATTTTTGCTTTGTTTATTTTAGTTTTGCACCATCTTACCTGCATTCTTGCACAACCTTTCATTTAAAAATGTTTTCTTCACTACTATTACTATCCTCTAGAAGTTTAATGCAGAGCTTCTGAGCCTGTGTTAAGTAGGTAACTCCTCTGTAACTACTTATCTGCTCATAAGTGCAGTAACATTTACAGGAAAGATGAGCATTCAGGTCTTGTTCTCTCCTTCCAAAGGTATTGAGCAGACTCCTTCCAGCACTCAAACATAGAGTCTTTGTGCTCCTCTCTATGAGCTTGTTCCCCCATATATTCAGGCTTAACACACAGAAAGCTTCTTGACTGATCTAACCACAAACACATATCTGAGACTTTTGGAAATGAAACCACAGTGCAGAGGAAGGGCATTTTCATCTCCTCACAAAGGGTTCTACTCTCTTTTCCCCATGCTTTATTCATTGTCAATAAACACATTTTACAACAAGGGTTTTCAGTCACTGGAAGGTCCCCTCAGCTTCCTCCTGAAGCCAGGTGTTTCCTGGCAATACCTATTGTCCCACTCCTCATTCCCTCACACCAACTGGAGGGCTCTTGCTTGCTTCTTTTGTTCAGAGCACAATCTGCCTCCATGCACACTTTTCTCACACTGGGAAAGTATCTCCCATCTGGCCAGAATCAACCTTCCTTTCCTTTCTCACCAGCCCTGCCAGATAACAACGGGCTCATCCTCCCACAACCAGAGCCTACGGCTGCGTTCTCCAAGCAGAGCAGGACTGGCGCCAACTCAACATCATGAGCAGCAGCACGCTGTGAGACAAACAGGGACATTATTCCAACTTTCAGCTTCCTCTTCCCTTTCATGGTACAGTATCTGCTTAGTTCATCAAGGCAGAGAGCAAAGTGCAGTCCAAAAACGTGTGCCAATATCCTTCCAGTGCACATTAAAACCGAGTCCCTCAGCTATGTGCACTAAATAAATCCCATGCACTGCACAGAGCATTAACCACTTCACTGAACCAGGGTGGACAGGGCAGTGCATGCTCTGCTTTGAGGACTTGCTCCACAGTTGGAGGAGATTTCCAGGGACAACAAAATGCCTGTGTCTGCCTCTACAGCAGCGTGGTCACTGCCTGGTGCTTTAGGGGCCAGCTCTGTGCAGGTCAGAGTTAACCCCAGCTGGCCAGGGCTGGCAGAGAAGGCACTGCATGTCCCAGAGGAATCTCGGGGCATTTTCTGCAGTGGCTGGAGGTGGGACACTGCCATGGGCACCAGTAGCCTGCTATCCCTCTCCTTTCCCAGCACAGGACCAGGCCAAGGCTGTTGGCTGCACTGAGGCCAAACACCTCTGTGTCTAAATAAAAACGTCTCTCCAAGGCTGCTGTGATTCACATTGTGGATCAGGGATTCCCTGCAGTGAACATCATCACTGAACAGCCCATGGGCACCAAGCACTTGATCCCACATACAGGGGAATGTCAGCCCTGGGTTTTTTCATACAAACCAAAATGGGGTCTCAAGTCACCCATAATTGCACCTGACGATGTAAAACTGTCACAAAAATAATTAAAAGTTAAATGCTAGACTTTGGCTATGCCTCTGTCATTCTGGTGCCTTTCTCAACTCCTTTCTTTTTCTTTTTCTAGTTTTTTTTTGGGGAAGATGAGGCTGCTTTGTTTTGCTCTGGTTTGTTTTTCTGTTGCTGCCAATTGTGTGAAATGGAACATATTTCAGAGGAATGAATTAAATTTTACAAAAGCTCTTCTAATAATATATATTTTAAAAAAATAAGCAAAGAATAACAAGTATTTGCCCAGTAGATGAACTGTAAATGTTATCAGGCAAAGTAAACATTCCAACTGTAATTGTTATTGTAGATGGATGAATTCATAAATATGGAAACACTAAAAAAAATGGTGTAATACAGAAACAAAATGCAATGGACTGAGGAAAGAATTCAGCATGCAGCAGCCTGGGCAAAGGTGGTTCAGAAGGGTTACAGAGCTAACAAGGGCACTGAAAACCAGAGCTCTCCAAAGTGGCACCAGTGCTGTGGGAGCTGATGCAAACATTCATCACCTATTTGCCCCTTGAGATGTTGTTGACACCAGATATGAGAACCCAGAGGAAAGGATTCCAATCCCCTCTGCCCACTCCAAACAACATGACCTCATTAGGAGCTTAGGCTGGATTAGGGGAGCGCTTTTGAAGTCCTCCTCTCAACTGTCCTCACCCACCATGCTTTGGCTCATGGCACAGGTGGTTGCAGAGCCTGCAAATCCCTTTGGAAACCATTGGATGCACTCCAGGGATGCACATGAGTGTCACAATCCCTGACAAGTCCTTGGGCTCACATTTATGGCAAGGAACCCTCCCTGAGGAGCCCTGCAGACGTGGGGCTCTCAGCACGGAGTGTTTCGTTCCCCCTGCACCAAGGTGGCGCAGACACATCCCAGGTTGGAGCTGCTCTACCAAGGCTTTTCCAGAGGTTTCTCCAGAGGACAATTCACCCAAACAGGGATGCTGCTTACTCTGTACTGCCCCTAGTAGGATTTTTTCACTCCCATTCTCTTTCACTGCTGGCTGTCAGGCAAGCATAAATACGTCTGATAAAATCACGTTGACTGACTTAGGGGGTTTCGTGTTACTGGTGTTTTTCTTAGAGCTCTGCCTTATGGGAGACCCCACACTCCTGACATGCTATACCAGATTCAAAGCTATTCTGGATTGTTTGACAGATATGACTGCATGTAAGTAGTGAAAGCACCAGCTGTCACCCTCCAAAGGCACTCTGGCCAGATTTAGGGGAAGCAATGCAACCAAATTCCTGCCTGGTCATGGAGCTAACACAAAAAAGGAATTCTGTGTGCACTGCACTCACAACATTCATCCCCAGCCTGCTGTGCAAGCTCAGGCAGCAGAGGAGTGGAGGTCAGGGAGCCTGGCCATGCCCTAGCACGTCTCTTGTGTCTGTCTGCTTTGGCAGCAGATGACATCATGCCAGTACACCTGGCAAGGCTATCAAGACCCCAAAATGACATTTTTTCTCTGTCCCAGCCCCATTCATACCCAATCATGGACCTGCATGTTCTGTTTTCCTTCTGCCGCAGTTTTGGCCTGCACACAGATAAATGCTCTGCTCGTCCTGCAGAGTCAGGCTGGTTCCTTGTTTTCCCAAGTGCTCCAGATCCCTAGTGGGATGGTCAATGACAGAAGGCACTTCTCAGAATTTTGAGCTGAGTTGCTCCACTGAAATCAGCTGCACTTTAAGGAAAGGAGCAGTATCTCCAGCCTGACTCTTTTAGAAAGCTGCCCTTCATTTTGCCAAACTTCCACCAGTACTTACACCCTTGGTTTCCTCCAGATGATGCATAGCAAGCACAAATATTAGCCCTCAGCTGATCTGATCTTCAATCATGAAAAGCTGTCTCAGAGCTAATGCCTGCACCCACGGTTCATTAGTAGGCAGGAAAAAAAAAAAGCTTCTGAGAAATAGGAAGGCTGGTCCCTTGCTCATCTGAAAATTTATCTCTGAATATTCAGTACAACCTCAGTCATTAGTTTCCAAAGTCACATAAGGAGCAGATAGATGTCAAATCAATATCAAGACAGATAACTTCTTATCAGTGGGAACGGATACTGAGAAACAGCCTCTGTGTGATAGTATCATTTCATTAGGTTAGTTATCAACAACCAGTGCCATATGTGACAATCTCATATAGCCCTGGAAAAAGCATGAGAGATAATAGTATGCTTTATAGCTTAATTCCCTGCACAAGTTAATTATATGGCACATTAAATCTACCTCAAAATAAACAAATATTGTAATTATAGCTAGAAAAAATTGTATGTCATTCTCATCAACCAAAGTTTGACTGAAGGAGCTGGGTACATTTAGAAATCTAAATTATTATGTAGTTCTCAATATGGATATTTAGATGACCAGCAATTCTTACTTTTAAAGACTACTTTTCTGATCAGACAGCATTAAATCAAAATATTACTTCTTTTGAGGAAAGACATCTCTCAATTTTTTTACCATTTAAACAACTGCTTCTATAAGTACTTTGCATACTTACTACATATAAATGCTTGAAATACTGACAAATCCATACTTTAGGTTCATTTTCATCACTTTTGCCTCATGCACATGCAGTAAGATACAAGTGAATTAATTTCATCGCTGTGATGGATTACAAGTATGCAAATCTAATGGATCCCCCAGTGTTCCTTTGCTATCCTATTACTCCTGCTTACAAAAGATTGCAAAACTTTCATTACATCGGCCCATCAGTCAAACCCTGAGTCAGTTCATCTTTCTCTGTCTCTCTCCCCGTGGCTCTATTTATATCAACGAGACATTGGACAATGCCTCCACAGAGCAGCAACCAAACCACAGTCCCTCTCCAGCAGCAAGGACCTCTAAAATCAGATTCATGAAGACTCCTCTGGCACAGCTCTGCTTTGGCGTTTGCAGGATGGGCTGGATCACGATACACTCTCCATCCTGTGCTTCCCTTCTCCCAGAGTAAATAAACCCAACTAATTAGGTTAAGGGATGAGTAATGTCACAGCTGCAGCAAATGACTCTCAGAGAGGAGCTATGGAATAACTCAAGCATTTGAAGGAGTACAGAAGCAAGTGCTCTACAATAACCCACCATATATCAAAATAATAAAAAGAGACAGAATTTGGCAGCAGCGAGGACATGGCAGTATTGACATACATGGAGATGGCCAACACAAATATTGTGAGATCTTTTATCAACAGTTTCTGAACACAACAGGAATGTGCACGGAGTGCTGCAGCTCAGCTCCAAACGGCACCACGCTAGAGATGACCAGATTTTAGACATAGATTGTGAGTGGGGTGGAGGAGAAAGGAGGAGGGGGGGAGAATTGTTTGCAGCTTAGTAGGTCACTTTCAAACCAGCAGCATTGGTGCCAAATGGAGCTTTCTAATTACTCTTATTTTCCTGCTGAAATTGCAAGAGAGGCACAAAAAGCTGCACAGTGCTGGGGTGATTCACATGTTTCTGGAAGCTGCAGCCCAGGCAATCCCTCCCTGGCACTGTGGCTGTTGTCTGTTGAGGGTATTAGGGTTTAGTAGCTTCAGGCTGATCTGATGAAAAGCAGTGACAGATATTCACTCTATAGAAATGTAGAGGGGGAAACAGGCTTTTTGCTTTCCAAATAGTATACTTTGGAAGTAACAAAAAATACACTGTTTTTCATATTTAAGCTCCTTAAAGTTGTTGATTCATAAATACTGTGATATCCATACCATTTCTCTATGCAACAGCATTTAAAAAGACTTTCAAAATTTAAAAACGGTTTTAATTTTTTTCTTTCTGTAAACACAAGCTTGAATGTGTGAAAACTGTCTCAGCCACCACAAAGTTAGTTACTCTCCAGACCACCTAACTAGTGCCACACTGAAAAATCTGCTTTAGCAATTCTACACATTCTATTTGTCTCATTTTCTCCAACACACTGACAGAGTCCTGGCTGGGTAAAATAGATTTCTATTTTCTATTGCTTTTGTGGTTACCATTAAATTTCTGGGAGTGGTTCCTTGCATCCTACTGAGAAGAAAAGAGAGAGCCACCCCCTTCAGTTCACGTTGCTCTTGGTGTACCTCATCCCCCAAAAAGGCAAGGCAGAATTCCCTGCCTGTGTCTGACCAGCCAGCTACTCTACACTACCAAGATGATTCAAAGGGCTCTTTCTATGGATATCAAATTTCTACCAAACACATCCTTCAAAATTAATTAGCACTGCCTGCCCTAACCCACTGCAGATATCACACTTGGTACCTCAAAGTGAGCTAGAATTAAAATACTCCAAAGGGCCCTGAAAAGCTCACAAAGACCCAGAACTTAATTGCTCGTATTTTCATGACCCTAAATAGTGGTTAGAATTACGGCATAACAGGCAAATACAAATTAAATACCTAGCTTTGTATAGTTTAATTTGATGTTGCCTCCTGATTAAAAAAAAATAAAATAAAAAGGAAAACAACAAGAAAGGAAGTACAAGAAATCTTATGAATCCTTGCATGAGTCAGCTTTAATAAGAAAGGGCATGACCATCCACACTCAGAGCCCTGGAGACACTGAGGTGGTGCTTCTCATGCCCTTCCACTCTGGCTACAAAGGAACAGCCACCAGCCCAAGGGCTGCACCAACATAACACGAGGTGCTCCCGAAGCATGTGGTCAGTGAAAGATTTTTGGGAGATGTTGCCCTTGCTCTTCAATTCTGGGAAATTCCAGGAATATCTTTCCTCCTCTACCTCACTCCTCTGCATTACCAATGCATCACCTAGGCTGAGAATTCTCCACTGGAAAAAAAAAAATCAGCAGTGTGATGTTAAGCAAAAGAGTGATGGTTCAATACATCACCCAGCACAAGGAGAGGGGAGGGAAGTCTGAAGAAACAGATTTTTTTTGTAATGCACTATAAGTGATAATTTTGGGTGCATTAAAGATTTGTTTCCTACAACAAGAAGGGTGTGTTGTTCACCCTTCTTGGGGTCGAAGGGGATATTTTCATGCTTTTCAAAACTTTACACATTCTGCCTGAGGGATTTGTTCTCCCAAAGAGGTTAGAGCCTCTGGAAAATATTATTCTGGCTTGTGTTTCCAAAGAGGCTTATGGAACTGTAAAAAAGACTATTACCTCAGCATCTTTTTATCCATACATTCAGCCCTACCAGAGTGCAAGGTATTATAGTTTAATTCCATTAGGAGACCCACCAGCAAGATACTGGAAACATCCCAGGGGCTGGTTGTTTAAAGGTGAATCAAACCTTGCTGGCACTGAGCTGAAGGTCATTTAGGCAGCCTGAGAGTCAGTGACTGCCCAGCCTGGGCTTCTCCATGGCTGCTTTAAGGATGTGGACACTTTGTCGCTGGGGTGCTTATCACAATCCTACCCCTCACTCCAATTACTTTGTTCCATGTGTTTTACACATCCAATCATTGATTTCACTGACTGGTTTTGGCATTATGGTTTGTTCTTTTGAGCTGCTAAGCAGGACATTGACCTTTAACTCACTTATCCAGGCTCACTGCATGGCTCCATTTGAGGGGTGCTCATCAGGCCTTCAAATTCCAACACATTTTCCAGAAATGTCATGAGGAAAAATATCCACAGCTTTAATTTCAAAAATGAGTGTAACATCACACAGATGAAACCCAACAGGATAGTTCTCACTGTAAAACTGGTACTGTGGCTGCTTTAACTGAGCTGTAGAAAATGTATAACATTTTCAAACAGGAATTTTGTTAATTGGGCAAGTTGAGATGCTTCATTTGCATCAAAAACAATAAGTTGGCAAGAAAGCTTGCTGGCTGTGCCAGATCTAAAGGTGTTACCATGACGGTAAGAAGAATTGGTTTAAGAAACCATTTATTTGATGAAATTGGAGGATCCCCAACTTCATAAATCAATTCCCAAATTGCAGGAAAAAATATTACCTTTTAAATGCCCCTAATTGTTATTCATTATTCTAGGCCCTCTAAACCTCACCAGGGTGGTTTATTGATGATGTAGTCTTCAAAGAACATTATTCAGGCAATGGAAAGGAGAAAAAAAGAGAAAAAAATTAAGAAAAAAACCCCACTACTGCACCAGCATAATGAATTGCATTGGACAACATCAAGAAGTTTTCGTTTGTTTGCTTTAAGCTAATTTAACAAAAAGGAAGGGGTTTTTTTTCACTCTTATTCTTTCTTGAAGTCAGTTTAAAAAGAAACAAATTTATTTAACAGGAAAAAGGCAGAAGTGAAAGTCATACACAATTATTGTGTTCCAATTTGTAAGTTAACTCTCAAAGTACCAAATCCTTCAGTACAAAATAGGGTTCATTTCCTGCATAGCTCCTGACTGCAGGTTTTTTGTTCTTGGGGTATATTTCTAAGGACTCAACAGCTGAGGTACCACCCTGGTTGCACAGACACCACAGCCAGCTTTGTCCCTGGCCACAACATTGCCAGGTTTTCACATGGTGGCATTCAATCTCAGGTTTTTTTGGACTGCAGAATTTCTCCTAAGTCAGGGGAAGTTCAATGTGCACATTAGACCTGATTTAGTGAAGGACTTCAGTGTGCCTAATGTTAAGCATGCAAATCATCCTATTCATTCCACTGGGACTAATTCACTGGCTAAAATATTGGCTCCAATAAAAGCATAATTCCCACTTAGGATGTTTCTTTAGAGGAAATTCCTCTACAGGACAAAAGCAGATTGAGGTGCTATACAGATAGTATTGAGAAACTACAGTCAGGAAAAAATCATCCCATGAAAGAAGGAACAAAATTACATTGGGGGAGGTTAAAAAGAACAGTATGAAGAGAGAGGCATCCAGTGACAGAGAAAAGGTACGAGGAAAGAGGGAGAAAAACAGAGTCCTGCATGGGCTTGAGCAAACCTGCTGGAAGAAGTGCATTTATCTGTTCTGGGCAGCAGTTACACACCCATTTCATCTGCAACTGTACTTATAAAAGCCCTGAAAAATTTAAACTTAGGCTAATGAGACCAAAAAAAATGGAGGAAAAAGAACTATGACCTTCCCATAGTGCAAACTCATGGGAATTTTACATGGAATTTAATAGGATTTCTGAGAGATTCAGCAGGTATACCTACAAAACTATTTAACAGAGGATGTTATCTGTAAATAAAACAATTTAAAAAATAGAAAGGAAAGTAGGTCCTTGCTCTGTTTCTGTTTACAAACCCTTCCTTGGCTTTACTGAAAATGCTAGTAAAGAAATAGATTGGGATTCTTCTGGGTGGAGTTTATCATTAATTAGTCTATCAAGTAGGCTCTAATTATAGGTTTGGTCTCCTTTAAATTATAACGACACTCTTGCTCCTATATTGGAACAACGAATGAAACACAATTTCAAGAATATATCTCAGACAGGTCTCAGTAAAATACAGGCTTTGTGCTTGTAGAAACACAGGTTACAACCTAAATTATTATATCTATGCAGAGAAAAAGTATCACTCCAGAGAAATGGAAGCGATTTTTAATGCAACTCATTCAGTGACTAAACAGTATTGGGGTACCCAAACCCAAGATAAAAGGACCCCAGGGAGTGAGAGCCAAGACCAGAATTCCTCAACATGAAATCTCTCCCAGCTTCTGAGCAGTTCGGCCCTCAGTTGCAATGCATGTTAAACCCTGACTGCTTATATTTTCAAATCCTAACTGGAAACTTTCCTGATAGTTTCAGAAGATCTGTTATATCACCAGACTCGAACTGATTCATAACATGCAAGGGGAAAAAAAGAGAGAGCAACTAAAAAAGAGAAATAGCAAAAGAAATTTCATCGTTTCTCAGTCTTTTAGGAAAAAGAAAACCACACTAAACAAAACAAACAAAAAAAAAACCCAACAGTGTTCTCTTTCACTTTTATTACAGAATTTACCCTGGGACTGGGCAGATTTCAGACATGTTGGCACACAACAAGAGAAGGTGTGGGGGGCACTGCTCCATTAATTTTCTCGCTTGTTCCCTCTGCAGCAATCTAAACAGAACTAATTCTGATGTTCCAGTGCGTTGTCTGCCTCGAAGTGAGAACAAAACAAAAGCAGCATTAAACTGAACTATGTGGTCATCCACACACCATACTGGTTTGGATGACTCTCTGTCTGTGTGGCTTTTTGTATTAGAGCTGGTATCAATGGCCTCCTTGTTGTCTGTTGAGCCCCCATGGGGTTACATGAGTACTATCTCAATTCAATAGCTTTTCTCTCAACCATTGTCTTTTAATATAGGTTTATAGTCCTCAAGGATATATGCTGCATTACAATTAGTCATAATGTCCAGCGGCTACTGGGGCTTATTTGCAACACAGAGTTTATTGCCCTTTGTGAGGCTGACAAAGAGATACTTGTTGAGAGCTGCACACAAAAGGCAAATACAATGTATGAATTTCTCAGCAATATAAAAGACAAAAATAAAAGCTGGTCAGTAAATAGCTCTGATAGTAGCATCTCTTCTTTCACCTCCTCTGGGCCCTGCTCCTGGCTTTCTCAAACCAATGCATCTCACCTAATTTTAAAGTAACATCTTGCAAAGTGACTCTGCATTGTGTGCTCAGCACTGCTTTGCACTATGCTGTCACTGAAAAGAGATGAAGTGGCAGGAATTGTGTTTTACACCCTGTGCTAGAGGCCTCTGTCATTTCTCAAGTTCAAAAACACACTGCAAGTCCTCTCACTAGGGTTCAATGCAGTCTGACTGACAAAGCAAAGGAACAGAGACTTCAATGTGACAAAATTAAGTTAATTGTGTGATGAAGGCTTTCCTCACCTTGTTTCAGATGCAAAAGGCATGGTTCAGACCACACTTCCACACTGCAAAAAAAAATGCACAGAGAGGCTGTCAGCAAAGCAAACCCAAACTGTGCTCCATTGATCTGCTCTCTTAGAGCTCCCCAATAATGATAGGAAACCAGCCATTGGCAAAATGTGGTCACCTCTACACTAAAAGTGAAGAAAAGAATAGAAACTCACTGCTGGGAGAGAGTGCAGTGTCATCTGTGGGTGGTTATTCATCAGGGGGTCCTCCTCTGCCAGAGGATTTTAGAATTAGCAGTTGCAAACTATAAACACAAGGATCTTTTGCACATCCTCATGTGTGTCCAAGTACAAAATATCCCTGTCACTTATCATGAAGTCAAAAGATACATAAACAAAAAAAACAATGCTTGTATTTATTTCTTTCTCCCTGGTTCCTCAGCACTTTGGAGAATTCCTTGGACGGGGATCTGAGCTCATTAGCTGATGAGGATTTTTTTCTGCTGTCTCATGGCTTCTTTTCAGAGAGAGTTTTTCAGCTCTACTTGCCAACTTTCTCTGGCCTACCCCAGGTCCTGCCATTAGGTTGGGTTCTCTTAGGAAATTATTTATTCCTTCCTCGGAGCTCGCTCTGTGTCTCTTTGTTCCTCCATGACTTCTTTTTCAACAAATGTTTCATCCTCTTGCTTCTGACCAAGAAATTACCAAAAATCTTATTTCCCTCTCCTGGCATTGTGGGGGAAAATCTGTTCTCCTGACTCCCTGTTCAGAACAAAGGCATTAAAATGAGTGACTCCCATGGTCATTATACTGCGGAACGTGACAGACCTTGTGAGAGAATGATGGATTCACTATCTGCAGCAATCCAGGATGCTCCCATTTTTCATACCAGCAACTTCATAACTTCAACCAGAATTCATAAATTGTACTTAAAACCTCCATATCAAGACAGGCCACAAGAGTCCTCAAGGAATTGTCACATCTCTAAGGCATTAAATCCATCTCTCAGTCACCAGGTAGCTGCGTGGGTACAAATATGGGAAACCTACAGCAGCTTTGTGGAATCAAACCAGAGTAACGAGAGGTTTTGGTTTCCACACAAATGTTTGCCAAAATACCTTTGAACATGAGTTTAATATCACAGCTAACTTTGTACCAAGGCAGATGTATGTGTTCAATGGCTCTTCATACTAAAATAAAGTATTTCCCTGGTGAAAACATTTATTTTCCAATGAATTCAAACAGATAAATAACAGAGACACATCAATTCAGGATTAAACCGTTCCCTTGTGTGTTCCAAGAAACACAACTTTTATTTGATCCTAACCTTTGAGGGCTGAAAACATTCTCTTAGCACTTAAATAGCAACATCATCTATTAGCTTTCCAGCCCAGAAAAGCTTTCAGAGGGAATTGTAAATCACTGCTCCCTACAAGCCATGTGCTATAGGAACTTTAGTCTGAAAACTCCTGACAAATTGCTTGCTTCTTAGATATTCATTGCATAGATCTAGATCAGATGCAGAAATTCACATTTTTTTCCACATGCCAACCTTCTATATTTTAAATTCATCATGAAGAAAAAAAAGAGAATAGCAACAGGATGTTAGGGAAGTCTCTTCCTGAGCATGTGAGTTTAGGTATGAGTTTCTGTTCTGTATTTTCTCTGGCAGATATTAGCAGTGTAAATACTTGCAGTCAAGCTTCCTTCTAGTCAAAGGCTTTGTCTTACTTTAAAAGTTGTATGTGTGCATTAATAATAAAGCTGAAGATGTAAATAAAGATATGCAAATAACAAAAGAATATGTAAATAATAATATTTTGTTCCCGACAACCAAATATGCTACTAAAACTTAATTGGATATAATAAATATTCATCAAGATATTTAAATCAGGAGGAAAATAGGTGTAAAATATACATAAGGATTTCTTAATAAATGTGTACACACTCCAGTGGAGTGCCTTTGGGTGAGTTGTAGCTGGTGTAGGCATGTATGGATATATAGGTGATTCTGCTGAGCTCAGCCTCCAGCCATGCCTCCCATCCCAGGGGCTGCCAGGCCCAGCACTCACAGCCACACAGCCAAGATTAAACACTGGACAGCCACGCTGAGGGCCAGAGAATTCATTTTCTGCTGGACTTTTTTCAGTCTGCCAGACGCTGTCCCTGCACACACCCTTCGGGGAAGGGCGAAACACAGCTCGCCTCCCCCGTGGCTCCTCACGCCCACGATAAGGGGAGGTGAGAGGGGTCAGGCTGTCCCCTGGGAGATGAAATAATCCCTTGTAAGTACGTTACTCATTACAGAGAATCAAAGATACACACGCAAAGAGCCTCAAAAAGCATTACAGGGTCAGTTCTCACGACTGACCAAAGATCGAAACTTCTTGCTCTGCTTCTCCTTTGCTCCCTGTATAAATACAGATCTCCAAGTGCTGCTGTACACAGGCATCAATCTCCACGGGATTTTCATGCTCTGTGTATCACTTTCTCTGTTCTTTTGGACAAGGTCCTTTGCAGACAGACTAGTTACAAAGGCACTTCTCACAATACATCACTACACTTAACACAGTAACCAGCAGAAGCGGGGGAGAATAAAGCAGATATTTGGAAGGGGAGTAGACTGAAATTAAAATTCAGTCACGGGAAAACTAAGCAAAGCCTAGCAAACACACATGGTCAGGATATTACAGAGCGCATTTTTGCTTTCTGCTGTTCACGTAAACACTGCTATATGCCACCATAAATTTCCAACAAACAAAATCTTCCTCTTACAGCAATTTAAGGCAGAATGATAATACTCCCATCATTTTATCCCTACACAAGCCCATTCCTCAGATAGTGTAAAGCTCTGTAGCATGATTTGCTTCAGTGAAGTGAGACTAATTCATCCTCCTTTCTCCTGAATCCTTTCTCCTTTGCAGTGAAGTTGTTTCACTCTGCTATTTCTATCTTCCAAAGCAAAATAAAAGTTTCCACTACCCAACCCAAAGGATTATCTGCTGCCCATGAACTGTCATTTTGGGGACAATCACAGCACAGGTTTTGGGAGCAGGAAATACATCCCATGGACAGGAGTTCAGCATTGCCTAACTTATTCCTGGTGCCACTCACTGCCATGCACAATAAAAGTGTGGCTGGCCCTGTTCTCCAGCTGTTTCTTCATTTTCTCCAGCAGTGCTAGGTTCCTGCTTGCTGATCCCAACTCCTTTTAAGTTACCTCCCAGGATTAAGTCCTGAGCTACTTAAATTAATATCCTCCCTAATAATCCCCAAAGCTATACCACTAGTGAGCTGCATGTTTCTCATATGTTAACTTTTAATATTCCAAAGCAAACCATGCCACTGAGCCAAGTGTCACCAATACACAGGGACTAAATTTAGTTCCTGTTCTGTGTTGTGACCAGTGTCACTGCAGTTTATGGCTGTTTGTTCTAGAAATCCACAGGTATCTGTTCATAAAAGCTGCACAGAAAGAGCTTATTGACTGGGGGGGATACACAGGTGAAAAACTGAATTTTCCTGAAATAACAATTTTCTTAAAAGCCAGAAGTATCGTTTTTGTGTTGGTGGGGAATGAGGATTATTTAATCTCAAAACACAGGAAGGAAGATAAAATAGTCACTCCAATTTATCACCTACCATGGTTTTGGATTCCCATGTGAGTCTTTGGCTAGAGAGAACTGCACTGCTGCTTTAGAGTGTAAGAAACTTCTGGTTACAGGGAACTGCCCAGGTAGGACAGGTTTACAATTGTTCCCTTACTCCTGACACACAAAGGTAAGGCAGAGAGGATTTAATTTCCAATTCAAAAATACCCTTCAGGGAAGTGGCAGATCTATCAGAGACCTGACTCTTTCCTACTGGGAAATGGCCATGCAGATGATGTTTATGGCAACCTCCAGGAAATCGTTGCCTGGAAATGAAAAATTAAATCTGAAAATATAATCTACTGCTCTATTCTTGGTCTGTTATGTGCTATATATTCCTCCTTGTGCTAAAGTATGTACCAAGTTACTAAAAATAGAAATTATATCGTGCTCTTGGAAGCTGCCAAATTCACAGCCACCAAGAACATGAATAATGCCCTTCATTTTATTGATAGAAAGGCAAGATTTACTATAGGAGATTTTGAGAGCTCTAACCCTTTTAGAGATGGGCAAGTCTTTCTGCTACTGTCTACACTGTTTGTCCACTTTCCCTGGAGAAGCAAGGAAGGAGCTTGGCTGCCCATTCCCCATGGAGCTGACGTGCGTGGCTCTGCATCCACTGCTCCTCATCCACACAGATGGAGAGCTTGGCAACTAGTTATTTAAACTCTTCTGAAAGCAAATATAACCCTGCTTTATCTCTTGTCCTTCTAACATTGTCTGGAAGAGACATTGGTGTTTTGCTTTGTGGGTCCCTAAGGAGAGGGTAAAAGTATAAGAAAGAAAGGAAAAAAAAAACAAAACACAGAAAAACAGATAAATATCTAAAGTTTCCAACGAAACACATGGTTTAACTTAAGGAATATTTAGACAGCAATCTCTTAGAAAAATATGTATTTAAGTTTTTCTCTATGTGGAGTGGAGGAAAAAAGAGGAGAGGGAGATATCAAACAGGAGATTTGAAAAATCTTGAATTATCGTGGTTCATTTTAGCTCTGCACAGTGCTTCTGACACCAGCTTCAAGGAGCAAAGTCCAAGCCCTGTGAACTCAGCCTAAGATAAAACTCCCTACTCAGTGATCCCCAAGCATCCAAATCATAATAAACACATTGAAGAATCTTGTTGGAAAGAGCCAAAAGAAAGAAGTTTTCAAGAACTGACATGCTTTCCCTTCCCTCCAGTTTTGGGGCCAGCAGAGGAGGGCTGAATGACCCTGCCTGCCTCCTCTCCAGTGCTAAACAAAAGACAGTTCTTCCTGCCCTTCCCACTGCTCAGTTCAAGCCTGAGCTCTGGCCAGCATTCCATAACCACTCTGCCTTTCCTGCTGGTGTGCCACCTAAAAACCTCACACTTGACAGACCTGGGGATCAAGCCCTGCATTATCTAGCCCTGCCTTTATAAAATTATCCTGGTACTAATTCCTTGTCTTTTCCTTTCTGGTTCATAACAAAAGGGATCAAAGGATGTTCTTCCATGGACTTTCCTGGTAGGTTATTGGAGCAGAAGCAAGTGCCAGTTCCATGCACCAGCAGTTTTATATGCTCTATACCAAAATGCTTAAGATTTCTTATGTAGTTTGAACCAAAATTCAGTAGGGCTGGTAAAAACCAGCTTCAGAACACTTTGGGTTTCATCTGATTAAAATTAATTTCCTGGCATTTTCGCTTTCATTTATCAGCCTTGGGAAAAGTCACAAATACACCTACACACATTTCAGAAAGAAGCTATAAGAAAGTAGCCACATCCTCCCTGAAGACACTCAAAGCAGCACTTAGATATAAGTAGGAATTCACAGCATACTCTGAATGGAATTTTCCAGCATGAGACTTGAGCTCTGGAGACCTCTGTAGAGTCTTAATAATCTAACAGGACAGTTGGAAAGATAAAAAGGAATAAATATTTTTGCAGAGTAGTACAGCCAGACAAGCTGCAAGTTTCCTCTGTGGTCCAGGTCTGCCCAAACAAGACATCAAAAAAAGGTGACAAACAGAAGCAGATCCTGCTTAACAACCATAGAGGTTGATCCCAAGAAATTCACAACAATCATCTCTGTGAAACAATCATCCACTACTACATCCTTCACCAACAGCTGATTCCTATCGAACTTTGGCAGACTGAGAAACAAACACAACACTGACAAATGTCAATCCCCACAGCAGCACCCAGACATTTAAACTGGGTGCCTTAAACAGTGCAAAGTTCCTTCCCTAGGCAGTCACCTTTAGCAGAGAGGCAGCATAAATGAAAGATGTAGTTACACTTTTAAGAAACAATTTTGATCCAAAAAGATGTCATTGCACTTGGGGATTGCTGCTGTGCCTGTGTTGTCTGTCTGGTCTGACAGTGTCCACTACATCACACTTGTGTGCACACTTTGAGATTCCCAAGTAGTCTTGAAATCTGGACAAAGCAGACAGAATGTGACAGTGCAATAAATAAACTTCTGACATCACAGGGGAAAAAAATAATCAGTATCAAGAAGGTCATAGTTCAAACCTTGGTAATCTGGATCTGCCCAATTACATCATCATAAGAACCAGATGCTTCCCTCTCGCACCATCCGCCACCTTGAGATTTTATGATCCACTTCTCTTCTGCTTGTACTTTAATTTAGGATTGGTTGAGGATTCAAGTGAAGTCTCTTCAAAACTATGAATCTCACAATCTGCAGTTCTGAGCTGTGTGGTAGTGATATTTAACCAGATTAGCACAATCATACCACGGCAAAGACAAATTTCAGGTCAAAACGATGCCTTCCTGGGCAGAATGATTTTAGAAGATCAAAAGAAAAACATGTTTGGGAATACAAAATGCCGATTACGAGACCACAGTGACCTGCCTGTGCTGTTGTGCTCTTGCCATGTGTCCTATGGCACAGCACAGCTATAAACTTGTCAGTGGTTTCTTCTCCCTCATTTGATAGCAACCTCATCAAGTGTGAATCATAAAACCACATAAACTGCAGCAATGCTGTCCTTCTACTGACTTCTCGGAACATAAACAATAATAACGTAAATATGACTTACCAAAGACTTAAGTAAAGCACTTAAAGGAAATCTATATTTTTGTATAAACCACGGATGTTTAGTGAAGTGGTATGATATTTCTGCTTAGCTCTGGATAGCTGGAAATTATCTCACTGCTTACAAGGATATTCCTTGGATGCTGAGAATTAAAGCCAAAATTGGTCTTTTGTGTATTACATATTTTTGTGTTTTCATGTTAAGCAGCACAGGCATGAATATTACAGACTGGTCAATTAATCAGTTTTGATCAGTTTATAACTGATAAAATCCTATCAAGTGTCTTTGTGTGAAATGTGAAGAAAAGTTCATTTCAAACAGCTTGAAACGGGGAAAAAGGATAATCTAGAAGAGATTTTATTTGCAGTTTATTGACCTCTCCCAAGTGTTCATTTGGCTGTTGTTGGATCCTAACCTTAGCTGATACTGAGTATCCTCAGATGGAACTGAGGAGCAAGTCACGCAATCCTCATATTTCCATCAGCTGATCAGCAACCACAAATATTTGTAGTTTGTGTTATCTGAGCAATAGTGAAAATCCAACATGGAAAAACTCAGACATGAAAATCAATGTTGAAACCACCTTAAAACCCTTAAGATGATAAAAGACAGAGCCAAGCCTGGAACACTGTCCTCAAAGTACCCCATTTTTACTGGTTCAGCCCAAGGGTCTTCCAGGAGCAGCTTAGCTAAGAACACTCATGGCCAGACCTTCTCACACAGCCCCTGATTTATGTCTTACAGCCCCTCTCCACCTGGGCTGCTTCCAGGCTCTTTCCCCTGCCCTCAGCCCTGCCTCTGCTGAGCACAGAGTCCTAACTCCAGTGCTCCAGCTGAGCAATGCACACACTGCTCTGACCATCAAAGCTTCCAGCATCAGAAACCTCAGCATCTGAACTGTCTGCACGGACCCAAGGGAGGCTTGGAACCCTTGTGCTAAGTCAGAGCAGATTTTGAGCGTGATTTTTACACTGACTGGTGAAAAGCGAGCAGCATCACCGTTCAGCTGGTGCTGTATCTCTGTGTCACTGAGTGCTGAGCCCCTGGCACACAGATGCCAGGCACACATCTCACTTTTGAGGAAAAGTCTCAGGAAAAACCTGCATGTGCTCTTTTTGAAGAGCTGGATAAGTTTTGAGGAAAGTGCACAGTAAAATGTAGTCTTGCCAGAGAGCATACTAGGGCAAATTGAATCACTAGCTGTTTTTATCAAAAAATACAGTCAAGGACAAAACAGCAAATTAGGATGCTCACCATCAGTTACTGAGTTAAGCAAGATGAAAACAAAGTGGTTTGGGAAACCTATGATTCCTTCCTACCCAACATGCACTTCCAAAAACTTGCAAGAGCAAAAATGGACTTTACTAGGATCAGGAATAGCAATGAAAATGATAAACAGTACATGGCTAAATATATCTGCCCTATTAGACACGGTACTCAAATAATAAACAAGGCTGAATTGTGCCAGCCTGAGGCTCTTAAGTGCCTTCACACAGGTGCTGTCACTGGTGCCTGCAATGGTTGATATTCAAAAGAAAATTTCCACCTATTTTCTCCATCCTACTTAATTGAATTGCTTAGCAGTTTCAGAATCTATGGGTTTAATCTAAGGATAATCTAATTTAAAGACCACGGGGCTGATAAATGAAGTTGTAAAGAAATCATAAGGAAAACTAAACCTGTCAACAGGTCAAAATTCTGCAAATAAAAGGTCTGTGGTGTGGAAAAAGCATTCTTGCATGAGTCCCACATCATCTGAGTTCTCATGTGGGAGTCCCCAGCACTGAGGCCATGATTCCTGCCAGCACAGTTAAGGGCTGCATTATTTACCTAAAAAAGGCAAACCCGGGCAGAAAACCCCAGCAGCTCTTTTGCATGGGAGCTCTGTGCTGTGACCTTGGGTGAGCCACGGGCTATTCTCCCTCTGTCAATGAGGGACAATGATGCTTCTCCCCTTTGACAAGTGCTTTGAGGTCTGTAAACAAAGGGCTCTGGATATTGAAACCCTGGGTACACTCTGCTTGGCACGTTCCCTGAGCTTTCAGTGAGAAAGGTGCCAAAAACGTATGGATAAATATGTGTGACACAGAGAAGTCACTATTTATAATATTCCCTAATCATTTGTTGTTGTACCTGGGAACTGAGTGTAACATGGGGTTTTCTTTCTGCTCTCATTGTTTATCCTTCTCTATTTTACTCATCTGCAGCATACTAGAGCCATTTGATATGGACTAAAAGTTGGTGTCTTGGTCCACAGAACGACAGTGGCTGTAGATTTTATTCTCTGGGTTTTTTCAGGTCTGTTCTATTTTTGTGTTTATTTATTTGAGCCACTAAATTATCTAATTAGTGGCATATATAGTTGAAACATGAGCTGCTGTGAATATTTACTGCACACTTGTTCAGGCATTTATCTAAATAGGTGGCATGCCAGGCCTATGTAATAAGGAATAATGATTCCTTAGAAGAGTTACAGGAAATTATGGAAGACAAAAAAAAAGAAAAAAAAAGGAAAAGTTTTGCATAGTGGGTTGTAACATCCAACAACATATATCAATTCTTCCTGAGATAGAGCAATTGCATAGTAATGACAAAAATTTTATTGTAACAAATAAATCAATACTTGCCCTACTGCAGTCTCAGATGTTACTTTTATGGATCTTCCCATGTCCATTACATAAAACTGCTCCTGATAGAGTGCATTAAATGACAACTTCTGGGGGGGTGACAAATACAGTAGCACGTCTTTGCAGACTCTGCTCTACCTGCTATTAATCACTATCTCATTGCATGGGGATCCATTTATATCACTGCAACAACAGTGCTGAGTGGCTCACAGTGATGGACTGTGCTGCACAGGGAATGTTTGTTTTTGCAGCAGAGCTGTCACCATTATGCCCAGCAAAAGGAAAATTCAAGATATTCCCAATTAGAAGTGATTTTAGGAGGGGAAAAAGACCAGCAAAAAAAACCACACAAAGAATGAAGACTCGTGCCCTCTGTTCTCAGTCCTCATATAAATGAGCCAGATCACATTTTCTCAGGGCCCCATACAATGCAATCTCCCCCATACTATGAGAGTCATCAGTCCCTTTTTGTACCCAGCTCTGCAACGTGACAGTAAAGCAATTTTTCATGATACATTAAGTGATTATAGCAGTGTTTTTGTGGAAATCCAGTAGCTTGACAAGGAATCAGACACATTAGATACAGAAAATTCTGTCTACTACATTTAAGATCACATTGTAGTCATTTGGTCAAGTCATCTTTGACTGGCATCTTCTCTAAGTACTAAAAAAAGAAAAAAAGTTAACAACCAAATTCACAGTTCTGGTGATTAAGGAAATATGAAGCCCAGAGAGATTTTATCCATCCTCTTGTACCAGCAAGTACAAGTACTTGGACTAGTACAAGAAGCATACCTATCCCTTACATCTACTCCTTTATTTCAGGCTTTCCCCCTGCAGCAAACATGCCAGCAGGGCCCAGTGCCAATGAGCAGTAAATGCCTTTGAAGTCCAGGGTGGGTGAGAGAATGCCACTGTGACTGTGTGTTAGAATTACACCTCTCAAACACCTTTGTTTTACCTCACTTGGTAGCAAACACAAGTTTCCCAACAGGAAAGGGTAAGCCCTTCCTTTTCAAAAAATATTAAGTCAACAAATATCCCTAACATTAGAATAGCTGCTGAACAGTACTGCTTTCAAGAGGAATTTGCCAGGATTAAATGCATCTTTCCTTGCTGTATTCCTCTCTTTATTCTTCTTCCCCCTCTTACTCATCTTTTAGCCATTAGGCAAAGTGTTACATCAGATATTTTAGGTCTGTGTCATGTCATTGTCTCTTTTACTCTCATTACAATTTGGGCATTATAATACAAAATAATAGTGATACTGCATAGCATTCTCTTTTTGGGACTGCTACTCAGAAAACCAAGTAAAAACAAAGCAGCATTAATGAGAGTCCTTCCTCTGCCAGCCACACCCCCCTCAAACACTAGGAAATATATATATACACACACACTTTATGTATACAGCTGAAAATCGGGTATCAAATGTTCCCAAAAGGACATAGATGAACAAACACACAGCTTATTGAATTCTCACTTCCCTGGTTTCTGGCCAGGTTCCTCTGTCTACAGGTGTCACCTGGATGGCATTTTGCTCATTCCACATGGCCAGTTTATCTCTGGTGAGTTACCCACACCCTGTAGGGATAAAACCCCAAACCAACACTTTTGCACTGCACTTCAGTAGGATACAGAAGTTTCCTACTGAAGTTGGGTTAATTTATTCACCAGTATGCTAATTTCATTTGCCTGTGGCTATTAGTGGATAACCTGAAGCCTGGATTTGGCATGGCTGTTAGGAGTGCCTGCAGTGATAAATGACCAAGTGGGTATATCTGCACGGGTTCTTTTTCTTCTGCATTTTAATTCATTAACCAAATGAAGTCTCAAAACCATTTACCTATTTCCTGCCCTTCTGATAGATTAGTACACATTTCACAGTCATCCATCTGATAAAAGCAAAAAAAGCAAGACTCCCCTCCATGGTGTTACAGACAAGATTCTCTCCACCCTTCTCATTACTCAGCTAAACTCAGTTTTGTTCCCTTCGTGGTTTTCTGTTCCTACCGTGATTTGCAAGTGAATAACTCCCCTCTCTGAGGAGGCAGGATCAGATGCAGTAATTGTGCCAGGCTGGAATGAATGGAGCTGCACATCTGACGCTCACTGCCTCCCAGTCAGCTCAGCAGAGAGGTTATTTTCTCACCACCCTTTGGGATCACACACTTCCAGAGCAGCCGAACTGCCCTGCTCACCTGGGACCTGGGTCTGTGAGCATTTTCCACCAGCACATGCCCATTTGGAAGAGATTCTCCTTCCCTCAAGACTAGGTTTCCTCTCTCCACTCCCACAGGCATTAGAATTTGATGGCTTCAGGGATTCAGCTGCAGGCTCATCTTTTTGCCATGACTGCTGGCCCAGCAGATCAGTGCTGACCTGGGAAGGGTGGCAGGAGCACGGATCCAGGCACAGGAGGAGAAGCAGGAGGGAAAGAAAGCATCCCACTGGGCAGTTCTGTGGTCCAAATATGATGGTGAAGCAGCTGCCAGCTGGGCAAAGACCAGCCTGTCTAGAGGTGATCAGTGAGCAGGGCAAAGTTCTCCTGTTTCTGGCTTATTTACAGCTTTACCTCTAATACACAGCTGTCTTTTTAGTCATGTGTTTTGGAGCTTTGTTTTTTCTGATTGATTTTAAATTTTCCTTGCAAGCATTTGGCTTGCTCTAATAAGGCTTTTTAAAAATGTTTGCCCTGCCCACACAGAGCACGTTATATTAAAGTGAGGAGAGCAGGGAAGCCCATAATGCAAGGGTCACAGCTCCAGGTTTTGGGACACAAGCTCCAGGCACGTCTTGTGACTCATTCCCTGTCTCCTCCACATGCAGCTTTAACAGCTCTTCAGCTCAACTGACTTCATTGGTTTCACTAATTCATCAGTGCCTGTCCATTGTATATCTAGGACTTTATTTAGAGAGATTTGCTCTTATTTATATTTCCTTTTAAATTTCAGTAAATCACCTTTCTAATCATTCAGTCCAAACTTTATTTTTTTTAAGTAAGTAGTTCTTCAGAACATCCTCTACTATTTATTGACTGCAAGACTAGAAATGTGTCACCTCCTATTGACTCAGTAAATATTTGGTCATTCTTTCCAGTTCACATGCAGAAGACCCTCAGTGCTACAAAATATATTCACTTTTCCCTTTTGGGATGGCGCTGGTGGTGAGAGAAGATACAAGATTCCACATCCAAGAGCTGCACATTATTGTCTCTTCTGTTTGGTGATTGAACCTTTCTGTTCCCTGCCTGCACTCCTGAATCTTACCTATAGCTCCAGCCTTTACCTGGCTTTTCATGCTATCACTTCTGAAAAGGTGAATTTAAAACCCAGCAATTGCTCTCCTGCTATACCATCTGGTCCCAGCTGATTTTATGCTTCTTAAAAGCCCAGATTTTTGACGCAGTAATTCTAAGTATTTTTAGTTTGCAGTTGTTGCTATTCTACATCTGGGATCACAATGTTTTGAAGTAAATCAGATGAGAATTATACTGTGCAGAAAGTAGCAGCAGATATTCAATGCACCTATATTAGGTTAATGTATTCTTTTTATGGATTTATTTTTCTTAGTTCAAGACATGCAGAAAAGAATAGGGAAAATAATAAAATCCTTCAAACAAGTGATTTACTCTAAATCAGGGATGTGTTTACCTGCCCTACTTAGATGGGAAAAAAAAGTTAGCTAAATGTTACTAGATATGAATATTTTTGTCCTTTATTTCTATAAAGATTAGCTGCATATGGCCCCTTGAGTAAACAATGTGTATTGGCTCATAAGCTCTATCGGGAAAAAAGCAGCATTAAAGATGGATCTCTGCTCTCAGTTCCACTGCAATCACACTACAACCAAGAGACTAAAAGAAACAAAAATGTTTATTGATTACTTTCCCCATAACTTTGTGCTAAGAATATTGAAGACCAGCCGGGTGTACTAATGACTTAACTTCTTTCATTTACTTATGAGGGTAGAAGCAAAAAAGCAACAGGAAAGCGATTTCAGTAAAGAGAATTTGGATTAGGAAGAACTACACAACCTTCATTTCTTACAAATTAGGAATGTTTCCAAGCAGAATGCATAGGCATGCTTCAAAATAAGGATTGAAAACCAATTCCATTGACTCTCAGCAGTGCAATAACGCAATGTTGTGTCTCCACAGCTAACAGAGTGTTTAGAGTGCTTACCACAGATGCCTCCAGCCCTTCCAGCACAAGATTTCACATTCCACCACCTCTCACACATCTTCTCCTTGTTGGTTCATAGGAGTTACTTCATCCTGCCTCTGAACAATTTTCATACAGCTACAACATACGGATGGGGGTGGGACTAATGGGGCAGAACAGATGTCATAGTTCTCTAATAAGACCATCTTTAAAGTTCCCAAACCCCCACAACAATGCACTGCCCTATCAGCATCTATTCTTTCTTTGATATCTTGGTTTCAGGTTAGAAAAGAAACATCCTGTACAACTGCATTCTGCTTGAGTTCACAGAACTTGAACATTAATCAGTTACCCCAGGGTTTAAGGCATTATTCATGTCAACAGCATTAACTTGCTTTTCATCCCTTCTCCAGAGGAGTGGTAAAACAGATTTCTCTTTGCTTTCTGATCTTTATTCTTCATTGTCACTTTATACAGAAAAGTTTCTGCATTGTTTCCCCTACTTCCATATTGGGGCTTTTTTCCTTGAAATGCAGCTTTCACAAGTGCTGTTTTGTCCTCTGTTAACCATCACATCACTCTAATTGGTTTTGCCACTGTCCATCGTATTCTGGTTTGTTCCCAAAGCATCTCTGGGCTTTTAAATTTAAAGCCAGTCTTCAGCAGAAGAACTAGTCATGGGTATGGTGATCCCAAAACAGCAGCAAATGCCTGAAAACCAGGCCTGTTTCAACCCTGGTTGACCACCAGTGGCTTCCCTAATGATGGCTTTTTGTGAATTTGGTTCTGTTATTCTCACCCACAATTCAATGGTAAGATAGGGCTGCAGACATGGCTGCCTCAGGATATTAAGTTAGTCTGGGAAATTTGAGAAACAAAAGAGCATGTTTGGTCATTTAGACCCTATAACAGATGGAAATCTGAGAAGACATTAGGGACCCCTGGCCTATGGCTAATTCCATCTTCAAGAAAAAAGCCATTTAAAATGATAACTTATTTGTATAAATGTATTTGATCAATAAATAGTGCGGTATTTACCAAGCCTCCCTAATAGCTGCTGTAGCCTTTATATATGTGCCTTGCTTTTCTGCCAAACAGTTTCATCCTCCATGTACTGGAAAAGCAGAGTTCACAGAATTTCACTGTAAACCAGAGCTATGCTACTCCTTAAACCCCATTATAAAACAGGGAGAATTACTTCTACTAACAATGAGTTAAATTAATGTGGATAGTTGAGTACTGTGAGCAGAGATGTTATTATGGGGAGAGGGGATTGACATATGAACAAGTATAAACCTAACTCAAAAGAATCAGAATTTAAATGGGTTTTCTCTTATCCATAGCCATCCATTCCTGATGGCTCTTAAAAATAAATAAGCTAAAAAGTATCATCTGTCTTTTTATTTTATTAAGAATTGGTCATCACTGTCCCATCTGCTCCATCGCTTAATTCCAGAACATCTGAATGTAATATTAAATTAACCTAGCGTGGGATACTTATTCCTGTTTCTGTTTAAACAGCAGTATGTTTCAGTCTTGGCTTGATCCAATGTAAGTTTTATGGGAACAAGTATATTACTGAGCAGAGTTTTTAAGTTTCCTATAACTATTCTATAAATTGAATGTGTGAATATTCTCCACGGCAAGTGACTCTCCTGATATTAGGAGCCCTATGGCAAAGTTGAATAAATGTCTGGTTATAGCAGCACAGCTCAAAGCCATCTCCCTTCCCTCGTGGGTCATAGAGCCAAAACTGACTTTTTGCCTCGTGCACAATGATTTTCTGAGCAACAACTGGAAGAGGTTCCTCATGGTGTGCAGAGGCCAGAACCCCACTGCTTCAAAACCACGGTAGCTGTGAGTCAACAACTGTCACCACGTCAATGAGATGTTACCATGTGGCTGAGGAATAAACAAAACAAACTAAACATAGATTCCACCATCTGAAGTTCATCTGAAAACTGCTCAAGTTCAGCAGCTCAGCTGAAGTTGCACTGAGCAGTCGTTTCACAAATATTAGAGCAGGAAACAAAGGAACCAAACTTTGGGCACCAACATGCTGGTTTTTGGTTTCAGAAGAACAAGTTCACCATGATTCAACAGCCATTATCAGTCAAAATTACCAGAAGTCACTATTGCAGCTAAAAGATTCTCCAGGTTAGAGATCACTTGAATTTATTTTCCTCTGGATTCATCTCAAATATCTGAAGACATTTTTTTAAACTATATAGCAGTGTAGCAAATATATTTTTTGTTTCAATACAAACATAAACAGAAACTTAATGGTAAGCTTTGAGCAAGGTTTAGTTCCCCAATATCAGTATGCTAATCCAAACAGAAGATTTGCCAGTGTCTGGGAAGGATTCTGTCCTGTGTTGTGTCAGATTTTCCTCAGGGATGTGCATCTTCCCATTATGATTTACTTCCCTAGGAACTGACTGACCTTAATCTGAGGCAGAAGGCAAACCTTGCATGTGATTTCTCTCCTACCCAGACAGTCTCCCTACAAGCCTGGCTAAAAAAATCAGATCATGTGTGCATTTATATCAGATCAGATATAATTAACAAGAAAAATTAGTTGTGTTTACAAGAAAGGATTTGCCAAATAAATATGGGAGAGTTGCTGTTTCACATCTAAGTACAAAGACATTGAAAAAAGTTTACAATGTCCTTACAAAATGCTTCAAAGTTTAAGCTCCTTTACCCATCACAGGATGACATATAATGCCACACAAATTTAAAAGACCTAGTATGTAACTGGTATTATTTTACATGCACAGCTTATTGCAAAAGAGGGAAATGCAGTTACCACCTCCTTTCCCTTCACTCAAATATTCATCTTAACTAGTGTTAAGATAAAGGAACAGCAGAAAGAGCATTTAAAGAAATGTTAATACTTATGGTCTTGGAATCATAACAGAGTGAGACCATACATTTATGGTGGCTTGCCAGGAATTGCAAAACTGCACTGAGCAGTAAATAGCTCTGCAGAATCCAAAACAACAGTGAAACCATTTCCCTGTGCTTCCTAGACACGGGCTCCAGCCAGCCCTGTGCCACACACACGAGCTTTCCTGCCCTTCACATGCTGTCGACAAAACAAATGGAGAGTGATTGGATGGTGCCTTTCTCACAGCTGGACCATGCCAGGACAGCACTGACCATAACATTTCACAACAGACAACTGAGAAAGAGGAGAGGGAAGAAATGGAAAATCATGTGCAACTAAACAAAATCTGGGTGTTTGTACTTGACAAAGTCTGTACAAACAAGATAAACAGAACAGCAGAAGGGACTCAGGCAATTTTGGAAGAAGGAACAGGACACCCCAGTGTGAGCAGTGAGGTGTCTTGAGGGGCATTAGTCCCTGGTTGGCTCTGAAGCCTCAGGTTGGACTACCTGACCCTTGGTGGCTTCACTTCACAGATTTATCTTTTCAATTTGCTCTTTGTAAAGCTTTTTTGAAAACATATGGTAAATGGAGACGTTCTTGAACACATTCCATATAATAAATGTTTTATGTTGCGTAATAAATAACCAAATTCAATTAAGCTCAGCATAAGAGCCATATTTTGTGAGCATTGTTGGGAATTTTAACATCCAACACACTTTTAAAGTAAAGTATTTTGTTAGCAGCTTTATAACAGAATTTGCTGTTAGATAGCCTGAAGTCTTCTTTCAGACACAAGAAAGAATCTGGATCTAATTATTGTAATAATGTTGAGAATGGGATTTTGACCTTTCATTGGTGCAATCCAGGAATGACTCCTTTGAATCTTTCTCTTTACAGCTGTAGAAATTAGACACTAGACCAAAATTGTGGTTTGTGTTAGATTTTGGGATGGTGTAACATAGGTGGTTAAATCCTAGCTTCAATGCTCCATTTGTGATTTTTTATTAAGCTCATTCAGACTACCAATATCTTGGAATAAAGTTAGGGGATCATGCAATAGAACTCCTGCCTTCTCAGAAGGAAACAAAACTACGAAGATCCAAGTGAAAGAGGATCCTTGAAATTGTACAGAAAAAACTTTACTTCCCAAGTTGGGCAGGCTTTTATGCATGTCCTTATTCATTTCCAAGGTTTGAAATTCTGATAGTTTCAAACTGATAAAGTGTTTCTGGGGTTTGGATGGGGATTTTTTCTGCTATTGAGAGTTTTTTGTTACTGGAAGCAAAAGCTGGGTGACAAGAAAAAGGAAATTAACCTTTCTTCTGTTTGGAGCAGAATTTCAATAAATATCCTACTAATTTGATCTATAAAAAGACAAGTATGGTTTATTATAAGAACTGTAATAACCACTGCAATTTTAAAAGGGAGATTGTGAATATTTTCAAGTTATTTCACTGTCCTGGTGGACTAAAACTGAAGTTACTGAGAATGTGGAGTCACTAAAAATATCAGAGTAGATCAAACTCCTTCTTACTGATTTAAGGAACCCTCATATGACACACAGTCACTAAAAAAAACCACCCCAACAAGCAGAGCAACCACCCAAGGTCAGAAGGATCACTATGAATATTAAGTTAGGATGACTAAAGCTTAAAAACCATGGAAATACAACCTTTTAAAGTCATCCAAGCTTGAGTTAAAGACTGCAGTGATAGAGACTCCATCACATGCCTATGCTGTTCCAGAATAAGTCTGTTTGAACAGAAAGACTTTCTAAGAGAATTCATTTTCCTGCTTTCCCCATTGGATTCTGGGCTGTGCCCTGCTGGAAGCAACATCTGGAGTTAGGAGCAGTACAGGGATGAGCCTTGCCTATAAAAACAGGCATTAAAAAGCCCATCCTGGGAGATGGCACACTTATTTCCTGTCCTGAATCTCCTGTGACAACTAGTCATTATATTTTCTATACCAGCTGTGGTATTTCAGTTGTTGGTGCTGTGGTAACCATTGCTGGATGACAACGTTTTAGTGGCAGATACTTAAGTTGAACAAAATAGTCTGCCTGCCAAACAGGCAGTGATTTGGTTTGCAATCTCCCCAGCATATGCCCAGTCTAATCATTAACTAGAAACATTTTTATAATTCTTCAGCATTTAAATAAAAAAGTCCAAAAAGCTTAAAAGGGGAAAAATAGATTCAAAGTTCCTGGATCCTTTGAAGTTTCCATCTGAGACAGTGGAGTTTCCCCAGGTTTTCTGAGGCAGACTGTGGTCCTGTAAGATGCATCTCTTGTGGTTCACCCAAGATGCTATTTGGGAAAATTTGGAATTCTGCAAATGTTACACTGTTCAAATAACTTGATGGTTTGGTTTCTTATGATGCATGCAGGAGGAGTCTGGAAAATACAGCAATCACTTGTGGCCAGGTTTTGGATCATAGTGGAGATTTCAGTCCTGGAAACTTGTCCAAGACATTCTACAGGCAGGGACTGAGAATGAAACTCATATTTCCACTCAGATACTCTCACTGCTACTGCCACTTCATGCTTTCACTCTACTACCATCACACTTATCTGGCTTGTTACATTTTATATCTGCACAATAAGATTTCCTGGAACAACTTTCTCAGGTCTTTCTATACAGCACATGCATGGGGAGACATAAATATTTGGCCAACATTGCTAGGTAGGTAGTACCAAAAAAAGTATTTTACACAAAGATGAAAAGGACCCTTTAAAATATATTGCACATAAGATTTGCAGCCCAAGTTCTTGAAAGAAATATAAATTATACTATAAGAAACAAAAAAAATTATTGCCCATACCTCAACACTTCAAGGATTTTCCTATTTCAAACCAGGATGGTTCCAGCCCCTCCAGGCACAAGTTTCTCAGACTTTTCTTTGGTATCAAATTCCTTCCCCAGCCATAAGACCACCAGCTCTTTAGTACAGAATAGGCTTCAGACGAAAAAACCCTCCAAGAAAAACTGGTTTGTTCTTAGAACCAATGAAATGGGATTTTAACCAATTTAAACTGAGCGCAGCATCTTCACCAACATACCAGGCTTCCATTCCAGTGCTCATCACTCCAGATTGCTGGTTTTGATGTGTTTAATTTACTTTATGAATACAACCACTTGCTGGTGCAGATAGAAGGTATAGTGTGCTCTAGGGTTCACTGTGTTTATGTAGGCTACTGTGAACAACAAAATATTAAAGGGCCTGGGCACCTTGTAGCACTCCTATTTGATTTAGAGAAATAAAGAGCAGCATCAAACAAGGAAAATACCAGGTTACATTATGTTTCATGTTGCCACATATCTTGTCTGTTTCATAAAAACCTGTAATAACAGGAAAAGGCAGGAATAGAAAAACATTACCAGCATTTATGACAACCTGCACCTTGGGTATTAACAGACCTGCTGAGATTTTTAGCCTTATTCTCTCATGTAAATATAGTCAGAAGCAAATAACAGACAACTGATGTTGCATTACAGAAAATCGCACTTCAGCTATATTATAATATTTTAAAATAATGTTACAACCTCTCAACCATCATAGGCTATCAGCATTGCACTAGATTAGTTTCCTGAATTTTTTTCATCTTTGAAAATCTGGACAGAAGATTAGTTTAGGTCATACCATCAACACAATGAGTCTGGTGATTTCTCAGGCTAAATTAAGGACATATATCTTTACCACAGGAGTCCAATTTTACCTTTGTTACAGAAGCTGAGTGCTTTGCACTTACACATGTATTTAAATTTAGCTTTGGTTGCATTTTTACAGCACGAGCTTGTGTGGTAGAGATAACATGGTTTAAGTTATGAGTTATGCATGTACATGGGGGCTTGTATGCATGATAAAAATTTACAAGCTAGATTGTAAAGCTATAGTTCTCCCAGGCTAACACCCTGTAAGCTCACAGCTATTTTGGCATATGAATGTTTTTGCTGGATATGCTGCATACAAAGTGACATGGTCAGTGACAAATCTCTGATAGTAATTTTGCATATCTAAAAATATTTTTCCAGCAGAACTCCCTGGTTGTTTTTCTGGATGATAGCAATACAAGCAATGGACAAATCTCAAAACAGAAACATTAAAAAAAATAAAAGAAAATAAAAGAAAAAAAGTAAAATAAGGTCGGGAATAGAGCTGAGTAGTAGATCAGTCTCCACACGGGGTGAAGGTGACTTTGAGATTTACAAAGAAAAGGAGACTCACATAAGATTTAAGGACAGTTTGGTAGGGATCAGTTTCACAGAGAAAAGAATTCCTACATGAACATCCAGTAATTAATTACAGTTGAAGGTGCAGCACAGGATGCACACTCCTCAGAAACACACTAATGTGAGATCTGGAGTGATCAGGGACAAAATCCCTTTTCCAATTCTGGAACTGGAAGGACTGACAGCTCAGCTAAAATTAAAAAAACAAAAACCCTAGTTGAAGTGAACACAAAAGCCATTGAAATTCAAACTACAGAGACTTCCCCTCACTGAGCTTGTACAATTACACATACACAATTTATATACACCTGTCATTCTCTTAGCTCTTTCAAAAAATGCCCCATTCGATGGTTTATGATAACATAAACTGTTCTGATTTATTTTGCAGGTCTATGCAATATACTGACAGGTTTCAAAGCCAGAGGCTGAAGCCCAGCCCCAGACATTATTTAAAACAAAGCCACAGAATCTCCAAGCCTCAAACTGGCATGTTTCACCAGAAAGGTGATGATTTAAACCCACTGAATTTCACACAGAGTAAATGAACTGCTGAAACTTGGTCTTTAACCAATGCTTGGAGCAGACATCAAATTGCAGGGTCTGAGATGAGAAAGGTTCATCCAGAGGACACTGCAACAGGTCTGAGCCCAAATAGGTATAAACAACCAAAGTGAGCTGTACAGCTGCCTCATTATTGTACTCAGAAGGCCAGAAACATATTTTGTGTCTTGATGATGCTGTGTACAAGAGGTGGGAAAATCAGGTCTCGGTTATGTAGAGATTTTAAAACATGAGCACATCTTCAAAAAAGTTTGAAGGGAGGAAAAAAAATAAAGAAAAAATCAAATTAAGATCCCGCTGATACTGGGTTTATGTTAATTTGTATGTTTTACTTGAGTCAGAATCAGCAAGATTTATTTTTGTAACAGTTGGAGCCTTTCAGACATTTTATCTCTCTCTTGCTGGGTGATATCAGGCGAGGGCCACGTGCAGGGAGCTCAGGCACCTGAAGGGCTGGAAAGAGCAGCCCTGCAGTCCCAGGGGTTGTGCTGTGCTCTGGGAATCCAACGTTGCACCCTGGCAGGAGCACTGCAGAGCCTGGAAGCACTGGGACACCACTCCCCACCTTTTGCACTCATGCAAAGCAGTTAAAGAAAACCCAGCAAGCCTCCCAGCGAAAAGCAAGTTCTAACCACATATCCTGGGGCTCCGAGCTGTGTCCTAAATGTTCCAACCGCCCTGCTACCTCAGGAATCTCTTCTGTCAGTGGGGAATTCCCATCCATTCACACAGAGGCTGCTAAGGACCAGGAAATGACCACATCCAGTCCAAGCCCCTCTGTTGACAAAGCCAGTCCTTGAAGGTCTTTGCAGACCTCAGTAAAGCCACAAAGGGTAAGAGCTGAAAAGCAGATTAAACAACAACATTTCTAGACTGAATATAAGATTTCAAAGAAGCGTTAAAATATTTGTTTTACTAATGATCCAGATGTATAAACTGCACATTAGATAAGTCATAATATGTCCATGATTTAAAACTTAGTTCTTGAAAAATTTAGTCAATGCTGGCAGTTAATATCCACTAATGGCTAATTTTAAATAGATTTCTCCTTTTTTTCTTTAATAGACCTTAAATTATGGGAGACACTATGGTTTGTAAAACAAAGTGGTTGCAGGATTTCACAATTTTTTGAAAATGTGTTTTGCAGCAGTCACTAGCAGATCTTTTGCCATAGGAAAGGTTATCACAGCTTTATGAAACAATCTGCCACCAGTATAAATTTCCATAAAACTGCATAAAATGTGACTGTACCAAGGAATTTTTCTGCAAAGAGGACGATCAAGATTCCCCTTCCTTGGAAAGGAGCTGGTTTAGAAATTTTTTTAGAAGTTTTACTGCTCATTTTGATGGCACACAACAAAGCTCACACTCAATACAATATACTCAGTTCCCAAAACCTAGTTTTCACTAAATTCAAGACCAAAACACACATGCCCCTGACATTAAATTGTGATTCATAGTCAGTGTTAGATTTCATTAGATTATCTCTAGATTTCATGATGATTCTACGTTTATTTGAGGTCAACTTTCACAAATTAAGAGTAAGCCAGCAAAATCTAGTTCACTCCAATTGGTTTTACTACACATGGGTAATTTATTAATATATATCTTTTAGGTTATATTTGTCCTAATACCACTGCTTGACTTTCATTAAGCTTCTTCTGTCTTATTGCTGTTGAGCCAATAGAAAGTCTCAAGTTTTTTTCCAATTGAAAAAACATAACACATAAAAGTAGTTTAATCAGGTCCTAGTTATTTTCAGGAAATATTCAGAAAGAATGATTAGAAGCTTAGTGTGGTTTGCCAGATTACCTAGGTATTTTTATGTTTCAATCATGTTGGTGCATTTTCTTACATTAACAGCCTAATACAAATTAATGAGGCATTCTAAATACCACTCAATGCAATACTCTTCTTTTGCTTAATTGCATATAATCTTAGTTTAGTTCAGTATAATACTAGCTGCAAATAATTAAATACAATGGTAAAGCAGTTCATCAAACTTAAGCAAGATCCATGCCAAGTATTCCGACTTCTTTCCCCTGAGGTTAGAAGTTTAAGATCAGAATAATACTGAATCATATCCCTACTTGTAGCACCATTATCTTTTCCTTCCTTAGTTCTTAGACAAAAATTGATGAAGAAGCCTAACCTCTAAATTTTTATCAGGCAGTAAGAACAGATCCATCACTTGGTATAAATCCACATTGTTTCCCTGAAGTCAATGCAGTTGTATTAATTTACTCGAGTCAAGGTCTGGGCCACTGCTTTTATCTATTCAAAGCTACAAGTTCCAGATAACAATCACTCGGGGTTTTTTTTTTTTTGTTCCAAAACAGAATCAGCACATCAAATGCCTGTTTGATCTTGAACAGATTTTACATGTTTTATTGGCATAATAATTTGATACTATTGAAAACAGTGGTTGTATGAAAGCTTTCATTTCCCCCCCAATTCACCTGTGCTATAGAAGTGCACAGTATGTAGTTATAGATCTATAAATAATTAAAATCTAAGCGGGTTGTTGGGAAAATTGTCTCAACTGATCATTAGCCATATTTCACCTGTCTAGACATATTTGTATAGTATTTATCCCCCCTCTTTAAAAGGGGTTATAGATTACACAAATCACAGGTGCCAAATGAGGATGGAGTAGAAGCTCCTTTCTCAAATCAGACACAAGTTCTAACAAGAGTCACCAGCTTCAAATCATTTCAGTGCTTTCACAAACTTCTCACAGCCTCGTCTCATGCCATCCAGAGCACATCTCATTTCCACTTGACACAGGCCCCAATCTTCCTCATCTACCAATAGCACTGATTTCCACAAACATCTCTGGTGATGAGGGTGAGGAGGTTTGAAGGAAGGCTTTAGGAAGGCAGTGGTTAGAAAACACCAACAGACTGTCAAAACACCCTTTGCTTTCCAAGGATCCTTCTCCACAGAAGCCATTTTATACAAGCAGACTTTATGGTGTGAAAATAGTGCCTTTCACTATTGTGAAGTAAATGCAACCAAGACTAGCCTGAAAATGAATATACAAATTACATAGAAAAATCTTTCCTCTCTCAATGAGAACTCATTTTACCAGCTACTTAAGAAATTTAAAAATTTGCTTACAGGTTATCTATGGCAACAGCTTAGGGTCTTAATGATCAAGCAGAATAGTTCTTGAAATCATCTTCCTCCAGTGCAGAACTCATTCCCATCACAGCCACAAAAAGAGCTTGCACATCAGCTTACTTGGTTTACACCCTCTCTGCAGTAGCTCACTGCAGCTGAAGCCAGCACCATCCTCCCACATCCCACTCCCTGGCAGCACTTTTGGTGGAAACTCACACCTGTGGTGGATGTGGGGTTCAAGGAGAGCGTTAACCTCTCCTGTGCTGGGGATTTACCCTCGGACTGTAACACCCCACCACAGCCTTAAACACGCACAACTATCCCACTGAAAGCAGCCTGTTCCTCATTAGCAATTTCACAGAGTCCGAAAATAATGATGTGACAACAAACTCAACAAAATTTGCTCTAGGGCACAACAAGAAATAGACAAGATTTCCATATTTTTGGAGGACAATTTACTGTACTTGAAAGAGATAAATTCTTTCTGTTTACATTAACTGCCTCACTATTTGGTCCAATTATTCTGACTACTTCAGCAATCATGTTATGCTTGTTCAAGAAGAAAGAAATAACAACAGCTTATCTTGTTGAGAGCAAAGAACAAACAGTAAAAAATCAGTGGATGCACTTAGGCACTACAGTTGTTGCTATTGTGCTAAAGAGATGATTCATGTTCTCATAGCAACTAGGGTGAAAGAAAAATGTTCTTCTTCTGAAAAGGATTCTGTTGTAGTGGTTAAAGAACTCTTGAATAATCAAGCCAAATGGAGAAGGGAAAAAACACTTCCCTATAAAATGATGTGCACTGAACTCAAGGACATGTTGATCTCTATATTATATCGATCCCCAGACGAATCTCAGGTAATAATCCCCCACTGTGGTATGGTAAGGAATGAAGGCAAAAAAGGACAGGATCAAATCTCAGGAAGCACTTTAAATAAGGTGAACCTTCCAGCCTACAGCTGCGGTAACCAAATGTTTATCAAGGCTTGCTGCAGGGGGAATCTGTATCAGATATTCAAACCCCAAATGCTCCTCGGTCAAAACCATTCATACAAATGATCAGGACCAGCTCCTTACAAACTGCCCCATACATTTTGCATTCACATGGCTAACTGGCCACAAACAGCAAGCACCAAATCTTTTCTGGCATTGCTGTCACGCCAGCTCGTGTGTCACTTTGCTCCCACTGCATGCACATCACAGTCACAGCACATCTCAGGGAGCTGGCAGGAGTGACAGAGAAGTTGGAGTGGACCGTGGTCACATTAAGCTGACTTCATGGTTTCAGTGCACTGTGATCTTGTCCTCACCCATTGAGGTTTACACTGTTATCACAGTCAAAACAGATCACAGTCTGCTAGCACATCACTGTCATGTTCTATTCATGCTGAATGTGCTCTATTTTCCCCCGTCCATTCATGGCACAACAGCTTTCATAAAGCACTTGGGAAGTGGCTGCAGGCATGGAGGGCAGGCTTGTCCTTGACCTGTGTTTTAACACTCTCCTTTGCGGCAAGCTTTAGTTTCAAATAATGGCCAGGTTGTGGAATTAGGAATCAATATTCACAAGCACTGGCAAGAGACACGGGGTTTTATTTCCTGATGCATGTCAGCATGACAGCAAGTTAGACCTAGACCAGGTAGCATCAGTTACCAGCACTACCTTTGGGGGCTGCTCCGAGGATGAACTTCCTGAGAAAGGATAAATGCATTTGCAGTCAGCTGCATTTCCCTTGTTTTACCCTCTCTTCCTCTCTCACTGTCTCACTCTCCCCCATCATCCTCCTGCTCTTCATTCACTCACTGTCCCTTCTCCATTTAAAGGAGACTCAGGCCGTCCCCAGTCCCCTCTGCCAGAGCAGGAATCCTTGCTTCTGGCAGGACCAGCTCAGCCTTGCTGGCCAGAGCCTCTTTGGATGACAGAGAGCTGCAGTAGCCAGAGGTTAATCAAGGCATTAAGTCTCTTGAACTGAGAGCTGGGCAAAGAATTACTGTAAGAATTCAGAGAATGCCACCCAAACGAGGGGATCCCAAAAATATGCCTTTTAATCTTACCAAGGTATGTTCCATGTTATTCCTGCAAGGGAGTATTCAGCTGGTGGCCAACAGCTGGCTGCAAGATGGGCTGCAGCCTTTAATGCCTATTTCCTCTGCAAATTCATGTTGCAATTCTGCAGCCACTGAGAGCTCTGTAAGCAACCTTTAATTAATAGTTTCATCCATGTAACACTCAGACTATCTGCCCTGTTAATAATAACTACTTTGAAACTAAAGCTACATTGGTAAATTCTCTTAGATTTTGCAGCAAGTTTTGACAGCTTTATACAGGGGAGTGGGGTGGTAGCAAGATATCTATCGAGATATCATTATACGGTTTCCTTAAGTCTACCCAAAGCTTTTTAGGAACTTTTTGGAATGTCCTATGGTTTTACCATCCTCTCTCTACATCAGCTGGGATTTTGGCAGAGAAGCAGTGCTGGATGTCAAAGAGCACCGGGAGATGCTGGGTTGACTCAGACACCATTCCCACTGGAACAAAGCTGCTGCGACTGCTGCAGGGTCCTGCTGGCAAAGCACAACTGCAAGCTCAGCACTGAGCCCTGGAGCTCGTGGTGTGTGTGCTACAGAGATCTCCCCTGGATGAGATCCCTGCCCTGGATGTTCACTGGGCATTTCTGAGACAATGATTTCAGCATGCACCTCCTTCGCAGTTTTCAAGGTACCCAGAGATATATCTAAACAGACACACAAAGCACTGCCTTGTTAAGCAAATAGGTTTGAATTTCATTGAGGCTGTTGTATTTTTTCAAATAATGTCAAGATATGTAAATATCTAATTAAGAAATATTCTTCTGCTCCATGTAAGGGTCATATTGCAACAACTAAAATAACTTTCTTTGGACAAGGTATTCCCAGTCTGAGATTCTGGCCCATAATAAAATTAATCTTTGCCCTGCATTTAGCAGCTTAGTCCCTCTTTTCGTTTCTTTGTACCAATTAACAACTCCACCAGTAAACTTCACTCTAAAATTGCACTGAGAATGTATTTGTTGCTGTGTGACCTGTGCAGAGGAGGGAGCATTCCTGACATGAACTTTTCTCCACTCCTGCAAAGTCTGGGAGCCCATACCCATCTGAAGTTCTCAAAGCACTTTCTCCCATACACAAGCATTTCAGAAATAGGTCAAAATATCTTCTAGCTAATTTTGGTTTCCAGAAAAGTTAAGTTGCATGCATATGGCTGTATTATGATTAAATGATGCAGATCTAAGTACTCTGAGTTTACAAAAAGAAAATGGTTATGAAGTGACTGTTTTCACTAGCTCTCTTTGTGTGCGTAGAACATAATTAACTGGAGGACAGGCTTGCCCTGGCACAAGTCAAAAACTATTTAAACAGAGATCTTTCAAATTAAATGTTTTGAGAGCCTGTTTGTGGGTTTTATGGATTTCAGGAGGGCAGATTCACATGGCAGAGTATGGGAACAACACAAGAAATGCCCATTTCTTGCAGTGCCTCTCTTGTTTGCCCACTCCCAAAGAATTACCGCAGATGAGTCACGAGGCTGAGGGTGCTCTGCAATGCAATCTGTGGTGACAGTGCCACTTCTTGACACAACAGAGACTAAAACACAATGGTTGGGTCCACAGGGAAACCATCATCTCCAGTAACAGCAAGCTGGGTGGCTGGGCTTTTCCAGCCTGGCTGTTCCCCTAAGGGTCAGACGGGTGACCCCATATGGACCACTGCTGCTCTGCCTGGAGCTCACCTCAGCTCCAGGGGTTTGCAGCCCCAAATCACCATGCTGTGGTGAATGCCACCCCACAAACACCTTCCTGTGACAGCTTGTCTTGATCCTGAAAGGTCCTTTATCCTGCAGAAGAGTTTGCTATTGGAGACTAAAGGCATTTGGTTGTGGCATGACGCAGAGCCTGGCATGGAAAGAAGTTCCATCTTTTATCACAGCAAGATGGAATTTAACTCATAAATTGGACATAAATTTACCACTGCCAACAGTGCAATACTTACTAAATCAACAGCAATTTCCTTGCATTCATTCTACTGTGGTTTAAAGCAGGCTTTTGTCAGTGTTAGCATCAGTTTATTACCGTGTCTGCTGCCCTCCATGCCAAGCTAAGCCAGGGGACACAATCTTCCCAGAGACACCAGCGTTCAAGGGACTTCTCAAATCTGGTTGAATTTACTGAGAACCAGCATAAATTATCCCGAATGGCAGCAAATGCCTTGAAAGAAGTGGCTCTTTTTGCCGCAAAGATGAATTGTCAAATGCTCATTTTGGGCACAAGTCAGATCTGATACCACGGTGGCACCACTAGGAAAGCAGAAAATGAAGCTTGATACCAAACATTCCCTGTACCTTTTTTCATATAACTTTATTTCATTCTTTCTCTGAGTGTGCTAAGTTATTAATGTTGTGGTAGGGATATGATCCAAGTCAGGGTGAATAAGGGTAACTGCTGCTGAAACAAGTGGTTCCCAGGCCTCCAACATGTTCACACCACTACCTTTGTGCACAGTAAAAAGAAAAAAAAGAAATTAAAAATTCCACAGTTAGAGGTCAACCACACCAGTCTCCTGATATATCACACTACCCAGCCACATGAACACCAGTGTCTGATCCAAGGGAAGCAGAAATGTGTTTCTAGGGGTAGGCATGGGTTTTGTCTCCTCAAAAGTTGTGATGTAAAAAAAAAATAAAATAAATTAAGCTTTGGCTTGCACACAACAGACCTTCCTGGTAAACCCTACTGGAAGAAGGCCTAAATTAGCCTTACTAAGACTAGTTTCTCAGAGAATTCACCTCTGTCCCTTTTTCCTCCAGAACAACCTTGAAATCACTCCTGAAATGCCTTTGGCAGGAAGGAGTCACATTTCTGCTTGGCTGCCCCAGATCACATCTTGAGTGGCATAGATTACATGGAGTCCAGTCAGAAAACACAGGGATCTTCTGCTTTAGCCAGATATATCCAGACCTGGAGGTCTGCTACAGCTGTGTCGGCAATTCAGCAAGTGGCAGTGCCAGAAATTAAATACAATATCGCTTTTTTTGGCTGCCAAAGTAGCTCTAAGGAACCATTTACACTGAGTACTGCAGAGTCCAAAATGTGGGAGGTATTGCCCAGAATGCAAGTGAAAATGTGACTTTAGAACTGCAGGTTGGCAACCAGCCTTCGCACTGCAAACAAAAAAAGGCCAAGGCCATTCCCAGGATGAAGCAAGGAGGGTTGACTCCCCACTAGTGTTAGCAAAACCTGAAGGAAAACAAATCCCCACACCATGATCCAGGAACAGTATGGCCATAATGAGATGTGCAGTTCTTCCCAGAGCTTTGGGCTGACAAAAATGTACATGAAGGCTTTTGCAAACCTCTCCACCTCTTGTAAATGGGGTACCACTTATACATTAGTTGCTGTACAAACACTTTGGGCTCAAGCCACAGTGAGCCAGGTCTTTGTTTTATCACAAGTTCCTCTTAAGCCAACACAAAACCACCAGGAGCAAATGAATGATTCCTACAAACTGTGATTTAGCTTTCAGTCAGTCTCTTTAGGGATCCATTTGTTTTCCACTCATTTTCTCTTTCCCATGATTTTCACTAGGATTACTTCAGTCTTTAAAGTTGGTTTTTGCATAGTGAAAAATATATTTCTTACAAAAGCAGGCTGCTCCTTTCTCCAAGCACTGCTCTTTGGACATTAGATTTGTACTATTTGTCATAGTTATTTCTATTCCTCTACAACTTCCTCTTTACCAGAAGTAATGTGCCACAATGCTTCCAAGTTCAGTAGGATTATCTGGTGGGTACAATACTACTTCTATGGCATCTCAATCTACTTTTATGAAGAAAATGTCCAGAAGCCTCATGCAGGGGAAATGCATCATTATATTTTCTATTGCTGAGAAAACAGCACTGCCTCGCTCTTCCACACATTCAAAAAAAGTAAGAGGGAAGAACATCAAACCAATTTTCCCTTCTATTTTTTACAGGATAAAACAGTTTCTACCAGATATACTTGCAGAACTAGAGGATCATTTCTCAGCAAAAAAAAAACTATCTGGCACATTTACTGCTGGGCATCCTGAACAGAGTTACCTTGATAAATCTGCTTCTTGGTATTGCCATTTGCTAAACATACAGAAAGATCCTTCTGTTCACCTTTGTGTCCCATTCATAAGTGAACTGCTTAAACAACTCTCCATTCCAAGCTGTCTCCCTGACTAATAAGTTCTTTTATTGACAGCTTGCCAGTAACAGCCCTAAAGTCAGCCTGAGAACATAAATACAGCCTCTTGAGCTCGCTTCAGTGTGTTAGAGGACGCTTTCAGTAATGTCGACAAAGCTTTAATGGTGTGAACTCAGAGCTGGAGTACTACTGAGCTCTCCAGCGATCAACACCCACAGAACATTCAGAGAGTTTCGTTCCAAAAGTATTTTAGGAACCCTTGAAATCAGAGGCTTTCTCTCTGCTCTGCAAGAGCTCAATTTGGAAAACAATTTAGGCCATTTTTAGTTACAGAAATGTTGAGATAACCCCGCTCATGGTGTCATTCTCCTGTTGCCTTTGTTTCCACAATGTCACACTTTCAAGCCGCCTCTGCTTTTGCTGTCCAGAGGGGCTTGTCTTTCCAAAAGAGCTCTGAACCACCATTAACATATAGCAAAAGCAACATTTGCTGTTCCAGCTCTGTCCTGGGCAGCTCGAGAGATGGAACACGTCTCACCAGCCTCGCTGCCTGCTGGGTGTTGTTATCTTTTGACTAAACCTAGAGAGGGCTCGAGGCTGCTCCAGCTCGTGGGGTGAAACGTGATTCACAGCTCAGGGAACGCTGGGACAGCCTCCCTCTGACCTCTCAAAGCTAGTGAACACAGCTCATAAAAACCCCTGGGTCGCAGCAGGGAGTCCTGAACTTCTTTACCTCATACTTTTTCATCCTATAGAGCAATAAACTCTTTTGGAAAATTGGTGTCTTGTGTCCCATTCTTGCTTTAAAGCGTCTGTCATTCACTTCTCCACCGGCTCTGAGAGCATGTGCTGCAGCACAGAGCCCCTGCTCACTCCCTGTCCCAGCTCAAACAAACTTTGGGCTTTAGGGCTTCTCTACAGACAAAAGTTTTGCTGGTTTAACAGTTTTTAAATTATCTAAAGCAGTGCAAAAGCCTGCATGGAGGAAAGGCTACTGGTTTGCAACCATCCTATACACAAATTAGACAATTACGGATTGATGCAGCTATTATGGTAACTTCCTGATTTAAACTAATTTGATGTAAGCTGGTTATAAACCAATTTAAGTGTGTCCAATCAGAGACATACACTGGTTCAGCTAAATGGATTTTGCAGCTGAACTGATGCTACTATTGTGCACGGACAAGCCCCCAGGCTTGCACAGCCTGTTTCTCCATTGCTTCTGTCTGCTTTCATTTACACCAGGACTGTAAACGTTCCCAGCTCCTGGCAGTACAGCTGAATGCCCACGCAGAACAAGTGGAATGTTAGTACAAACGCAGGCTTTTTTCGTTTCCCTGCTCCCAAAGAAGAGAAACATTAGTATTTTATCACGCAGTGTATAACTCACTGACGAGCTTCCTGCAGACAGCAGGCAGGCAAAAGAATGGTCACAGGAATGAAAACACAGTCTCATCTTCCCATGGCAAAGGATTCTCATTGCAGCCACGAAGCCCAGCACACATCTGGACTAATTCTAAGGAAATGGAGGTGTTACCCTCAGGTGGAGCCAGTGAAAATGAGCAGAATTAGGTGCAGTACCTTCCAGGGTTCTTGGAGAGCAGGAGAACGATTCCCTGGCCCCGTGGCTGCACAGAGGTGTCGTGGGGAAAGGGACAGCAGAAAGGCTGGTGCACAAAGGTACCTTGCAATGACTTTCACTTGCTCTCCATCTGTCCCTGAGAGTTTTATCTTTGTGCAATGAACACAGGGTGTCCCTGGGTGGTGCTGCTCTGATCCCAGCTCCTCACTTAAGCCTCAGTGACCCTGTCCTGGAGGCCACTGGAGCATGGTGCTCCTCCTGGCCCATCAGGTTCTTCCTGGTCTTATTTTTCATGATGGTGGCATCTCCCCAGGCCACGTTTCCTTCTGACCCATGCAACATGGCTCATCATTAATCATCTGCCCCGCTCTAAAAACCTGCTTCTATTAATTAGAACAGATTTATTTGGGGAGTAAAGACCCAGATGAAAAACCCTGCCTTTCCTGTCCATTGACTTCCTAATGATCCAATCCAATATATGAAAATCAGACAAGTTTGAAGTAAGCAGAAGAGCTTGACCTTAAAAATATTTCACTCCCTGTAAAAATGTGGGGAAACCCCAGTATTTTTATTATAATTGAACAGTGCTCTGAATTGCATTGTTAGTTTTTCCATAAAAAAAACCCAAAGCCATTTTCATGAGAACATTCTAAGAATTTCCTCATCAAAGTTCTGCATGGTTGAAAAGGCATTTTTCATCCAAAACCAAACATTTTGCAAAAATATTTCAACCAGCTTAAACAGTAATACAGATATAGGCCAACATAATGATATATTAGAATGTTGAGCTATCACTGGTCTGTGATACTACAATCTCTTAAAAGCTTGTAGCATTTTAATAAGTAGTGAGGACCAATTCAAAGCAAAGAGAAAACCCTTAAGCTCAGAGTAGACATATATAAACTGACAAGCTGACTATATTATCTAGACTGCTGGTTTATAGCTGTATTATGCACTCAATCAAAAAAAAAAAAAAAGAAAGGAACATAAAATGTATAAAGATAAGGTACTAGTGAGGGGTGGAGTTGTATTCTTTTCATTAGATACATTCTTTGATTCCCCTGCTTAAAATGCTGCAGTCAGCAGTAGCTTAATTCTAAGTTATAATTAGGGTTATGCATTAAACCAGGACTCTTGAGCATGTCTAACCTAAAGAAGTTCAATGAATAAATGAAAAACAGACCTGTGGCTGGCTGACTTGGCACCAACCAGGATACCAATATATAGTAACAGAATAAATTTAAAATGAAAATTAAATGTGGTCATTACAGCTTAAATTGATGTTATATTTGCCAAATGTTTATGAAAGGAAAATTTAAAGATAAGCATTATTTTGGAGGAGGCAGTGTGACCTGATACATAGCAGCTTGTTGTGACTTGGGGTGCATTTTAAAATAATTTAACACTAAGTTTTCAGAGTTCAAAAATGAAGTCAAACTTTTTTCTTCTTTTTTTTTCCCTTTTTTTTAAAGATTATTTTCCTCCAAACTGCATGTGGCCTTTAAATGCACAATTACATGGTACATTTTAGCTAATGAAAGCCTGTTTTTAACTCTCAGAATTGTTGTTTCTTAACAGCACTGGTTATTAACACTAGCAAGTTGAAAAAATAAAATTCTGATTTGCAAGAGATTAAAAACCTTAGAAAATTAAGTAAAGATGCTTTGATTGGTGGGATATTACTCTCTACTTATTATATTTTGTATTTCTGGTGTAAAAGAGGGACAGCCTAGTATCTTTAAAGATAGTGTCTTTCAAAAACTGAGCATAACAGTGAACTGTGGAGAGGAACTTTTCCCATTTTCTGCATTTCAGCAAATATTTCACTTGGTGATTATTTATGGATGGTTCTAAGCCCTTTTAAGGGTATTTAGCACCAGTTTGCATTTCACAATTGTGCAGCTTAATCTCATGCAAATCAAGTATCGAATGCGTAATTGCCACGCTCATAAAACCGGAATCACAGAAAGGGCAAAACTGGATGGCAGCAGTGGCTGAGCATAACCTGCATGTGAGCTGCACTGGGGATGCACCCTAACATTCCCACTGCTCTCTGGATATTGGGGGGCATGGCCACAGCCTGGATTTTCTCTGCTGTCAGCAAAGGAGCAGGCTGCAAATGGAGCTTTCCACTGGGGAAATGCCAGCTCTGCAAGCAGGAGTGAGCAGGAGTCCCTCCACTGGCCCAGCATGGTGAGCACCAAGGGTTTAAAGCTGTGGAGAGAAGTGTGAGCTTCTAGGCTTCTGTGAAAATTAGGCACAAACTAACAAGGGAAGAAGCTTGTTTAGAAAAGGTGGAGGCTTCTGTTTGGATTGTTCCTTTCCTTTGCGAAAGAAAGGAACAGCGCTCAGTGCTCAGTGCTCAGTGCTTGTGCTCAGTGAAGAAGCAAGGGGCTGAGCTCTCCAGCAGGAGCTCCAACGATTGGATTCAGCTCATTCAAATACATATCCTCATGCTTAAGCATGTGCTTAATTTTAAGCAAAAGGAGTCCCTTTGAAGTCACACCATAACAAGACATGCACCTAATGTTAAAACATATATTTATAAGTGCTTTACTGGATTGAGGCCAGAATGTCTTGTTTGCAGGATGCAGCCTTCAATATGTAGGTTCAGAATCTTAATTTACAGACCTGATCTTAAGGAATAGGTTTGTGCCAAACTGAAAAAACTTGCTTTGCTATCACATCCATTACCCTTCTGAGTCCCTTGGGTCTCAGATGGGCCCTGTGGACATGCCTTTGCACACGGCTGTGCAACCACATGGAAAAGTTGGCCAAACTTCAAAGAATAGGAACTTCATTTTATGTGTGTGTGTGTGTCTATATGCATTTATATAAATATATATGCACATGTGTGTGTGCATATGCATGTCGTGCCTCTGTGCGTGTGCATATGTATCAGCCTAAGAGGCAATGGAGCCAAACAATTGTTTTTGTAAGGTGTATTGATTACATCAGTGATGTTTTCTAAATAATTAAAGGTTTGCTTTGATCTCTGATTGTAGGCTTGGCCTTATGACAGCTAATGTGTGTACCTTTAACTAGTTCCATCCTACACTTACCTATCATACAGCCTCACACAGGGTCATTGCCACTCATCTGACAAGAAAATGAGTGAATTCAGGAAGCAAGACTAGCATAGAACTATTCCACAGGGCAGAGGGGCGGGATCCAGTTTCCTGCCAGTTTACATCTCCAAGCTGAATCACAGTGAGGTCAAAGCATCAGCAGTGCTGATGCCAGGGGAGTCACCTGGGCAGGCAGGTGGGAGGGAGGGAGCTGCCAGCCAGGTGTGCCAGCTGCTCCCTGGCACAGCTGCACAGGACCAGCTCACCCCTGCTGTTAGAGGACACGAAATAGAAGCATGGACTCATGAACAGCAGTGAGGTTTTCAATTTCAGATGAGGTAGGAAGTTTTTATTTTAGGGTTTAGCAACTTTTTGTATAAGGTGTTCCGATACAGGTCAACGTGATTGGCCAAAGGAGCTACTTCTTTGGTCTCATTGGTGAAACAGGAGAAAAACACATTCAGAACATTTGTGTGACATTGTTTTGAGGACTAAAACTTATTTACAAAAAACAGTTCTTGAAAGATAACGTTCCCAAAAGATTTTCTCTTGGGAACAGATCAGTTGCTGACAGGCTGAAAAACTCTCTCAGGTTCAGAAAATCATGTCTACACACCCCTCTGCAGCAAAACCTTCCTCTGGTGAAACCCACACCCAAGCTGGAGAATACAAACCGGGATTCTTATGTAAAATAACTCCTTTCCTTAACTCTGTCATTTTTTTCAGCTACAATTGCCAGTTAAGGAGACAGAAGAGGTTAATCATCCGCCCAGCTGACGGCAGGCAGCCCAACAAATCGGCAGAGATCATCCAGAGGCCCTCAGCTCATGTAAGTCAACATGGTTTCATCAAGCTTGGAGCTTACACCATCATGCACTCACTCAGGATCTAAAACCCAAATCTGTAAATGAAAATGATGCTAATTACAATTCACCACCGAGCAGCACTGCCTTAATTTTAAGGAAATGAAGGAAACGGGCTTGCTCTGTGACAGTCGATATCATATTGCCATACAACTAACTTAAAGTTGTATAAGTTAGATTATAACTTTTGAAGAAGCAATTATGATTTTATTGCACCCACTCTGCTGATGATTAATGCAGAGAGCCTAGGGGAAAATGCATCCTATCATTTGCTAACATGCACTATAATTATGCATACCTCTCCAGGTACTGTAATTTAGGACTTAAAGAGCAACATTCTGAACGAGGACTGCTGCACTTGTAAAACATTACAGATGTGTTATCATATAAATGAGGCAGCTTTGACATGATAGTGTTCTAATAAATCCTCAGCTAAGATTTGGAGACAAGATATGTCAAAAGCAAAATCCAAACCCTCTCTTAATCTTCTACATAAACTGTTTATTTTTTCTGAGCTCTACAATAATACATGTGTCAAGAAGGCTTTGATGGTTTCAAGATTAAAGTACAGTTGGATTTTTTTTCCCTTTACAGGTCATCTCGAGAATTCTCATTTTAGTTAAATTAACTCAGCTATTTGTGGGTTTCAAATGTGAAGCAAAATATAACAGTTTTCACCAAATTGGGAGCTTGTGAGATGAACTTCATAAATAACAAACTTATTTCACTCCATCTCAGGGAAAGTTTTTAAATAGCTAATGCTGAATGATCTTCTGTCAGCTGGAGAGTTTCATTTCAAACCATTTACAATCAATTCAGAAGAAAAAAAGAAAGAAAAAAGTTTTTATGCAGTGAGATGAATTTATGAGTCTCTTCAACTTATGTCCATTCTATTTATTTTTTATTTATATCACAATTCTGACCTGATGTCTCAACCAAGACTAAGATCCCATTCTGTTTCACAAGATAATTGGAGAAGGAGTTTCTCTCCCTCCACCGCTTAATTTACAATCAAAAAGAGAAGTTTGGGAGAGGGAATAGCAGAAAAGCAGCAACTTGTCAGGCCCATTCACAGGTAAAAAGCTGGGAATAAACCTGAATTTTTCGGTGCAACCTGAATTCAGTTGTAAATACTTTTGATGCTGTCCAGTTATAGGTGCCTCATTACTAGCAAAAATACCACTTTTCTTTTAAAAATACACTGTACAGAACAGATCACATGCACAGACACACTCACAAAACTCTTCTGGGCTGCTCCTGGAATAAAATAGCAAGGTCCTTCCAGGCTTTTAGTGGGGAATTTCTAAAAGCTGTCTTGGTAAGAATTAGGGAAGGAAGAAAAAGAAACAACCCAAATAAACAGGAAAAGCAGGATTTAACATAATAAAGCGTGAACAGCAGTTGGATGTTATACCAGCATCTGCTCTAATTATGCTCTGTGAGTGGTTCAACTGCATTTTGTGGTTGACTGTGCTGAAAGCCTCCCATAAGTTGAGCTGGTAGAATTCTAGATTTATTGCTATTCAAAATCAACGGCTAAAGTCAACATATATGTGTAGTTATTCTTTCCAACTTGCATTGTCAGACGTAATTTTACATCAATTTCATATTTTTTTGCCAAAACAACAACATAAATTAAAAGCTTTTTAACAATGTGACCACAGGAAAAAAAAATCCAAGAAAGCTATGTTATCTGATATACTACAAACACCCTGGTTCCCAAAAGCAGATTATTTTCAGGTCTATTACACTGAAGCTATTTTTTAAACTTTGAAAGAAAAATTCATATTTTTGGTCCATGAAGATTACCCAGCTTCTTGTGTCTAGTTCTGATTTTTCAGCCAGCAAACAAAAATTCATTATATTCTCCTACTTCACTAAAAAAAACCAAACTCAAGTGGGAAAACTTTTATTATTTTAATTTTAGTTTTCTGCAAACATTCAGTTAATTCTTTGCTATTTGTCTAATTTTACCTGATGTGACAAAAATTGGAAGACTCTTTCAGTTAGAATCACTATTCTTACAATTGCTCTGGTTGCTGATAACACATGAGATGCCTGTAAAAAAACATTTGGTTTGTCTCCTGTCTTCATCTTTTTTAAAAATTTGAGTAGTCACTCAATATTCACATATATTTCAGATACAGACAGTTCTCACGATACCTGGTAGTATTCTTTGAAAATTATTGCTGCTCATTTTATCAGACATGAAGGAATCTCTTTGCTTTGTGATCTCTTCCTTCTCAGGGAGAAACTGAACCCAGCCTCAGTTTTCTTACGGTCACATTAAAAAAGTGCATTGACATTTTGTAGGGCTCTTAAATACCCTATCTTGCAGAAACTGATACCATGTTTTACATTTATAAAATAAACCTGTTTTACTAAAAATCTTCTCAGGAGATTTTGGCAATCCTGGTATTACAATATTTCTCTCCAACACTCTAAAGAATGTAACTGATTCCTTCCAACTTGATGTCACTTGGAAACACCAGTCCTCAGTTTCCTTTAATAAAGAAGGATTTGTGAATGCCTCATTAAAAACAATGAATAAAAATCAAAGAGGAGGCAATTTTGCCCTGCAGAAATGATAAAAGAGAAACAAATTATGCTTTTGCACAGGTCACAGTCTCTAAGGCTAGTGCAAAGCCAGCCAACAGTGACTGAAACAGGAACATCAACAGGCAAGGACACATCTGAACTGGATCCTCAGCAGCAGCACCACCCCATCAGCCCATTGAGTGGCCCAAGTGAACCCTTTCAGAACCACATTGACCAAAGAAACCTGAACTGAGATTTGGCTGTAGCAGGAGCTGGCCTTAGATACCCTCTGCACATACTGCAGGAAGCCCCTCCAATTGCAGACCATCATCATCAGAGAAGAACTAGATGGCCAAATACTTCGTAAGCTATCTCTTTTTTGATTATTGCTCAGAACAAATACGCAAATTACAGAATTTCAAGTAGAAGTAAATGTTCTCATACTGCAGAGCACGCACTAAAATATGTGCACGCACCATCACAAGATTTGCTTTTTTACAAATATGGCTGAAATTGTTTCCATAATAGTTCGTGTTTGTTCTTTTCCCTCTTCACATTTAGTTGATGTAAATTGTAGGTTTCGTGCGCTCTGAAATGATGTTCACTTCATCAGCATTTCAGCACTACTTTATCTGTATATAAAGATCCAGCATCCTCACCCCTAACACTCTTCTTCACATTTTTTACCTCAGATTCTTTATACTTTGTGCGATACTCTTGCAGTGACTTCCTCCTCTGACTCATCTCCATGAACCAGCACAGCAATTTTGTGTGCCACTCAAGCAGGTTCTGCACATGTCTGGTGTTGCATCACTCCCTGTTGGATGATTTAACAGCACAGCACTGCAAGGTAGCCAAGATCATCATGACAAGGTTTTGAAAGAAAAGGACAAGCATGCAAACTTGCTTGCACTCACCATTTTTATCACCTTTCCAAACTAAAGACATTTATCCATCAATGTTCATGAATGTTAATGGAGCTCGGCTCTGGCTACACTGAATAAAGGAAATACTGTCCTTGCTTAGTGAGTTAAATAAACTAATTCTTGTGTGCTATAGTGGTTCCCAGGAATGCCGACCCTTTGGGTAGACTTAAACTGGCCTGAAGTGCAAAGCTGACCTGGCCACAGCTCTGTTGAGCGTGGTGTCTTGGCTATAATTCAACACAAGGCTCTATCTCCTCTCAATGCACAGGTCATATCCTCAAGACTGCTCCAATGACTGATACAGACATCTGTCAGCATCTACTGCCTGAGTGCCTGACAGGAAAAATGAAATCACACAGAAGTGACACAGAGAGCAAAACATATTTCTTACTCAAGGTGAGATTTCACACCTCTGCTAATCCTTCAGAACCATTTGCAGGGATTTTTCATTTCTTCATGAAGACATGAGTTTGATAAGAGGTGTGAAGTAGATGATTTAACACTGCTGTTAGTGACAAAGCAACTTTGTCTCTGTCTTGCTTGAAACTGGCCTTTGGAAGTCTCCAATAAAGAGAAGAATGGAAAATTGGGAAATATTCATTAATGGTACCCCAGTGGGATTTTAGCTCTGTCTTCTTCTCCCCCTTTCTACAAATGCATTAGTCAATTCAAACAAAGTATTCTTCAGATGGAGGTGCACAAAAATGTGTTACTGGTGACTTGTTTTATTTTCCCTATAACTGCAATCCAAAAGTTTCAATTTGAATGTCTCCTTCCACAGGGAGAAAGAGGCAAAGCTGCAGGATGATGACAAGACAACTTTTCCACTCAGCAGACAATGAACAATAATACACACTTTTAGATGCATTTAGCCAAGATGGAATTTGCTGATTGCATTGGTGTGGATGGCAAAGGGAGGACTGAAATTTTAAATCAAATTTTCCCCTTTGCTGAAGGGAAGCAAATTTAGTGCCAAACCTGTGTTGGATGGTTCTTGCAGAGAACATAATGTGTTATTATTTGGACATGAACACACAGGTTAAACACTCATCTTTCCTCACTGTACACAAAATAAAAGCTCCAGTCTTATAAACTTTTCATCTTCTCCCAGTACCAAGACTGCTCTCCACAACACAAAGTACTCAGGTTCACCCAGGCACAGTCTGCTCCCAAATGGGGGTGTAGACAGATCTCACAAGATGCTGTGTGAACATTTCAGGAGGGAAAACTCTTGAAACCCCCAGAAGTCCAACCCCAGTGAATGTGGGGGCAGATACATCCCTTAGTTTATGTCAGAGGAGAAAATCTGAGCCGGCAGCACAGGCAAAGCTGTGGGAGCATGAAGGGCACACGCTGCTGTGAGTTACAAATACCAAAGTAAGAGAAGGGCAACCACCAGTTTGAATCACCAGCACATTCACACATCTTTGGGTAGAGGTGTGCTAAAAGAATGAAAGCATTTTGTTATTTTTTTATCTTTATCTTTAAAAAGAAGCCCTATCAGACTAAGGAAATATCCCACCAGATAATCAAAAGGTTACTTGACAATAACTTCAGTTCTCACTCTGGCACACTAGACATTCCCAGTCCTCCAGGAATCTGCTGTATTGCTCTTTGGAGAGTTCCCAGAGTCCCAGCACATGAATGGAAGGTGGTTAAGTTACACAAAAAATCTCTGCAGTGTTGCTTAGGAGCCAATCTTTGGAGTCTATAATGAAAATCAACATCTGTGCATTCCAGAGACTTTGAACTTCAGGTGTTTCACACTTCCTGCTACTCAATTTATGGAAAATGCAAATGAAAGCAAAGCAGATAAATGTTCTTTAACAACAGGAGGGGTTTGTTGTGTTTGAAATTGCATTGTTCTGAGGGAGCAGATTAATTTAGCCACTACCCAGGATACCAAAGGTTATGCTTAGAGTGGAGACAAAACAGAACCTGTGCATATTTTGATAAGGTTACATCATCAGGACAGCAACAATAAAACCAGCTTGCCATTGCTGTGCAGACCAGTTTTCAAGCAGGAGGTGTCTTGTACTCCCCCTTAATATTGAATCAGGCTGAATGACATTTGAAATGGCAAATAATTTCCCCAGGAGATGCAGCTGCAATCTGAGTATTTTCTGTTCTTGCTCTCAATCTGATTTCTCTTTTCCACAGTATGAGGCAGCTGAGTATAATGCAGGAAACATTATCAGCAACAATGCTACAATTAATGCTGAAAGAAAATGAATATTTGTCTACAGAAGAATAGATTTTAGAATACCTAGGGGAACTACTGTACTTTGAAAATGAAGCCATTTTGTGTGTTTACTGAAATGCACTCATATTTTTGTGGTTACACTGCCTAGTTAACCATACCAAGGTAATAAGTGCATAGGCAGTTTTTACTGTCCTGTATTGAAGCTGTTTACTGAATGCTAAGTAGTTGAGGTCTATTCAGAAAACAGTCTATTTTGGCTGTAATCCATCTACATGTTTCCACACCTCACTCCTTCCATCATTAAGTCCAAGAACTAGAAAGGTCATGACCATTTCTCTCTGGTTCAGAGCTGCAGAGGACATCCCAACATGGAAATGAGTCCTACAGCAGCAATACAGAAATCATGGAAATCCAGTTTTGTGCTGTGTTATTGGTGAATGTGGAGGTGGACAGACATGGAGGTCTCCCATCTTTTCTATCTCAGGGTGTCTTCTTTTCCAGTACTTAAATGCCAGAAAGTCTAACAAGTGTTCTATTCAGCTCTCTGGTGAGATGGGATAAAGAAACAGATGCTGTCAGAACATCCAAGCCAGCAACCAAGGCCCAAACTGAAAGGTGCTATTAATAGAGAGAAATAAGCAACTAGACATCAAACAGCTCTGGGCACAATAAGGCTTTAGAATAATCTAATGCCCCCTTGACCATCTGCATATCATCAATCAGGTCATCCAAGAAAAAGATCTATAAATAACCTATGTGACCAGCTCTGAAAAGGCTTTTGATACAAGCCTTCCTAAGTGCAAATGGCCACATTCACACCACCTTACTTGAGAGCACAAGAGTCACTTGTCCCTACAAAGCAGTTGGTTGGTCAAAAATCTTTCATGCTCACACTTGATTGAACAGCACAAACAAAAACTACAGTGAGCCAGCTGCAGTCCCTCACCAGGAGCACCAGCAAAAGAGCCCAGGTTCACCCCAGAAGGTCCAGATTTCTGTCCAGAGGGGTAACTTGCCCCACATGGCTCATTTACAGTATAGTCACTTAGTTTGCTGTCTATCTTCTTAATTTGCTACATCAGGACTTATCATTTAAATGATCCCAGATCAAAAAAAAAAAGGGCCCAAATGCTCCAGGGAGCAGCACCCCAAAGTCTGGAGCATGGCTCTGAAGCACAGTGCTAAGCCAAAATACCAACAATGCTCAGTTTGGGTTCAGGGAGCTCTGGTAATGATCCCTGTCATCCAAAGCAAAAGCTCACTCTGAGCCCTCAAATCCAGCATCTCCTGTGCCTAATAGGAGCACTGGGGATCCAAGTCTTTCTGTGCTCTTACTCCCCAAAGCTACAGACCTGCTGGAGCTGTGGGTCCAGTGCTGACAGTCAGAGAACTGCCCAAGACCCTGGAGTACAAGAACATGAGCAAAATCTCCTCTGACATTCCTAAGGAGGTCTTTAATAATGTAGCCCTCAGGTTAAATAAATATCTTTGATCAACAGGGCATAGTTATTTATTATTCATTTACTTCTATGCAAGAAATACAGGTCACCCGCTCAAGCAGGCACTGTCACATTCATTTTTAACTCAACTGGAGATAAGTCTTTTTTTATTGGAAATGATCATAATCCCATTGGCTTCAATGGAGTTTCATGAGCTGAAGTCATCAGTTAATCCATATCATAGTTACTAACTGATGATCCTTCTCAAGCAATTAAAGCTGTGTCCCTCAAATGACATATGGTTTCCTATAAAGAATTCTAAGTCTACATGAGGGATTGGTGATTCCTCAAAGTGTTATGTGAAGATAATGAAAATCTGAGAATATATTTGCTATGAATAATTATTTTGGCTTAAATGCTTTTAGCAAAGCCTAAACACATTCTGTATTTATTCAGTAGTCAATTTTTTTCAGTCATAATCACCACCCTGATTTTCAGTTGATTTCAATGGATTTATTCTGGTCCACCTGAATGCTCCACCTATGGATCTCCTCCACAAAGTCAGCTCTACTTTAGTGGATGGCCTGATACAATTTTCTTTTTTATTTTCTGTGGTAAGTTTCTTTTTTATCTTCATGAACTATAATAATAATGAAACTACTTAATGCTTGTATTGTTTTCCAAAGACTACTTTTCGCTGAAGTAAGTATGGGGACAGATTTTTTTTTATGAAATAATAGTGTTTACTACTAAAAATATTTAATCATAATTACATTAAGAAACATACATAAGAGCTAAGTAATAAAATAAAATTAGTTGGAGAACACAAAGGGGGAAAAAGACAGAAAGGATTAAGTAGAGTCATATAAGGAATAGATTCTATTTAATGAAAATTTCCACAGTGTTCAACATTTTTATTATGGTTAATAGCACTGTGCTTCATTTTTGTCTGCAGTAATTGTGTGTCCTTAATGAATGGGCACTCTTATTTCCCCATTGAGCACTGACAGAAATTAATAAACCTAATTCTGTAGGTTTAAGTTTAATTCTAGTGAAATATATAAAGTAGTTACATTTTCACTTAGCTGCTAACTGGAATAGAAATGGGTTTAAGCTTTTCAGCAGCTTAATAGGGAACAAATTGGGTTTTCTTTTATTTCTTTTTTTTTTTCTCCTTCAGTACTTGGGTCTATTTTCATTGCTGTGTTCAAGAAAGGACATGTCGTGGCTGGTGAGGCTGAACTAAGCCCACAGTGAGAATTGTTAATTTATTTTTTTTTCAGTATGATTACTAGACTTAGCCCTTTGTGCCAGCCTCGCTGTTAATTATTGGTAAAGACCATCTCCTTGGTTTACATTTTGATAGAGATCATGAGCAATAGAAGACTTCAGACTGCCATCTAGAAAGCCCAGCTCTCATAGAACTCTGGAGTACAAGCTTTCAGGTTCACTCCTTGCCCGGTCGTGCAAGGCAGCAAACACAGAAATAAACTGGAGCTGAGAAAAAAATGGGTGACATTGGATATAATGATAAAAGCCATCTTTCCTGCAAAAGGAAGGGGAAAACCTGCTGCCTTCCAGCAAATTTTGAAAGAAATAGAGGAGTCCATCCTTGAATGTTCTGTGTTGGGTGCACACAGAAACATCACCAAACCCACAGCACCCCAGCCATGAGCTGGGCACAGGGGACACTTTCCCACTGGCTCAGACCCCACCATGTACAACCTCATTGATCTCCAGGAGAAGCCCTTCCTGGCAGAGGGCTGGGTTTAACAGCTCAGCACCGAGGGGGACTTGCAGGAAGGTGAATAACCCAAAAGCGCAACCTGGAATTCAAGGCAGAATTTGACCGTGAGACTCTGAGGTGCAGCGTTCAGCTGCTGCCAAGGCCTGGGCAGGGGAACGAACGTGGGCCTTGTTTCTTTTTTGGATTAGTAGCTTTTAAGAGCAACTCCAGGTGCTGAAGCGAGCCATTTCAAGAGGCACTGCAGAGTGCCTGAAGGACTTGGCATGCTCACTTTTGAAAGAACCAATATTGTGACCACAGGTGGGCAATAGTGAGACAATCACTTTCTAAAATACATCATTTTAAAAACAAGAATAGAAACATCAGTCTGGCACCATGACAGAAGTGTTCTTTGGGGAATAATTATATGGATTCTTCGTATCCTACAGTTTCATTTTAGAGTGGGCCAAATCCCCAGCTGGTTTAGATCAGCAGCTGATTTACTCCATCTAAAATCCTGGCCTGGTATTTCATTTCGGTTATTACCTTATCTTTTACAGTCCCCACTGTCCTAATTTATCATCTGTGTTAGGAATCGCAGGAGCACGGTAAGGGGTTACCACAAACAAAGGAGTAAAGATAGGGAAAACCTAAGATTAAAGCAAAGCCACGTCACAGGCCCTTCTGTGCCCCCATCTGTCCATTTTGCTTGATCATGGGACTGAAATATAGTTGAATCATATGTAAAGATGTGGAGGCAGAGGAGGCGGCGAGATGACGGCGAGATGACAGCGAGAGGCAGGAATCAGGCGGGAGAAGGGGTTTGAAGTCATTACAGGAGAAGATGTAGGAGGGCAAGAGGAGAGAGGATGAAGCTGTGGTGGAGAAGGCTGGATTGCACAGAGGAAGGACAGGAACTGCTGCAGGGGTCAGCACTTTGGGGATGCTGCAGGACAAAAGCTCAGGGAGGAGAGGGTCTGGTGCCTTCAGGCTTCAGTGGTGGGCAGCAAGGGCTGACAGGAGGCGTGGGCAGGGTCAGCCTGGGAATTGGGCAGGTCCTCTGTTCCTTCTTTCACTGTGGGTTTGTGTACCAGCCCAACTGGGAACACAGAGCAAGGCCCCATAACCCTGGCTGAGCAAAGAAAACCACTGCAAAAAAGAAAAGAGTAACTTATAGGACTTGATCCTTCCCTTGAGACTACAACACACAGAGCTGGAATGGACTGAATTCAGCAGCAGTTGTTCCAGAGAGAAATGAAGTAATATCCTATTGCACATCTTCCCAAAAGCAGGCTTTTCCCATGCATCCCCTTCACAAGGAAGAGCAGCTGCAAAGCCTGCCCTGAGCTGGCTCTGCCAGTTTATCTCTGTTCTGGAAGCCTCCAAGGTGTTTGAGTTAAGTATTTTGAGTGAGATTAGTGTTGAAAAGAAACAAACACTTACTAAGCAGCAACAGGTAACACCCTGCAAGGCAGCAGAGAGCCATGTGCCTGGTGCCTCCTCCTCCTCCTGTCTCACAGGGCAAGGGCTTTGCTGCTTATGGGAATGAGAGGAAGAAGGCAGGGAATTCAGGAGCTCTCCACATAGACTTAGGGCTACCTGGTGCCACCCTGGGGTGAAATAATGTGGTTTGAACACTGACTAGTCGAGATCCTGGGCCTGGGAAGGGCCTGTGGTAAGAACCAAACCTCTGCAAATGGCCACCAGCACTGTAGTGAGCACTGAAGGGAAATGTCAGGTTTTCAGCCACAGACTCCACTTCAAGGATGTGCTTCTCAGTCTGGAGGAAAGTGTTGTAACCATGAAAAAGCTGAGTAGCAAGAAATGGTAACAACTGTCTCCTGAAAACAATGTAGAAAACAATTTAGTCTTCCCAAACAGTACCTGCCTAGTGTCTGCTGTCTAGAGAAAGACATTTTAGGTTTTAGGCATAATTTTTTTCAGATGTTTTCACACCACGATGATTTAATTATTTCTCTCTGATCAGCTAAAAAAAGCCATTTGGTTGATGACAGATAGCTAACAGCTTCCCTATAGTAATCCATATATGAAAGTTGAGGTTACATCCTTCACTTAGTCAAAGAAATGCATTTTTCTGACCTGGTTCCCATTACTTCTCCCATTAGTAGCAGACTAGTAAAGGTGCCCTGCTGTACCAGCCACCCTGTTAATCCACCAGAGTTGGATTTCCACCCATTTTTTCTATAGAAGACCAGCAGTATATTCCTCTGCTGTTTGCCTGCTTTACAGGAGTCCCAGAAGACACACAAATGTATTATTTGGAGAGCATATGCATGCAGACAATTAATATAAACTGAAGTTTCATACTTTATTCAAATAATTTTATTTTTTTACTGAAGTGTCCTATGTTTCATGCTTGTCTTTAAAAACCATAAACTTAGTGTGCCATGTTCTAATTAGAGGGCTGGAGGAGCAGCACAGGTGCAATGGGGACTGGATCTACCAGCTGAAATTCAAGTTTGAGAGCTGTGATTGATTTGCCGTCACTGACAGGACCTGACAAAGAAAACACTGGATCCTGTTCCAGAGTTGCACCTCCTAAAGATCTCTGCAATTATATGAAATTAATATCTCTTCATTTCTTTGGACAAAACTGCAGTTTCCCCAAGGCTCTATTTCAATCCCTGTCCTACACATTTCCCAAGCACTGGAATATTGACATGCAAATCTGACAGGCGTGCTCCTCAGTGTGCCACATTTACAGTCCACCCCTGCATTTGCAGATCAAATTCCATCACCTAATACACAATTTTAGCCCTTGTGATTACTCCAACACCCACAGGAGATGCAGCTCTCTCAAGAATGAACTACCTGCTCCAGACACAGCAGGGGGAATGGTGCATCACCACCTTCCCTCTTGAATTTTTAAATCAACTTTAATTGTAGCAAAACTCTCAGGCATGTGTGTCAGCAGTGCTGTGAAGCTGTAGAGGATCACGTTCCTGAGCCCCACAGCACTGGTGAGCCAAGTGAAATGGAGGGACCTGAGCATGAGCAGAAGCAATGTCTGACCATAAATACATAAAATGTCCTGAGAATCACAGAGGGAGGGTCAGAAGACATCCAGAAATGTAGAATGAGGACCAGGCAGGGAAGGGGAAAGAAAAATAAACAGGAGGGAAATGAGAAAAGAATATTGTCCCAAGTCACTATAGACAATCAGTCCATTAGGACAATGACTGCATTACAGGAAACCTTATTTGCCCACACATCTCTGCTTCTGAAGGAACAGCTCATTCTCCACTGCAGCATCCTCTCATTGGCCAAGGCAGCAACAGAAAACTCAGAGCTCAGCCTGAGTCTCGCCCAGAACTCTTTACACAAAATTCTAATTAAGGTGCACAGCTCTGAGAGCAGAAGGATAAACATAGGCTATGCTGGTTGAGCACTGAAAGGGGAAAAAAGTGTTTCAGTTGTTTTCCTCCCCCATATGTGCTACAAGCCACAAACTATGTAAGCCACAAGCACCATGGGATCTGGACTTTGGAATCCTAGATGATTATGTTTATTCTGGTTTTTGGACATTTTGTTTTAATTTTTTTATTCAGTTAATGTAAATAGGAATTGATGTTTAACTCCCAGAGCACTTGAGGACATGTCATGAAGACTATAGTCTACTGCTCTTCCTATAGCATATTGTGAGAAGGGAATAAAATAATCAATGAGGCAGCATAACATGAGACAGTCTGGAGGCCCCACATTTGGTTTAGTGTTCATGACAACAATAATTAGCCAGGATTAATCATCATAATGTTTTTTAAAATTTAACTCAAGAGTGGAAAGCAGTTAGCTCAGGAATTCTGCCACCAGAATTTTAGCCCCAGTGTAGTCCACAATGATTGCACTAAAAGCCACAACTCTTTTATTAATCTTCAATGGTTTAAATAAAATAAGCTGCTGGGACACAATAATGATTCATAAGAGATCAGTATCACTACAACACACATATATATTTGTTACCATAGCATTTTCCATGGAAGTCACACACTGCCATGGAGATTAAACCTTGCCTTAACCCATACTCACTTCAAAACAGAACCTTGGCAAATATGTCCCTGGCTGTACTAATCCCTATTAAGAGAGATTTTGAAATTTCTCATAACCTGTGAATCAAACACATGCACATACCTGAAAAGTAAATTAGATTACTCCAGCCATATATAAGGTCTTTACTCTGCACCATGAAAGGCAGTGGGAGACCTGCTTGTCATCAATGAATGCAGGATGAAGAAGTTAATAAGATTGAAAGTGATAAGGCAATGCTCAATTTTACTGAAATCAAAATTGCTCAAAAGCTTGAAATGTCACACAGGAAACTAAACATGAATATGGAAAGGAATGCCTTGGACAGGAAAATATACGCAGCTTCATCCTGATCCCAACACAGTTCAGAAAAAGAAATTTAAGCCATTTTTCACAAGAGTGAAATATTCCTAGGAAATGCATCATGCTCATCTCTCACATATCACCGCAGCAGCAGGACATACCCCTCTCACTTCTCCTGGGATGAGTCAGGAGTAACAGAAGTGTTATATATCATTATAAAGTTATATATGACTGATTTAGGCAAGATCGCAATCAGGCCCACAGATTATTTGTTGAACTGATGGTCAAAGAGGAACTCTTAAGTGACTTCTGGATAGCAGCAACGTTTACTTCTAGGGAAAATTACCTGTTTGGACAAGCACAAACCATAATCCACACACAAGACATTCATTCAATCATTAATATAAGCAAGATTTTAGTATCAAATGGTGCTAAATGCTTTCATGGTTTCATGCTAAAGCCTGGCCCTCATGAATATGGGCTATGGAAGTGCCATGTTGTTCAACAGATAGAAATGGCTTTTCTAGTAACTCCTCCTGAACTCATCACAGTGTGCAACAGGCACAGACCAGAGCAGAAGCCACCTTTAATTCATCATCTGAATACAAACGATTGTGAAAAATGTCAGAACTATTCTACCAGTTTTAACATCATGGATTCCGTGCCAGAAAACCAACAAATGCAGGATGAAAAAATAGCAAAAAGTAGCATTACTTTGACCAGACAGGGATAAGGTAACAGTGTTGAACAATCCTTTGCCCAGTGACCTGAATAAGGAAGAACAAATGTCTGAGGGTCTCAAGCTCCTCGATTTAAATTTTAAGGCAATACTTCCAAATTTTAGTCTACTCCTAATATTTAGCTTGGTTTCAGAGAGGCAAATCAAATCTTGAAAAACATTCTGCTTTCTTTCTCCTATGTATCTATTGATGTTAAAAGAAATTTTAAAAGTAATCAAACAACTGATTGTTCATGTGCTAGATTAATTCCTAGGGGAATATTTCAGTTTCCCAATGTAAGAAACAAAAGTACCCCTCACATATTTCCAGGAACAAACAGCAAAGTGACAGCTGAGATTTGTTTCTGTGAACCTTCATGGCTGTGCTGTCAGCAGAGTCCAGGTGTAGCCCATATGAGCCGAGAAAACCAAGATTCTTAGGAGCACAGTCCTATTTCCATGTGCACAATACATCCATGCCAAGGTGCACTTGAGCATCTGGAATTCACTGCTCTGTCTGGACTGGATTTTAGCTAATGTCTGAGAGATTTATGCTGCCAGGTAGCTCCCACTCTAAAGCTGCTCTCATGGGCTCTGCAGGATTTGTTAGCCACTGAAACACATGTCCATGCAGTACCAGTGACTCATTTAAGAGGCTTTAGTGATAAAAGCAAGGCTGGCCAGCTGCACATTATAACAGGTAAAGATGAGACGAGCTCTCTAGTCAATGATTTGGAAGATTCTTTCATTTGTATGGCTCAGGGAATGTCTGGGACAGAAGATACTGCAAGGAGTAGGATTTGCAGCACATGGATCACTGACATCTATGGGACCAGACCAACACTGCCCAACTGCTTAAGTCTCCTGCTCCAAGTGGTGACTTCACATTTAACAATAATTCCCAGTAGGCATTTTCTCCTTGAACATCTTCAGCTGCTGCATGAAAGCAGAAGTTGTTGCTCTTAATTGAACAGCAGAACACGTCCTGGGACCATCTCAAGAGGCTGCAAACACAAACCTCTCACAGGAACCACTGAGGCTGGTGCCAGGGCCCTCCCCTCCTTCAGCACAAAACAAGTGGTCCCACTCCTATTCACCACAATCTCACTTTATTCCCTGCCATCAACTCTGCATTTTATTAAAGCATCAGAAACATCCAAGCCTTCTCTAGCCAAGGACTACAATGCATAAGAAGGAAAGTTATGGGGTATAATTTAAACTTACCTTAAACAACAGTCTTTTAGGTGTAAAACAGCTGTTTGTTCTAACACTGAAAGTCACTTACATTAGATTAAATAAATAGTCAAGATCAACTATCACCAGGCACTTCAAGCCTGAGCATGTAAACTCTTATTTAAATGAATCACTGGGTCATTTTAATCAGTTAAGTGGCTTAGCCAGGAATTCCTGCCGTTCCTTTTGGTTTCAGGAGCTTCCCTACCTGCACTCATCACTACTAAAATAATCCCTCTGCTCCACCCAGGTATTAGGCCCCAATTCATCAAAATCCCTGGAAAAGAAGTGAACTTTAGTGGGCGAGAAGCTCCTTAGAAACGGAAGGATGACTCATGATCCTAAACCTGTGCTGCTGCCTTTGTATTCTTGGTCATTGATAGGCAATTTTAATAAGGCAGGTAAAATTTATACAAAGCACTGAATAATAGTCAATAAATGATTGCCGATGTAGTGCACTGGCACTTGCCTAATATAAAGCACCACAGACTTATTAACTCACTGGCTGTTACTTTATCTTACCATGGGATAAGATGAAGCAGAGGTGTAAGGAGCAATCTCAGCTTCTGTTATTAAACTGTCTGAAAGAGGAAATGTCCCAGAGGAGGGCACTTTGTTCCCCACACACGTTTACAAAAACACACACCTTATGTGGCGTGTGTTCCAAGCCTCCCTACCTCTGTCCACAAATGGATGCTCACACAAGAGGGAGGATGAGGCCTCTTCCTAATTCAGGTCCTGTCATTTGTATGTCCCTCAAACTTGTAAAGGTCTTTGCTCCATCTGGGAGAAGTTGAGGAGAAACAGACAAAAAGGAGCTCCAGAATGAAAGTCACAGTGTAAGGGATGAAACAAAAGAAATATGAACACGCCAGGAATAGAAAGGCATGGCAGGAAACAGCAAGAGGATGTACCCTTCCCTCCTCCTAGCTGGAGCTTCATGAAGGTTCTTATTTTGTTCCTCACCCTGAGCCCTGAAAGAGAAAATAGCTCATTTATCCTAAATCATAATACTATTAAAATATAACTTACAGATCTTGGAAAGATGTGAATTACAATATTAGATACACAACTGAGAGCTTTTTTAAGGGGATGGAAGGTCATTTAAGGTACTTGAATTTTAAAAACAGCTAAAATTTCCCTTCTTCAGCCCCTAGCTAAGGTTTCCACAACCACCCTTCTCAGTGATGACAGAAGATTCAGGGTGCACAAAGGGGTTCACGGGGGAAAAAATCTCTGCAGGAGCACAGCCACTGATATCTCAGACAACAGAAAAGGTTCTAGAAATAGATTTTTTTGGAACAACTCTATATTCAGTGCAAAAAAAAATGCAGGAAGGAGGAAAAGTAAAACAGAATGAAGTGAGATTTCTGTCAAATTATGAAGGTCCAGGAGATATTTCTGATTTCCTGCATGGCCTCTGTCAGGACATTTCCTTCACCCCTTTTGCCACCATGAAATCCAAGGGAAATGGATAACACAAGTGCAAAGAATTCTTCAGTCATTAGCACTGGTTAGGGCTAAAATGTCACCTTTTCAGGAAGAAGTGAGCTGTGAAAAATCTTAAAAAGAGAGAAAAATCTTAGAATATTTTAATCATATTTTAAAAAATAAAAAGGCAGGAGGGCTATCTATTCAGTGGGAATCCAACAAGAAAACAATTGTCTTACAAGGGCAATTGAAAATCAAAGTGAATGAGTATTTATAGCAACTGAACTGTTTAAAACAACAAACTGAAACTGCAGCACCAACTACTTCACAAAGTCATATTCTTGAAGAAGGGGGGAAAAAAAAGATCAAAGATCTGCAGGCAGCCAGCTTTGCATACAAGTGGCTTTATCAGCTCTTGGCTGTGTTAAAGGGAGTCAGGCATCCTGAAAGAGAAAGCATTTAATGAGGTGATGAACAACACTTTCTTGGCTTTAATTATAAGGATAGGACTAAGCAACAATAATTGCAGGATAAATTATTGTCAAGAGATATTTCCAAACAACAACAAAAAACCCATGTCATTATCAAACAATTATTTTAAATCTCATTTACATATAAAAAAGAATAAATGGAATAGTCCTCTTTTTCTTTTCCATTTGTGGGGGTGGTGGAAATTTTCAGGGTGGTGCATGGGAATTAGAGGCACTACACCCAATATTGCTAATGACAGATTAATTCTCTGCAGATCACTCTGGGAATTGTGTGTTTGTATCCAGGAGCAGAATTCAACACAAGAAAAGCTCAAATCTCTGTGATGTGCCCCCAAAGAATCCCATGTATTTAATAATAGGAACAGAAGACCAACTTCCTCACAAAGTAGCTCTCGAACAAAATGGCAGAAAAGCTCCATTTAGGACAGAGAGAACTAAGCTGGAGGTGTAGTAAAGCAGATGTGCACATGAGCTGCTCAGATCTTATCAGATGAACCTTTTAAATGCTCAGATAAAAGAAATGAGGTGTTCTCAGCAGCTTGGAGTCAAACAGGGCTGCAGGAGCCAACAAGGGTATGTCATACCAACAGAGACATGAGATCATGGCCATTGCTCTGGGGCATTTATCTCAACTCCACTCCATGCCTACAGCTCCCAAGCAGTGGAAGACCAGATTTTTGGCACCAGGAGTGATGCAGAGCTAGGTTGTCTACTTTCCCACATTCGCAAAGAGAGCAAAGTACCAGGCAGGTTTTCAAAATGGTTCCAGCTCAGCTTTTAAAATAAAGAGCCCCATCTTCAAAGAAACTCAGAAAAATCCTGGCTGCCATTGGTTTCTGAACTTTTTTTTTTAAATCCTGATCAAATTTGCCATTACCAGCTAGTCATTCCTGGTGTCTAAACCAAAGTCCTGATGTTAAGACAGATTTTTTTAGAAGTTGAGGGAGTTTATCTCACAGAAGATACAGTCCCTTAAATTGTTTTTAGTTATTCCACAAAACCTAGTGGTACCAAAGAGCTGCCTGCTTTGAATAATAGCAATCTTTGTCTCATATATACATACTTAAGAGAAATTAAACATATTCAGTGGTTGTGAATAGAACACCTACAAGGAAACTAAATAAAATAAGGTTATGATATTTGAATGTCTTTCCAGGATGCAGATATTTTGGCAAGTAGCTTACACACAAACAATGATCATCAATTACACTTAGAACAGACTGGTATTAACATCATTCGAACATACACAATAAGAAATCTCATTTCTTTCACAAAGAAAGTAATACATAAAACTGGGTACCACCACAGCTTTTGCTCTTCAGTTAAATCCAGATAATCTTTGATTTATTTCAAACAATCGGGGCAGTGATAATTATTACTGTTCAAGGAAAGCTTACTTTTCTTCTCTTTTTGAACCTCTAATAAATTTGACAAGCTATTTGAAACATTAACACATTTTCCTAGAAAACAGGAATTCATCAGTATTTTTCTTCCATGAAATTCTGACAGCAAAAACATAATTTGGGCAACATAAGCTGTTCTGTGCCTGTGTTATAAGGTACTAGAGATCCAAAACCTGATTTTCAAACTGGATAAAACCACATTTTATACATTTCACTCATTTCACAAAATGCAAAATACACTCCATAAATTAGACAAGTGATTTCCCACTTGAAGTCTTCAGACTACTCCAAAGGAATCCACACAGAAATATGTCAAGAGCAGTTTTCAGTAGGCTTGCATTTGCTGTAGTGAAGGCTATCACATCTACAGGAAAGGATCCATTAATTTAAAGTCCTTCTCAGTCACATGGTCCCAGCTCACAACTTACAGAAATGGGTTTATAAGGTGCAAACAGTTGAGGGAAAAATTCCTGAGATTCTGTAAATGCCTATAGAGCTACAAGGTAATAAGGCACAATCAGTTTAATCCAAAATTAGTAATTTCTAAGATTCTGGCCAAATCAGTGGGGTATGATTTGGACTCTAGATAGTAGTTACCTATGACTGCAATGATTCTAGTGACTAGGACAGAATAAATATGTATTTGTTTCTACTACTTTACTTACTGACATGAGATGGCACACTAGCAGCTTCATATCTGCCCTTACTGTGTTTATTGTAAATTAAAGCCTTGGCTCACAAAATACAGAGAAAAGCACAGTTCTTATTTCAAAAGCTCCCTCTAGCTTTTCCTAACTGTTCATTACCAGAGTTTTCCTGATGACCTGCTAGAAAAAGCAGCTTAGAGTCAAAGGTGGTCTCATCAGTCTTAGAGAAACACAGGCACATATTGTATAACCAATTTCAAGTAGGTTTTTAATTTGTAAAAGCCACACAGTTAAGATGAAGTTAAAAACCCACCCCCTTCTTTTGATTCAAGATCAAAGAGATTCTTAGAAAAGTGACATAACCCCTAGATGTCCCAGAAAACCACATTTGCCACAATTAACCAGCTTCAGTCTCCAAGCCTCAGACACAGAGAGGAGCTGGAACAGCATGTTCAGAGCACGAAGGCTTATTGCAGCTGTGGGCACGTTTGGAATAAACAAGCACAGGTCAAGTTCCCCACAGCTTCATTGTAGCCTGTGACAAGCAGGGGCAGACGGTCAGAGGGAGCTGGAAATGAGTGATCTGGGACTGCAGCACCAGGTCCCACCTGAGACCAGCACAGCTGCACTGAACTGGCTGTGCCCCATCGACTCCGAGCAGCGAGCCCCGGAGCCATCAGCTCCAAGCACGGCAGAGGCCACTGGCACTGCACAGGTGAACTGCTTCTTTTCAACCAGAGACAAACTAAACAGTCTGGTGACTGCCCTGAGGGCTGGGGTAGCAGAGGCAGAGACACATACGAGAAAATTGCTGAGAGTCTATGGAAAGAGGAGCTGAGGAGATGGGAAATTCCAAGTTAGGATTTACCTGCAAGCTACTCTCAGCAATTCTCCATACAATTTCTTCTGGTAAAACTTGATCTGAGACAGCTGAACAAGGTATCTGGTTCAGGATGACCAAGATCTACTCAGTCTTTACCATAAAACTGTTACAGGACAAAGAGGTGACACCATAGGTATTCCAGAAAGGTGAGATGAAAAACCCATCCAAAAAGCACAGAAGTAAAGGAAACAGATGAGGATGATAAGTAATCTTCAGTGAACATGAACTTCTATTAAAGCAGGTAATTTAAAATTACCTTCATTATAAAAGAAAAAGAGTTTGCAGTGGATTATCCATCAAAGCTGTTGTGTTTAAACCACAAAGGATGGCTTTAGCTGCAATGGCAGCATGCCAGCAGAACAGAAGAGGACACTCACAGTGGGCAAGCGGCCAGTAAGAATGCATTTCTAGCACTGCCCATAGCTGCTGGGGCAAATCAACACCACCAGAGTCCCCTGCACTGCTCTCAGGGACGAGGGGGGGATTCTCAGCACCTACAGCATCCAGGGAGAGCACACACATGAGCACATACCAGAGATCAGTCCTAACACTGCCAGTCCAACCTGGGTAGGAGCCTCAGTCCTACTGATAATTTCCTTTTATCTTCAGCAGCAGAGGTTTTAGAGCCAAAGTCCAGTTCCACTGTTGTGTGTACATGAATAGGAGAGATTATAGCAAGTCAGAAAGTACATACATAACCTTCTATAATGCCTTCTGTTCTTGCAGCACATACATTCCTCACTGGAGATATCAGATCAAATAAAGACATATCAATCCAGCAGGTGCTACTGGCCACTCAACCACCACCCAGGGAACAGACTAGAAACACAGATTTAACCTTTAAATTAAACGGGAATGAAGGGGAATTTCAGTTGTTTTGCAGACCATCACCAGAGGAGCTGTGGCCCACATCTTGTGAAATGCTGATATATATAGCTGAGTAGCAAATAATCCACAATCTTCTATATTCTTTTTATATATTTTAACTTCCTTCTATCTTTATGCATATTATGAGATCTAAGATTTCACAGCATTAAAACACTCTGTGTGCTATAGGAAGGGATAAAAAGACACATTATGAGTTTAAAAACTGAGAATTTCTTGGGAGAGTTAAAATTTTCACTAAGGGCACACCAGAAAGAATTACTGATTTTTCAGGCTGCTTCTACATCAAAGGATTAAATAAGAAAACCAAAGTCTTTTATAAACTCAAGCAGATGTACAGACAATGTCAAAGCTATTTGGTCACAAATTGGAGCCATCATTTTCACTTTGAAGGCCTGCACAAGAAGCTATTCTGCACTGGAACTGCCAGAGAAATTGAAGGGGAAAATGAATGGGACAGGGAAAATATGGACTCGCAGTCCTGAAAGAGTGTAAAGTGCCATGTAGAGGCAATATTTATATGAGACAGCAGCATGCTAAAGACTTTCCTATTGCCCATCACTGACTGTGATATATGGGCTGTAGTTGTCACACATACAGAAGGACAAACCTGAATTGGATTGTCCTCTGTGGGATGAAATTGTTTGTCCCTACAGGGAATTAGAGCTCCTCCTCACTGTCACTGGAGTGATCTCAAGCCCCTCTTTGTTCATGGATGCAGGAGCGGGTCCATCACCCAACAGAGCTGGTAAGAAAAACAAATTATGAAAACATTAAACCCTGTTCTGCAAATCAAATTGGCCAGTGGGTTAACAACCAAAGCAGATCAGACAGCCTGTTTGTCTTGACTTCATAAATTGCCCTAATTGGAGACTTATATAAAGACCACCTGGCAGCCTAAATTCTGTGGGCTGACTTGGAGAGAATGCTCTGAGTCTCCTAACTGGGACAGATTCAGACCTTCAGCTTCTTCAAGGTGCCCTGCACCAGGAACATCCACAAAGATCTCCATTTTCACTCTTTTCATAGCCTGTTCATGGTTTTGCCCCAGTATGTTACACTTAGTACTGCAATTATTTACAAAAACTCATAGTCATGATGACAGCAAAGGCTCAGGCAGAAGGGAGGAGATGGAAGGGGAAACTTCTCTGAGATCAACAGAAGGGACAAACATCAGCCATCAGGAGTGCCATGGAAAGGGCCATTGGCAGGTGTAAGCAGCCCTGCATCTGTGCCACCCGACACCAGAACTCAGCACCCAACCCATCTGTACACACACAAATATCCAGCAAATCCCTTCTGGCCTGGAGAAAGCAGTGGATCCATTTAACTGATTATATCCCCTAGAAGTCTCCCGGCATTGGTCTTTTAATGTATTCTCTAAAAACATTTCTTGCATGTGTACATTTCCATTTTCCTTCAGATTTCAAAAGAGTTGGCATTGTTAACTTTGAATATTGCTAGTTAATTGTTGCTGGGAAAAGACAAATTATGAGCAGGGGAACTGTTCTGGGAGGATTTAGTGTATTTGAATAATTCAGACCCCTGCCGTTAACGTGACAGGATTGTTTTTCTCCTGCAGTAGCCTGCTGCTACAAGAATTAAAACTGTCGTGGCAGGCTACAGCTTGGGCTAGGCCTTAGTAATGAGCTTTATCAGTCAATAAATGATTTTATGCAGCAAATTAAACTGTAAATTTGGTTTAGGTGGTAAATATTTAGAGAATAAAGATATCCAGCTAATGAGGAGGACTGGGTGGGGGAAAAATGTAATGCAAATGTCAATCCTTTAAATCTTTGGTAGGCTAAAGCTCTGCAGAAAGTTTACTGCCACTGCCTTCTTTGTTCTTCTTATCTTTTTTTATTTTTTTTTAACAGCAAGGGAACACTATCTCAACTGTATTTACAGATGCTGGAGAAGGAGGCAAAGACTTTTGTGGGGTATTGTGGAGCCACAATTCCATGCACTCACTTGACTCTCAAACTGAAGCATGAAAGTGGCCTCATGTAGAAAGCACTCATGCAAGAGAGACACTGAAGGTTGCTCCTGGCTGTACCTACAGCTTACACAAAAAGATGTGTTTGGCCCTCAGTTGTGGCAAAAGAGAGCAGCAGCACAATCAGCACAGGCAACCAGTGTAAAACATTCTCCTTTCAAACAGGAGGCTGCTGGCAAGGTGACCTTTGGGCTCCCAAGCTCCCATCTCCCTCCTGGCTCCCCCAAATCCTGCCCTGCTCCGTGGCCCAGCCTAGAGGGCACGTGCACAGCAAGGGATTCTGAGAACATCAATCAATCAACAGGAGGAACATGGTTTAAAAAGGCACATCTGGATTAACGTGGATGAAAGTGCCTGAACAAATCAGCTGCATTCGTTCAAAGGTCAGGTGATTAACAATGTGCTGTTTCAAGAGCAGGCAGGGAGGCACTCTACCAAAAAGCTGATTTCCAAGATGAGTCCTTGACTTCCACCTATGCTCCAAGGATTATTCTTTCTCCAGGGAAGTTTTGGAAAACTTATTAATCTTGGCAAGGGCATTCATTTCCAAGATGAAAACTTTGCATGTAATTTTTTTTTTTAACTCTGGCCAAAAAATCAGCTGTCAGATTAAAAAGAAAGGTATGGGAAAAAATGTTAGTCAGCTCCATAAAGAATTTCTGGAACTTTTCCTAAAGCTAGGAGTGTTAACCTTGCTGTCCTTTATCACTGTCTAACAGTAGCAGCAATTTTTTGTGATTTCTGCTGGATCCTTTATTCCATACTTTCTGACAAGAAAAATATATGCAGCCCTTGACAGAACCCCTGAATCAATGGCTTAATTTATGCCTTCCAGGTGACACTGCCGGATGGTAAAATCTCAGGCAAACAATGCCAGAAGTGCCTGTACACTAAGTAGGGCTAACACAGAACCTAGTCCAGGACAAAGAAACCATCTCCTTTCCTGAGCATCACATGAGAACTAAGAATTGATTCCAGAAGCTCCACTTTGAGGTGGTTCCAGGCTCAGACAAAGCCCAGTGACAACACACAGAGAAACCCCCAAACACCACAGAGCCCCCAGGCTCCACATCCCTCCTCTGGGGGATCCTTGCTGATGCTCAGGTCAAGGTCAGCCTTGACATTTTGAAAACCAATTGATAAAGTGTAAAGCAAAGTCTGCACAAGGCTTTAAAGCAAAATTTGAAAAGGACACACAGCTACATATTGAAAGGAAATTGAGCCACAGAATCCCCCAGTAAAACTCGGTCGGACCCACACATTGTACACTCCAAACAATATGCTATAAAGTGCAATAAATCCAAACAACACCCTGGAGATCTGTTTGGAAGGTCAGAATATATATTAGGGATATAATGTGGAAGGCTGTTTTTAACATGAAATCTATTCAATTGAAAGCTGTTGATGTTAACTGTTCCTTGAAAGACCCAATATACTAATGCAGTTTATTTACGTGGCAGAGAACAAAACTTCATGTATCACCTTCTCTATGCCTTTCTTTGATTAGATTGCCTCACTTTAATTACTAAATTCTGTTAAAGGACTTTCCACACAGATGTAATTTCATGCAGGTGTTACCTGGAGTAATGAAACCAGATGTTTCCAAATGCTCCTTCATTTGAGATGTGTGTGCTGCAAAAGCCCGATTCATATATCCATCAGTTCAAACTGGAAAAAAATGTGTCTGGGAGTGTTAACCGAGATCAGACTGTGAGGACAGAATGGGTAGTGCCACCTGTTGTCTTCTTTTCCATACAAAAGTCTTCCACTTGTGCAAAACTTTACTTTTAAACATCTTCCCCTATTGTTCCTATTTTGGTTAATCCTGCAGGCTGTTTTGCAAAGCATATAGGAGCTCGTTGTACAGAGACATGGATGTATACACGGAAAAGCATTTCTGTTCTTCAGTGAACACAACATTTTCACTGACATTTCAACATCATGTACTTTATACAATCTGTGAAGCTTTCCAGTAATTTCTGCAATGGACCAGAAACTTCTTGACGGGTTATGGAAGGAAGCAAAACATGTTTATTGAGGTTTATCAGTAGCAATTAAAACAAAACAAAACAAAACCCCTCAGAACTCATTTTATTGTAAAAAAAAAAAAAACAAAAAAAAACAACAGAATTTTCATTATTGTAAAGTCATGACTGGCCAAATGACAGACCAAAGGCTTAAAGTGACAGAAGGAAGGACAAATGTGTAGAAACACAGAGAGAAGAATGAAGCCCATATCACACCTAAGATGACAGCAGCTCTGGAGGAATTTCTGTAACACACAAATTTTTAATCAGATTCCTGATAAGCCCAGTTCACCAAACAGATCATGGTCAGAGAAGTTGTTACACATCAGCCAGCACTGTCAGACATTGGGTGAAAATCCTCCCCATCACACAGAGTTAAAACCAGGGCAATTAACACAGAAAGCCTTTGCCAGTTGCAAACTGCCACAAAAAGGTTGTGATGAAATGTGCAGAATTTGACCCAAAAGGAGCAAACCCAGCCCCAGTGACTCCAATTGGCCATTCCAACACGAGCCTGAGTCAGAGCCCCTTCCCATTTCTCCCCATTGTTCTGTCAAGCCCTGATGCTGCGCAGACGACACCGACCCAACCCTGGGCTCAAGCTCTGAACAATGAAGAGAAAAGGGCCCATGGGCACCAGCAGAAAGTTCAAAATAAACAGGAAAAAAAGTAGTGGCACAAAAGCCTTGCCAGCCAGCCAGCTCAAACCAACCAAGACACTTTTTTGGGGTTAGTTCTTTTAATATTAAAAATAAACAAATAAAGTTGAAAATATTCAGAAATTATGCTGCCATCCCCTCCTCTTCCATCTGTATTCTCCACTAAGTTCTAATTTTTTTGCAAAGTGGACATCACTTGGTAGGCACATGAAGGCAGCTCTGCAGGGTGGGGTCTTGGGCACGAGGATGACACAAGGCTACACAAACACACAGGCACACACAAAGCCATTTTATATCTGTAGGCTTCAAATCTTTGTCTTTACAAGTGCCTTTCTGAATGAATTCATTTTTATTTTGTGTTGTTTTCAGGGGTATTTTTTGAGGGGGGAGGAAAGGGAAGATAGAGGCTAGTCAACTAAACTACTGTCTGTCCTCATTATTTCAATTCAGGGAGTGACAGTACAAGACTTAATATTACAATAAAGCAAAACTGGTGTCAGCAAAAAAAAAAGTTTCGATGACACACTGATATGGAACACTATGATACACTGGTAAAAACTATGTGAAAACCAGAAACACATAAGACTGCAATTTAATCTTTTTATTTGAAATATAAATATTGTTACTATCAAGTTTGACAGTATAGAAAATGTGTGCCCTGCAGCCTTCTGACAAAACAAAATTTATATTTAAAACTTCCTGAAATAATGCCTTTCATATGTGGAGTTTTGTCACATTGCAGCGGCTCTGAGCCTACCTTATGGTCCTGCACCTTTAATTATTTTATGCCTAGAAGACACATTTTAAATAGAAGAGGCGGGTTACAAGAGTTTTGACAGCTGTGGATGATTAAAATACTGACAACATGCACTATATAAAATTCCCTGAGGTTTTAGCTGGGTACTCACGCAAAAGTTAGCGATTATATTCCCTGCCCCCCCTGCCAAATCCCACCAGCATGAAATGCTCCTATCACTGGCTTGTTATCCCTTCTCTCTTTAGGAAATGCAAAGCCCCCTCCATCTTTTTGGTTTTGGTTTGTTTTTTGGTTGGTTTTTTTTAATATCTCAAGGCCACATACTTGAAAATTGGTCAACAAATTTGATTTAGTAATCTCTTCCCGTTTAACAAATATGCAGCCAGGTTTCATGACCAGCTGTTCTGTATCAATGCATGAATGGAGGGAAGGGAAAACATTTAAAACATATGAGTGGTTTTAGGTTTTATTTTCATCAAACCCCCTTACAGGAGTGTTATAACTTGGTGCTAATTTTCTGGCTTCTTGACCTACATGTTTGGGTTGTGCAAAATATTATATTATGAAGGAATAAGAGTGCTCCCCAGTTCAGGAAAAAAAACCTGAAGTGCATTCTTAGCCTTAGCTCTGGAAGCTGCCTCCTGACTTCATACACTTGAGTTATAAGTTTGGGATAAACTGGGATCCTACCCCTCAAGTTCTTTGAATTAAAAGCTGCATATGAAATAATATTAATTACACTGACCTTGAGCTGTGGCTATAGCTTTGTCAGTCTGTCCTTCTCTTCTGGTTAAGGGGTCAAAGAAATTCTAGAAGTGAATCATCTCCAAAAAATACATGAGCGATTGCAGAGTCAGACTATCTGGATGTGGGCATAAATTATTAGTTATTTTTATTACCTTTAATTCATTTTAAGTTGTGTAGATACTTCTAAATGCAAAAAAACACAACAAAGAAAATCTTATCACTGAAAGAGCAGACTTATCATTTGGACATTCCTTTTAGTCCCAGAAGACAAGGCAAGATGGATTTGGGATAAACCAGTTTCTGCTCTGATGGTGGGAAATCATCTCCTCCTTCAGCTCTCTGGCAGAGGTAAAGTTTAAGGATGGATGGGAAGGAAAAAAAATCATATGCTAAATAAAGCATAAATGATCCAGAGATATTGCAAGCCAGAAAGGAAAAGCAACACCAATGCTGGTGTGATAGAAAGTGCAGAAAGACACCCCAAAGTTCCACACCACACAGGGATATGGGCTGCAAAACAAGGACAAGGTTCTTCTCCCTACAGTGCAGTCAGTGCAAATTATTGAAGCAGAAGCAAAATTAAAGAAATGAGAACCAAAACTAGTTGAAGTATTTGACCTAAGAAGTACAAAGACATAATAAAAATTTCCCAAACATTCCTATTATATTTGACCAAGGCAGAGAACACTCATTTTATTAATCAATATTGTAAACTGAATGTTTGATACATCTTTTTTTATTAGAAATAAGGACAGACAATCCTCTTCTTGAAAAATCAGAAATCCACCAGTTACATACTGCAGGAATTACCCACAGCAACAGAACTTCATACAATACTTCACTTCCTAGGAAGGCATTACTGATTGCAAAGTGCATATGGAAGTGATGCCTATAAACAAGTGCCTTGAGGATTTTCAAGTGCATCAGACAAGCAAGTAGGGCTGCCTTCTGCCTGCTCTGCAAGTCTTTTTTAAAAAAATCATGGAATATTTAAACCATCCTCATCACCCCACCCTTGGGTAAATAGGTTATTAAAAATGCTGGAATGCAATCTGTGTCAAAGGAGACATTACATCAGTCACCCTGGCCACCTGCTTTTTGTTGTTTTTCACGTTCTCAGTAAGGCAGAAGAATGAAATACATAACCTGGTGTCCTTGTCTTCAAATCTTCACTGCTATCTATAGGATATTGCTGAGTATTTTATGGCTGCTGCTGTTTCCTCCACACACGCTGCCCAGTGCAGAGGGGCAAGCACTGGTCAGTAAAACACAGTGACCATTGGAGCAGCTCAGCCACACAACTCAGCCCTTGCTGGCCTCCCAGCCCATCCCATCCCACCCAGCACACTCTACATGAATGGTTGAATCATCACTTTCCAACTGGCTCTGGGTTTTCACAAGGCTCAGCTCCTCATGCACACGCTGATCTGTTCAGGGTCTGCCTCTCCTCTTCCTTTGCACAAGTCGTATTTTTGTATCCAATTACGAAGAAAGATGGGAATGAAATGGGAACTAAAAAAGTGACAGGTAGGATTACAGAACAAAATGGTATTGTGCTCTTGCTTAATGCTAATTGGTTTTTTTAACTGTTTAAAATCTGTAGCACAGCATAAAATAGCCCAGCAGTAGTGTTCTGCTAGCCATTTTTAACACGTTTCTAGTCAATTTAATCAACTTTGTGGCAACATTTTGGCTGCTGAGGATCTCAACAGACACACCACAGATGACCTCTATGGCAGAGAGAATGGGGGATGAAAGAGCAAACAAATGCTTTTATGAAAGACAAAATGAGAAGTTTTGGATTTAGTGATGTTTCCTTTTTTTTATTTAGTTTACAAAAGTGTCAATATTTAACTGCTCAATAAATGAGCTAAAGGTTCAGCACTCCTGAGCACTACCATTACAAGTAATTTATATTTCCTTTCATGCATTTCTGTGCATTGTTATTGATAGAAACTTTTGAAGTTAGCTCAGCTGCAGCTGCAGACAGGTCACTGCCAAGGTGCAAGTGGAAACGAGAACAGCCAAGTGACAGCACACCAAAGTGATATCCTACAGCTGAGTTATTCCTCTACACACTGTCTGGGTATGTTTTTTAGCATAAAGACTCACTGAGAGTGACCAAAAACTGTAAAACTCTCCATGCACCAAAAATCACGATGTTAATGTCGTTCTGCTACTCATTTCAGCACTAGAAGCTACAGAAGGTAAGGAGGTGGGGAAAGAAAGAGAATAAACTTTGAAATGACCATAGGCACATAACCAAATTTTCAGTTTAGGCTTCAGTAGCAAGCTGGGTAATAATATCAGCATTTTCTCTGGAGGATAATATTGCAAAACAATAGACATAAGCCAAATAATAGCTATCAGCTTCTTTGGAAATTTGTGAAACTCATTCACCTTTGAAAGCACTCTCTGATCCAGACAGCCAACTGCTGTGGAATAGCAAGGTACAGTTAAAATTGAGCACTTTGGGTTTAATTTATGTTCCCAGCTACAGCTTTTGGGATGCTGTACATTAGCTGTATATATGCTTTTACATATTTCTAAGAAAAATGGTCCTCAGAAGATGATGAATAGCATGCCTTACCAGAAAATATATGACAGGTTCTAAAATGGTACATTTCTAAATTGGTATGGATATTTATACTTGCTCTGATCCTCTGAGATGTATATTGAAATTTGTGATATAAACAGCAAAGGGCATTCTAAGACAAGCAAATTAAAATGAATTCTGCATCATTCTCTCCTGTCCTATTATTGTAAGTTCTCAGGAGTCCTACAAAAATTTCTACGTGAACTAAAAATGTATGTACATCTAGTAAAAGTTACTTTAGAAAACCCTAATCTTTTATTAGATCACAGTGTAGCTGATGTTTAAAACAAGAAGTTAGGGCTATTATCACAATATATAAACAGAGTCTGTGATAGACTATCACCAGCATGCTGTGCCTCTATAACATTTTACATTGCACGTTGTTATGTATATTAAAATGTATATATCACCATCAATTCAGGATGAAAGAACTTTATTTTTTTAGAAACTAATATCATCCCCATCTCTAAGAAAGAGCTATTTATCACCATCTGATAAAACCACTGCTCATTCTTAGTCTCTTGGCAGTAGCTTTTACTCTTTCCTCCTGGGCTGCTGTTCTCAGGTAATAACCTGGGCCTGGGTGGGACCTCCCCAGCCTTGGAATTGTTAGTAGTGCCAGACCCCCCTAACATCTGTCTACCCTGTTCTGGGAACCCTCTGATGAAGTCTGCATCATTACTCAATTCCCCTTGTGGTTAGAAAGTTTTCCTCCCAGTCATCCTAATGCGTCTTGGCTGAAAATTAAATTGGTTTCTTTTGAATTCCCTCAAGTGGAGGGAGAACAATAAGCACCAGCCTTTGCGTAACTTTCTCATATTGGAAAGACTATCACAGTGATTTCTCTGTAGATTTATCAGTTCCCACAACTTTTCTTCATAGATCATGTTCTATACGTTTCAGATTTTCCTGTCACCCTCCACTCAGTTTAATTTGCTTTCTTGATATGTAAAACACAGTGCCCAGTGTAGTTCTTTAGCCATGCACATTCCTCTGGAAATTTTTTTTCCACAGGGACATTATGTGTGACAAAACCAAAAGCTAAAATCCGGGCAATTCAGCAACGTCTTACCCCTTTCCCCAGGCTAGTTATTCTTTCAGAGAAAGAAATCAGATGGTTTTGCTGAAAACAAATCACTTCAATATTTCATTATCTTTTACAACCCTCTTATCATCTGAATAGTTAGAAAGAGATTTTTTTTTTTTTAAGATTTCTTCCAGTGTATTTTCAGGAATAGTGACTGGGCTGACTTGTTTATGAATTCCAGAACCCTTGTTTTCCTCCTTTGAAAAAGTACATGGAACAATTACACTTTTTTTATGAATACGGCTTCCCTCATCCTCTAAATTGTCAGAATATAATTTAGCGTTTGCTGAACAGAAACCCATGCTGGTGCTTCATTCCTATGAAATTGAATGATTGATGGACTTATTCTAAGAACTTCCTAGAGAGAGAGAGCTAAACAACTAAAACTTCAAAATGAACATACAGAAGCCATCCAGTTTCCCACTCCAAGCAAATCTATAGGTGAAGGTTCCCACTGCAGGTCAGGCAGTACCCACACACTTGATTATACCTGCTCTGCTTCCTGGCTTTGCACATTCGAGAATGAGCAAATTCATGGAGTTGAATTGTCATAAAAATAAGTATATGGGGAAAAGATACTCCTAAAGATGCCAGAGTGAGCAGCTCCAAGGGACTGGGAGGTCAGTGATACCTTCCAGCAGCTGACAGTCATTAGGAGGGTTTTCCTACAAACCAGTGCAAGGAATACATCACCAAATCCTGGTTTATTGGAAAGAAAAAGGGAAATAATTCCAAGCCGAGGAATATCAGCAGAGTCCAGATCTCCAAACACTTTGATTTGGGGGTTTTGTGATCATCATTGTAGCACTTCAAGATGTTTTCTTCTATCCAACACATCTCTTGCACCGGTTTCCCAGCCTGGTTGCTCCTTGAGTGCACAGCATATCATTCACACTGTCATTTGACTATTGTAAATACATACAACTTCTAAATAAACTCATAAGCACTCAGAAACTGGCATGTATGACAGCTCTTCAGAGCCCTTAAAATTGTAAACACACTGATACAAGCAACAATTTACAAGCTATGGATCAGTTCTGAGGATGAGTGCAGAGATTGCCAGAAAAAAAGTAATGCCAATGCCATTTTCTGAGTTGCAAGTGAATTACCCTTCTCTGCTCTCCTCCCATATTATCACCCTGCCAGTCCTTCACAGAAAGGTCACACCTCAGTCAACACAGCTGTCACTCCTTCTGTGTCCCAAGGAACAGGAGAGAGAAGTGAAAACCAGAGCCAGGGACCTGGTCCCAGCCTTGCCACCACTTCCCCACCGTGTTTCTAGCAGCAGGATGCAAACATCACCCCAATTCTAAGGTTCCACATGTGAGTAAGGTGGATGGGTTGCAGGTTTTTGCTTAGTTGAAGGGAAACTTTAGTAGTGGAAGGCAGGCAAATTGAAACCTTTAGCAAGCATTAAATGCCCTCAGAAAGAAATTGCTGCCTTTGTGAGCTGCCCCATCTGAAGAGTTGTAAGGTACCACGGGAAAAAGTCTTTATGAAGAGCTGATTCACGAGTTGTCACTTGTGCACTAAAGACTGTGTTATCTTCTGAAATTATAGAAAGGAGGATATTTTTAGTAATTGTTGGCTACTTAGGCCACTGAAAGAAAGTATGTTTCTCTAGGTAAAACTAATTCTGTTTGTGGTTTCAGAAACCCCTGCCAATATTTCAATAATACATACATTACGAACTGCTACAGCTGGCAAGGTGTATCTGTGTTGTCTATTCCAGGGAAGGATTTTGCTGCCTATTCAGAATGAATAGATTCAGAAGTGGAATCCAGCATGGAAAATGAAGGAAGGTCAGGGGAAGGGTAATATTTATGGAAGATTGAGCATTTTAGTGTGCTACTGACTTCAGGGTCTGCGCTCCCTAAAAATACGGGGTTTTGTGCACTGGTGTGCTGAGCAGACAAGAGCATAAGTAAAGCATTTGTTTGAACGTTGTCAAACAGGCAGTTGCTTAATATTCAACAGAGAAAACAAAAGGAACTTCTACATTTTATGCTACTCCAGAGTGGAAACATTTTACCTACATAAGCAACCCAGTGAGGGCTTTTCAGTCAATAAAGGCAAAGTGCTCTGAAAAACACCTTGGTGTTGGCACTCATATGACAGAGGCATCTTTTTGGAATGTCCCTGGGTGTTGGGAGACATTATGGAACAAGTGCATGGAGAGCTGTGAGACAGTTCTAAAGGATGGATCAAGTGTTCTTGATCTGAGGGTTTGAGAGAGATGTGGGGGCAGGTACTCGATACCATTCAAGAATTGCCAGCCACAATAATGATGCAAAGAAACTGTGAGTTTTCAGAAATACATGAGTGGCAGTGAGCTGAAGAACGTGGGAGAACTGTGCAGTGCCAACAGCTGCCTGGTGTAAATCTAACACTCATCCTGGTGTGAGCAAACATTCATTGAACCAGTGTTTGTGGCCAGAGCATGCCCAGCCTGTAAACAACATTAACTTTCCATGTTGGTAGTCAAACGTGTGCTCAAAGACTGAATGGATGTGAATGCTATACTACAGAACCTCTTTTCTACACCTACAGGGCCATTTTGATAGAAAAGAGGGTGAAAATATAAAGTCCTGTAAATAAAGAAATATGGAAAACTGTCCTTACTAGCAACCAGAAGAAAATAATTTTCAGAGCTTCCAATTATCAATCTTTAAGCATTAAACTCAGGGGTAGGAGGACACAGGGGAAGCAGCAAAGCAAGAATTTTAGTGACTCTAAAAATGACCTTGTAGATTGCAGCAAGGAAATCCATGGATTGGATAAGAAGAGAAGGAATTGAAGCACTTTTCTTCTTCATAGCACAGTGCTTTGGGTCCCTGATGCAAAACACATGAGTACTGCATCCCTGCTCTTCCACACCCTTCCAAATGCTAAGGCCTCCCCCAGAAACATTTTTAGGGTGACAGTGGCCAAAAAATAAAAACCATTTACATATTTTCTCAATGGCTCTTCTGGAGTTCCTACTAATACAAGTTAATCACAAGTGGACTATACCCTGTATTTCCTAACCCCAACTTAGAATTGATTTTTGTCTTGATTAATTCAATGATCAGACTTCTATTCACTTTAGTTGGAACATATTGAACCTCTGACTCCTCAGACTTATTTTCATGTGCCTGGGAGCAAAATTCCAGTTATACATCTATATTCACTCTGCAGCTCCTCTTTCCATATCAGCCATAACTTTGTTCACATCCACAATCGTCCCTGAGCAAGAAATGAGCAGTGCTCCAAGGTTCAAGGATATACAAGCAGGTCCTGCTCCCTGCTCTGTTTCTCTGCACATTTTTTTTCCCCTGCAGTATATAAAGTGACTTACAGGAAGCTACCAGTAGTGGAAAGTTGTAATTCATTGGAAAAGAATCTGTGCTTTAAGGAACAGGCACCTTCTTACTGGATCTTAAATAATATATCACATAATGCAATTATTCTATGTCTCCTGGTCATCACATGGTCTTGGGGAAGTGAGAGTCAGATTTTTAATATTGAGTATGTAAGGATCCTATGGAATTACAGACTATATAGAACTATTCTTGTCTGCATAACCAAACCCCTCACCAGAACAAGCAACTTTTAAAAATTATTATCTGTCTTCCATTTCACACATAAAAATAAAATGCAATAAGCATTCTTTGGAATGGTTGTTTACCCAAAACATACCAGACAATTACACAGTATGCTGTTTTAATTAGAAACTCTCCCTCTCAACAGGTCCCATTTGAAATGTGTGATGCTCCTCTGTACCCCATGGCTGGAGTAGAGTTGTATTACAATCACATCTCCAGTCATAGAACATTGCCATTTTTTCCCAGATCAGACACCTGCTATCAATTTGAATGGTATCTGATTGAATATTTGTGCAGGAAGGACAAGAATCAATTATTCATGAGTACTAAACAATAGACTGTATAAACACAGTTCATGAACCTGAATCCTTTACAACCTAGCTTATCTTGGATACATTTATAAGAGGAGTCACATCTTTTAAACAACTGACATATTTATCCCCCCCCCAAAAAAGGGGGGAGGGATAAAAGAAGAAACATGTTTTTGTTAAAGAAAGTGTGAGATGTTTTGGATTAGCTGGAGATTCTGCTCTTTTGCTTATAAAAGCAGTAATATTTAACTGTTTAAATTTAACTAAACATCTCATGTGACAGACATTTCCCTGAGACTCCCAGCTCACATTCTGCCAAACCAGGTCATTTGGGTAATTTAACTGAACAGAAAAATATATGCAACTATTGGATTCTTACCCATGAGTCTCGTATGAGTTTTGGACTCCTACCTGTTCTTGGCAGAACAAAACATTTTGAGGTTCTCCTGTCACTGCGTCTTCTCCATTGCAGGAACCTGTATTGTTTCCCTGGCAGCTTCATCACTTTTAGGTTTCCAGCACAGTTCATTTAAGCTCAGCTGGCTCTGCAGTGCTGATCTTGTTGGATTCATGCCAGCTGAAATCCTGCACCTTGATGTCTCAACTGAGCATGGCAATACAAACCTGGCTGATGTCAGATGGGGGAAAGCCTGATCCACACATCCAGGAAAAATGCATTCCTGACATCATGGTGGAATGATACAGCAGAGTAAATAATGTATTCTGTTAAAAAACTTCCTCTCTCCAAACAAGGCTGTTAATGTTGCTGTCATGTTTAATACATTTTTATGTATACTCCTTTTATTTTCTGGGCTGATTTTGCCCGGAGTAGAATTAGTTTTCTTCATAGTAGCTGGTATGGGCTGTGTTTTGCACTTGGGTTGAACACAGGGTTGATAATTCAGGGATGTTTTTGTTATTTCTGAGCAGAACTTACACACAGTCAAGGCCTTTTCTGTTCCTCACCCCACCAGTGAGGAGATTGGGTGGGGTACAAGGGATTGTGAGAGGACACAGCTGGAACAGCTGATCCCAACTGACCCAAGGGATATTCCAAGTCATTTGGAAACATATTCCAGCATATAAAACTGAGGAATGAAGAAGAAAGGGAGGATGTTTGGTGTTCTGTCATTTATCTTCCCAAGACACTGTTACACATGATGGATCCCTGCTTTCCTGGGAATGGCTGGACACCTGCCTACCATGAGAAGTGGTGAATGACTTCCTTATTTTGCTTTGTTTGCTTGGGTGGCTTTTGCTTTACCTATTAAAATTATCTCAACCCACAACATTTCACACTTTTATTCTTCCAATTCTCTTCTCCACTCCACTGATGGAGAAGAGGAAGAGACCACTTGTGTGATGTTTATTTGCCAGCTGGAGTTAAACCACAACATTTTCTTATGGCAATGGTTTATATTTCAATGTTTAAAGCATGTGACATTTTGGAATTACAGCATCCCCTTTTAAAGTTCCAAGATTACAGCTTCTAGTGGTGAGTGCTTGAATGCTCATGAAATACAATTTGATTTAAAAATCAATCCTCTGACTGAGTTTAAAAAGGCACCTAGTGCTGTTTATTTGTTTTTATGGAAAATAATACAGGCAATTAATTTCTTTCCTACCTTAAGTGTCTGAGTTATGAAAGTCTATAATGCAACATGGCATGCTTGATGAATAACAGCTGAGGTGATTTAGTTTAGAGGAAGTGATTGGCAGTTAGTGATTTTGATAAAAACTTGTGTGATATGCAATGGGTACAGCTGTACAGCTGATTCACTGAAAACAAACTCAGAGTGACTAAAATTTCTATCATGTTACATTTTCTGCTGGGGAGTCAGATAGAAGGAGGAGGATGTAATTCTTTCCTGGACCTAGTAGCTGCTGCTTTAAGAAAAGAAATGACAAGGTTATGGGTTCTCCCTCTTCCATGCACCTCCTTCATAAATTTTAGCATTAAATTATAAATAAAACATATGAGGACTCAGCTCAATGAGAAATATGTCTGGACTTTGGCACTGTAGAGGTCTGCACAAATCCATACAAGCTGCTTAACATTGATTTTCTTTGGCGTCTTTCGCAGCCCTGTGCGGGCTTCACAGTGGAAAAGGGAGACATGTCTTTTATTGTATCAGGCCCTTTGCCATTAATTACAGACATGCCTTTCCTTAATGACTGGGCACAACTAGCCTGTTGATCCCCTGGCTGGATCACCAGAGGATGGAATCAACAGCACAGATGGGGACTGTGGAGAAGCTGCTATTCCTGGCCTCCCTCTTCTCCCCGTCCTCTTCGCTCTTTGCCAATGGGAGGCTGGGGCCAGAACCCCAATGGGCCAAATTTTTCTCACTCCCTCCTCCTTCTGCACCAGTTTCTTCAAAGCAAAAGTAAACCAACACACATCTCCACTCACCTTCAAGCAGAGGTCAGGGGGGAAAGCAAGAGGAAAGACTCATCTTTCATACACCTAGAAGTGAAAAACTCCATGGCAAGTCCAATATTAACCTCTCGCTCAATGTGAAGAGCTAACCAAACTGCCTGAGTCTGCAGAACTGAGTGGAAAAGTTGGAAAAAAAATAAAAATAAAAAGTTTTGCTTGTGGTATTTTCACATCTTCACTCTGGCGCTGCCTAGAAAAGTAAATGGTCTTGGTGGTTGGTGCACAGGCCAGGAGTGAGGAGCCCTGGGCTCTATTCATACCTCTGCTACTGACTCACGGAAGCAAACTGTTTGCACAAAATTCTTGAAAAGCATTCATTAATTTTAGGAGCCCAGTTTTGTGCATAAACAAGTACAGACACGTGGGCACTGAGCACCTACTGCTTTTCATAAAGCCAGAGAGAGATTCTGCCATACACTGCACCACTGTCAGCCATCCAGACCAAGATCTGGACCTTCATTCTGCAAGACACAAAGCACTCTTCCATCTGAGTCAGAAAGATCAGAGCTCCTCCTGTTCCCAAGAAAGATTCTTCCAGAAGATGCAGGACTTGGCATTGACTCATTACCCCAAAAATTGCTGGATGCATGAGCTTGAGCAATCCCTGTTTTTCTCACCTGCTAAATGGGCATTAAATATGGGTCATAAAAGTCCTTTGACCTCCTGTTCTGGTGTTCCAGAAAACCTGGCAGCTCCTTAGGATAAGATCTGTTTCAGAATAAAAAAGTTTGCTATAGCATTTTAAAGAACCTTAGAAGATGGTTTGTTTCAGGTCTGTGCATCATTCAACAAATGATTTTTAGAGAATAATTTTAATTTTTTTCAGTATTCCCTTGTGTATGATACATTGAAGTGCTTTTCTTAATAAACCTTTCATATCAATTGCATTCTCTTGGTTAAATTGTGCCTCTTGAGCAAGAGCTACTGAAACATGGATCTGATTAGGAAAAACCCATGTTCATGTTAATTTCATGTTTTATTTATTTTTACTTAACTTTGACATGTTTCCTGGAAGATCTATCAATAATAGGCCATCTCCATGATTGGTTCATCCAAATAATGACTGTTGAGCATGTAAAACAAATTGGGCAAGACCCTGCATGAAGAGCAGGAGGTAGAGCTCTCATCAAAATCAATTCTCTCTCAGATATAAAAGGTCACTGATAATTATGCGCATGAATCTAAAAATTTGCCTCATTGAGTGGTATTACCTCTTCACTTGCAATCACACAGTAAACAGGAAAAAGACAGAATTGACTGAAACATCCTTGCTGTTGTCCTACCAGCTGAACATTCAGTTTCTGTCTACAACTCACTTTCTGCTGAATTGCCAGCATTCAGCATTTCAAAACCTGATGCATTTTCTTTGCCCAGGGCGGATTATACACGGCATGTTTTTCCCCTCAACTGACTTTACAATTCTTGTGCTCCTGGAGAATTTTCCTCCAGATTTATTCAAATCATGAGGGAATTTATTTGCTAATTGAAGAAAAACATGGTGTTTCTCTATTAAGGTCTAGATGTGAAGTCCTGAATCTCTTCCTGGAATGCAGAGAAAGGTTTTGTGTTCAGGGGCTCTGGTCTGTCAAGGAGCTAACAGATTCCATATTGTCATGCTGCTGGTCTCCATTGGAATGCCCTCATCTCCAAGAAGCAAAGGGATTTCATCACCTCTACTTCTTTCCACCCTCTGAGCAAATCATTAAGAAAAAAAAAAAAGAGTAAAAAGCCAAATAGATTGCTCCATGAGCAGAACACAATCAATAATATTGTTACAATTTAATATTTGAGAGAAATATGTTTAGAGAAAACAAGAAATGAGAAAATCAAATCAACCGTGTCTTAAAACGCCTGGTGAACATGTCCCTGGCCTTATGTCCTTTATGGAAATTGTGCTTATACAAGAGATAACTCAGCAATGCAGTCAATAACTGGCAAACTTGATACTTCCAAAGGCTCTAAGGGGGAATGTCAACCAACACTGATGAGCAGCTTTGAACCCTTGGCCTTTCAGATGCAGGCTGACAAGTTAACAGGCTTTTCTTCCTCAGTGGGGAAGAGGGTTTTCATAGCCTGTATTCCTACAAATAAAATGCAATCCAAAAGTGCTGGGCACATGCCACATTTCTTAAAAGGGTAAGATTACCAGCGCCTCTCGATACACTGCGGGATGACGATGTATGTTCGTACTCAGTGTGGTTTTCCAGTGAAGAAAAGGAACAAAAATAAAATCCACAGAATCTCTTGCACATGGGAAAACACATCCATTCAGCAGAGAAGCAAAATGGAGTCTACGTGAGTTAATTTTTTCCTCGTTTATTTTTATTTAACTCTGCGATAATAGTCCATTGAAATAGCTCGGCATTACCTGTTGAAATTAAAACACTGCTGGATTCCAACTGGAGTGTTTTTCCTTTGTGGCTCTGAGAAGGGAGACCCCTTTATACATTAAACAACAGCAGAGGCAATGTTGGGCTGCACAGGAAAAGAGATTAAAGGAGATCTGCTGGTGACTCAGGTGTTACTCAGGGTTAAGTTATGCATTTACTCCTCCAGTGTGACAAACTCCATCAGAATGCCACCACAGTGACACACACCTACAGTAGGAAAGGTCTTAGGGTCTAGAGAACTATAAAAGCCACAGTCACTTGGCTGCGCTCATCTCTAGTCTGTGGGCAGGATCTTCTATCTATAAATCAGAGCAACCATCTTAAAGCCCCTACAGCGCTTTGTATTCTGGCTTCCAGATTCTTTGATATACATTTAACTGCTTTGAGAAATGGCCATTTTTTATTGCTTCAAAAGGAGAGAAAATACCTGAAAAGCATCTAGGTAAGATTAAGAAAAGGGATAATGTTCTTAACCCACTCAGGCACAGATTCTACAGCTCTTATTTCTCTCTTTTCCTTAGGTTGTCCTATGTTTCCATAGCTAGAAATGTTATTTGTAGTAGGCAATTATGCACTCTCTTTTTATCCCCCTACCCCATAAACATTTATTTGAATTTTCAATTTGATTCTAAGAGTTTGGTGATTCTCTTGGTTGTTGTTCACAAGTACAATATCTCCATCATGTTGCAAAAGCTGTAAGTATTTTCAGCTTACAAAAATTGAGCAAAAGCATAGGCTCTGTCATTTTGAGAAGTGGACTTCAGTCAAGATTAGTATGGAATCCCACAGAATGTGTTCTTCAGCAACAAGTCTTTTGGGAAAACATACCACATATCTCTTTAAGGTCCAACCAAAATATCATATATCCTGCCTTCAGTACAACAGCCTTGCTGAGATAAATAGTTTGGGGGGGAAAAAATCTTCCACTGTAAATCATTTTAACCAAACACTGCTGGGCCAAATTCTCTACCCTCTATTCCAGTGAGATACTATTAGTTCAACAGGGAGTCTGATTATTGGACAAAATTTAGGAGGTTAAAATTAAGACAACATATCTGTGGTCCTCTAAAAATTATTCTGTTTTTATTTTTTTGCCTCTCTTTTTCTTGGCACCAGGGGACTTTGGGTCAGAGCTGAACAGCTTATGAACTCATTTCCTAAAATTTTCAGCTTCCCAAAAGCTTGCTTTCCTTGGATTATTTTTAATTCAGTCAATTTGTAACACATATTCAGACTGTATCCTCCACAATATTTTTTGATAAATCCCATTCAATTTCATATGTACGGTTGCAAGCTTTATTGCTTAACAAACATTTCATCTACTCTCCCATAATTTATATCTGAATGGGTTTATTATAGACATTGCATTTCATTCATTGTGCAGTTAATTCTGCAACATGCTGCCTGTTTTCTGTATGGCCGCTCTACCATTATGTGCTTTCAGTACAATTGAATTTTTCCTTGGGAGCTTTATGAAATGGTTTATGAATATGTAATACAAATTGTATTAACAAGGCAAATGTACTTTTTATTCCTTTTGTGAGCATTTCCAGTCAATGACTAGTAAAACAACAAGCATAGTAGCACATCTCCCTCAATTCCTATTCACCAAGGCTACCCATGCAATATTATTTTTAGAAGGCTCATCACTTCAAACAACCAAAGAGGCTTAAAAATCTTGGTTGGTGCTGCAGTCACTCCCTGGAAAAGAACACAAGACAGCTTTCTAACATGACTTCTCTCTTTGTGGGGACTTCCCTCTTCAGGTAAAAGGACATTAGGCAGATGTTTTCTTGAAAAGGCACCCCCCTCTAACACCTCCCTTTCAGACAGTCCATTGCCTTGATTACCATCATGTGTTTGTTTTTCTTTAGCACCCAGAAACACCAATCCTGTTGCATCACATGCCTATTTGCATATTAAAACAGAGGCAATCCTTGCCCTAGAGCTGTGATTGACCACACACATCCAATGAGACAAGCGGTGGATATGATCAAAGAATGGGAGGAAGGACAGGGTCAGAGAGAGTTACAACATATATGATATTTCCTGTGGGCTCCACAACTGCTGGAGGGACTATGTCATGTGAAGAGGATTTACAGATGATGTTAAATGGCCACACACATTTTTAAGGGAGCTCCTGGAATGACAGTTGACATTCATATACTTTGAAAAAAACCCAGCAATGCGTTTCTTTACCTAAATTAGTTTGTTTCCATTTGACAGAAAGTAATTTGCATACCTAGAAACGAAGGCAGGCTCTTGGCTTCTGAGAACACTGAAGCTTCCATACAAAGGGAAGTAGAGGCTTATTGTACAACACAACCTCAAAGGCCCCTGTTAACCCTCACAGGGGGATTTGCTAATGCACTTTACCTGCTTGCATGCTTTCTAAATCTTCAGATCTGTCTCTGATTCGAGAACACTTTAAACCCTGATAAAAACTCCTATTAAAAACCCCATCCTTCCACTCACCATCTTGGCCAGCCCATTTTCTAGAACAAAACTGTGTCCAGGCACTGACTGATGACTAATGGTTTGCCATATGTTCTTACTTACAGCACGGGGGATTAATTCCTCAGCGACATGATGGGAAGGCAGAGTCTCCAGCAGGAAATAATGTGGAACTGACAGAAAAATAAAGGAAATGGAAAAAATCTGAATGTATTTCTGCTCAATTGTACAGATTACAAGAAAGGACAGTGTAAAAAAAGATTGCTGCTGGAATTCTGATTCTTTTGAAGTCTGCCCATGGGCTCAGCAATGTCTGTACTTATTTACTGGGAGGAAAGCAATGCTTCATAGGACTGGTTTCCTCCCAGTATTAGATACAAGAGAAATACAGCAGGGTGGATTACAGACTGGTTTGGCTGGCTTCTGCTTTCAGTACCCCTGATATATGCTTGTTAGAAAATCCCCTGGTGTCAGTCTAGCTCTCTGGAGCTAGCCTGGATTTGCAGGGAAACCATCAAGAATGAAGAGCAAGGAAAAGTATAAGAAGGGGCTCTCACATTTCATGAAACTCAGGCTCTTGTAGAAGCACTCCTATTTTAGGAAAAAGCCCTGCTTCTAAAGAAGGGATCTTCTGATCTGCCTTGCATATGCAAAGTGGGGTTCAGTAGTGAAACACTCAAGCAGAGCATCTTGAGTTTTTCTATATTAGATTTGTGGAAGGACTGAGAATTAGCAGCGTGCATTGCTGAGCCATACCCACTCCTTATTAAATTCCTCCAATGACAATTTTACTAGTGTTTTATATTAGTGTTAACAAAAGACCTGAATAAGATGTAAGAAATGTTATATTTTATATAAAAGTCCAGGTAATGTGCCACTGGGGATCTCAGGATCAAATGAGCTTTTATATTTTTATGTAGAATGTAATCACTTTTTTCATTATTGTGGTTGCTGCATTACTGTTATTAAAGGGTTTATTACCCTGTGGGGGATAGTGCTCATTGGAATTACGTGCTTGCAGCCCAGCAGAGACAGTGTGGCTTCAACCCTTAATTCATGATACGGCCACAGGACAACAAAATGTCAGTAAACTGGGACCTGTGTGACACCCTGGGTACCCAGCAGAACCAGGGTACCCTGCTTGTACCAGGCAGTCAGAGATACATGCAGCTGGAACTGGAAAATCATTGTTATATGATCATCTGATTTGCAGGCCTTTAGTACATGCTGGGTTTCTAGCAGTCTTCCAGGGAAACTGGCCAAAATAGAGGATGTAGGGAGAGGGCAAATTGGCCAAAAAAAGGCAAGATATTACAAGAAATGGAAAATTACCTAACGGGCCACTTATCCCTATTCAAACTTTGGAAAACCTCAGAACTTTTCCCTAGACTGCAACATAGCTATCATTTATTACCAAGGTGACCTTTATCCCTCTCTTGACAGCACTGTGCTTTCATCAGAAGTATTTTTGGAGAGTAGCTGCTTTATTAGAAGACCCACTGAAGCCCCACTTTAGAAGGATTCCCACTGATTTTCATCAGCGAGCACCGCAGTGAACATGACAGACAAAAGGGACACACTGGGGCGAACTAGCTCCTCACACATCAAATATTTCTTCTTCTACCTCAGCTCCAGCCTGCACTCGTGAGACTGGCATAGAGGGTGGTTCATTCCACTAGGTTTGAGTTTCCACACCCCCCACAGTCCCAGGCTAATCATACAGGTAAATGTATGCATCCAAGACAGCAAACTCTATTACTGAAGTCTCCTCCCTGTGACTCCTGTGGTGTTTAAGCATGGGTGGTGCTATCCCTCAGTGCTTCTCTTGTTTTCAAGGGAGTGTGATATATTAACATATACTATTAACAATGGAATGCAAAATATCTAAAGACAAGTCTATTAAGTGTGTCCATCTCATTATCTGTTGCTTCACTGAGACAAGGAAGGAATCTCTTTGAAGAAATTGGACAGGAATGTTTTCTCCAACCATCTTAAGGAATGCAAGTGATCCATACTGCCCAAAAAGGTTGTAGAAATGACAGAATAAAAAGGTCTCTCTCATTCATCTTGTAACTAGAAAAATCACCTTACTTTATTTTCTGTGACAAACTGTTAAATAAATACCTGTCCTGAGCACAGGAGGAAATGATTCCTCAGTTCCACATGCCATAGTTGAATCAGTGATCCTGAGAAAATAGAATCCACACATATCATTACAACACAGGGAAAGTGGATATCCTGGGACATATATACTCATGAGGGCATTATCTGGGGTATTACCATTTATAAAATCTGCCTTTCAAAAAGTTGATCTTGGATTTCATGTCTAATTAGAGCATGTGCACAAAATGAACTCAGCCTTTATGCAGCCCCACAAGCAGGAGCCACTCCCTGTCCTTGTATACCCATTCACACATCACACATCCTGTAGCTCATAAACCCTGTCACACACTAATGAGATCCAAATAACACAGAATCTACAAAGTAGTAACATCTGTAGTCAGACTATTTAGCTTAAGTCCCAAGGATTAACAATCCCCATGGCTCTAGGAATACCCTAATCATGCACGGGAATCACAGAATTGTGGTCCTCTTGCACTGCCTGGCTGACCAAGTGATTTTAAATTTCTTTTGGGAGAGAAATAGGATCTTACAGACCACCGGTCTGTTGCCTTATAAAATTAAAAATTCCACAGCCCCTGTATCATCTCTGTCCCCTCATCATGTCCTTTTTTGTATGCAAGAGGCAAGAAAATAATGCTTTAGTGTGAAAAATTTAGCATTAAAAAGAAAAAGCTAAAACCTATCTCAAGACCAAGGAGAAAAGCTCCTGGACAAAGCTTCAGTCTTCATTTAATGACTGTTCCACAACCTTGTTTAACAAAATCCCATGAGTAGGAGATAACCTAACAAACCCAAGCATATCTGCAAATGTGATGTTGGAAATAGATTACAAAATGTTTTCAACAAGCTTCTAATAAAAAATAATAATATTTTTTAAAAAAAGCCCAAAATTCTGGATGAACAGGTTGCAGTTTTTTCCTTTTTTTCCTGGATATTTTAAAATATTATTAGAAATCTGATAATGAAATAGCACTTTTTAAACTCCCCACTATCGTACTGCATTTCCAATAAATGTATATATGTGTGTGCTCTGAAATGGAATAGATAGATTTTATTACCATTTTTTTTAAGGCACAAGAAGAAATGATAAGATTCCTTTCACTGACTTCTACAGCATTCCATAGATCACCCAAGAGAGCACCACAGAAGAACAGCATTTCAATAATCCTACTTTGACTAATAGTTTGAGCATAAAAGATTACTGTGCTGAAGGCAGCCAGTAGACATATTTCATACTATCACGGTAGCTTTTTTCTTATCACTTTATTCCATGATATCATCTCCCTTGGAAAAAGAAGACTGTCTGATATTTCTGTCTCCTGGAGCTGAGGGGAGCATAACGATTCCATCTGGTTTAATACATGGTAGTGCCCTCCCATGAGTTTTCTGTGAAAATGCAGAAAATCCAAGGGAAGGATTTCAAGGAAACCTGCCCACATACAATGTCCTGTGTGTGTTGGCTTTCTCCTTTTCTACAGACTTCTCACCACTGCTGGAGAGCACTGGCCTAACCCTTTCTACAGAAAGAATAATTGTAAGTCTGCATGAAGTTCATGATGATTAGTTTCTCTTGGACCTGGGCCAAGGAATAAGCCTTTCTCCAATACAGACTTCACATGCTGGCTCTGTCAAGAATTCATTTATTAATCCTTTCGATCAAGCCTGGATTAAGTCATCCAGGGGCCCTAATGACATCAAGCAACTCTGTGCCTTGAGGTACAACCCCAGGTGAAAAATCTCCAGAGCTGCAAGTCGAGGTTACCCTGAACATAGTCCATGTTTATTTTTCCTGAAGCCTAGGACACCTGTGTCAGGTTATCTGTGTACAGGCATCACTTCTTCCCTTGTGGGATGTGCTGAGTTTGAGGCCAGGACACACCACAGAACCATACCACAGGCTGCAGGAAGGTTTGAAAGGTACAACATGTTGGAAAGGATAATGTAACCAAGGAGGAGAAGATCAGGTCTAAGCAATCCAGCAGTGGACCTAAGAGTTTCTTTACTCCTACTCTTTAATTCTAAAAGCACAGCCATGAAAAGATCTTAGCAGCCACTCATTGTGCAAAAATCTAGACTTACTTTCCCATGCATAGCCTTATTTTTGTATCAAAGGCAATCATACTTTGATTCAACTTCTACTTCCTATAAGCTGTATTAAAACTCTGTCACTCCATTTCCTAAATGTTCAGCTGAAAATTGGTTTCTTTGGCTTTTAGCCTCTACAAGTTTCACTGTTTAAATTCTTTGTCTTTTACTTTAAAATTCAGATTAAAAGGTTGATATTCTACTTCAGAAGCAAGATTAAGCTCAAAAACTAATTCCCACCTTCTTTTATCTATTTGGCTGTTTAATTTCAAGAGAATTAGCAAGACTTTCCTGTTGCAAAAGTCCCACCTGGTCCAACTTGCCTGCAAGGTTAGTGTCTCCTCTCAAATGCAGCTGAGTTCAAAGCCATCCCTCTCCCCCTTCCTACCACAGCCTCCTCTCCAATCCAGGCGAGATTTGTTGCGAACATTTCACAGAGCTCTAACATTGTGTGGACTCCTGCAGAATTACTGTTGTTCCAGGAGTGTCCTGGGGGATTTTCAGAGCTGCTGTGAGACAGCGATATCCCTTGTGGAGGGCTAATGGACTGTCACTGTTTCCACTGGGAACAATGAAGGTCAGACATGCCAGCTAACCTGTGTTAACACAGAACTTCCTCGCTCTGCTCAGGAACAGCTCTGAAAATAACACCGTGCCTAGATACCCCTGCTTGCCACCTCATGGAGATCACATCGAATCAGCCCTAAAAATGCAGCCTTTTTGCTTCAGCCCAGTCCTGGTGAATCCACTCAACAGCCCCACAGGGTCTGCTGCTCGGCTCACTCTGTCAGAAAGTGTCAAAGGACAGGAAGGGAGATGCAGGGCAGGAGGAAAGGTCGCCTGCGCAAAGTGTCTGTCCCAGCAGCTCAGCCCTGAGCCCTCCTCTCATCCTGCAGCACATCCCTGCCACTGCCTGTCTGAGCTCCTGCTTTTATAACCTTAGCAACTAACCCGTGCTTGTTCATTTTAACTCCTTGTTTGCAAAGTCCTCTAAATGGTTCGGGTTTTTTTGGTGGGTTTTTTGTTGTTGTTGTGGTTGTTGTTGGGGTTTTTTTTTCCCCATTAAGGCACCCCCCCACTTTGGTTTTTGTGTTTGATTTTTACCTTTCATTTAGAGTTCTTCCAGAAGAAACAGACTGTGCATGTTCACAACACGGCAAAGAATGGTGGATGAGTTTTGTACCCTCTGCATTTTGAAACTGGGATTCTGCTGAACAGCCGCAGATTCAGGGGGCACTCACCCAGGAGTCACTGACATGCTTCTTCAACTAATACCCTGCAAAAGATAAAGGTTTGGTTGACACAAATACTTGCAGGTGATAGCCAGTGTTTTAACACATCTATAAGCATCTGTTGATCTTTCACTTCCCAATACAAAAACTGCAGGAGCAAGTGAAAAGCTGGTGAGAGGAAAGGGAAGATTGAGAAGTTTTAACAGGAAAAACTGCAATTCATAAATATTATGACTACAAGGGAAAATGAACCACAGCTTGATCACACAACAAGAATAGCAATTAGGAGCAATTGTTGAATTTAGTTTAGGTATGCAGCATACGTAGGTAAATACACTGAATGCTAATGGTTTTATAATAGTCTTATTAATTCACACACATAGTTAATGTTTAAGATAAACTCCCCATCTTTAGAGTAATTTATGCATTCCACTTTTATAGAATTCCAATTGAATGAATATGAACATAATCATTTTGCACAAATGTTCTCTAAGGAGAGTGCAGAGAGTCTGAGGCAATGCTGAGGCTCCCCACAGCTTTATTCATAATGGATCAGTCTATTCATTCCTTATTAATTTAATGGAGTACAACTGAGCAGTCTAGCAGCTTGAGCTTATGAGTGTTTCACAAATGGGGCTTTTTGCCTGTAATCGCTTAATCCTACTGGCTAGGCCTCATAAATTGAATAAAGGAGCGAACTAGGTTTTAATTAAGTCTAAGGAATGAGCTTGTCTGAAAGATACTTCAGCTTCTTAAGATCACACTGGTGAAGTGTGTTTGTCCAGGAGCCTAGCAGGGGCAAGCATCCTGAGCTACTCAGGTTAGAGACCAGTTGCTTTGATGTAAAGTATTTGTTAATACCTTTATTTCCCTTTAATTGAAAATCCGTTCTCCACTGTCAGTACCATCCAAGAGCACAAGTGAGAGAACGGCAGCAAACCTGACTGGTTCTGGAAAAGAAAGAGGTTTGGGATTCATTCCTTCTAAGTCCATAATGCAGCTCACACTAAAAAAAAGAAGCACAGATTGACACCAACAAACAGGGAAGAAAACACTCGGCCCTATTAGTTTTGATACACTCTCCCTTGTGGCTCAGTGCCCCTGGGTAAATGCAGCTCAGGCAGATTCCATGAGGAAAAATGCAAAACTGGGAGCTAGGCCCTCATCCCTTGCAGGAGTCCTGTATTCTGGTCAGTGGTAGCAAATGGACACCTGCCCATGTGTGTGACCCTATGCCATGATTTGTCTTCTTGGATACCCCAGCACCAGCTCAGGGTGACTGACTTGGTACCAACTTCTTACTACAACTTGGCAGGACATGTGAATTTAAAAGTCTCTCCTTAGAGGCTGAGTCCTGCAAATATTTTCTAAGGAAAACAGAAAGATTACATCTCTTACAAAATGTATTTGCAGCCACTTTCTTCTAAAATTCAGCGGCTGGAGACACAATTCTGTTGTGGGTGTGCAAACCTGTCTCTCACCCAGGCTAGAAAAGAGGGGAGTTCAGATTCCTCTCTCCCCAGGATAGAAAAGAGGGGCATTCAGATTCCTCCCTCCCCACAGTGGTGTCCAGAGAACAAAAATTATCATCTTCTCTCCTGGTTTTTCCCAAATTACCTGTTGAGGATATACACTGGGCAGCGAAGAATTCAAGATCCATGGTGATGTAGAAGTCTTTCTTAAGAGACTGCATTCCATTTTTCCAGTTTGTACCCTGGTGGGCTGTCTGGAGTATCTGCTTTGGATAAAGCAGGGATGCTGGGCACTGAACTCGATGCTCTCCTCCCTCTTGGGACCAGGGCTGGGATGTAAACTGTACCGTACATTATCATAAAAAAAAATTGGCTTGGATCTTCCAGGATGCAAGATTTCCTTTTTGTACATGTAGATGAGGAATTACATTCTGGGAAATCTAAATCAGGGGAGATTTGTCTGATTGTTTGGTTTACAGTATATTGAACAGAAAGATGCACTGTTTCTACTATGATTTTACAGCTTGCATTATGATTTTACAAGTGCCCAAAAGTCCATGGTTACCTGGCTATAATTTTCATACACCAGCGCAACAGTACAGTGAAGTCCCAACAAAAATCAGACACTTTTTGCTGTCTATACACACAGATAACCAGAGATAGGTCCTGGCCCCAGACAATCTAAAGCATCCCACCTTAGGGCAGTATTTTAAAGAGATCTGGCATTCTTTTGTAATTTTACTTCCATCTTTGAAAATAAGAAATGGGAAAATGTGAGTTTGCTGAAAGGAAGGCTAATTTGCCTGGCTTCCTTCTTGTAGGTTTTACTGAGTTATCCTGCTGCCCTTTAGTCATGCTTTCGTATTAACTTAGCTGCAGGCTTAAGTTATGCCACAGGCAGGAAGGATATGAATTTTAATTAGACACCCATCTCCCACTGAATTCTCCTAGGCTCCTTTGAAAATCCAGACCCTAGAGCTGTCATGTATGTGTGCGTGCTTGTTTCTGGGCATGTTGTATATATTTGTGCACACACAAATCTACATAAATAAATAAAGTGACATGATCAGATTTTTCAAAGGCATCCAATCTCGAGAAGCAATCCCGTTGTTCTCAACAAGAGTCGTTGCACGCTGAGCTGGTGTGAAAATCCAGCCCAGATCTCCAACTCCAGGGAGCACTGAACTTTCTACAGCCAAGGCCTGAGACAAACACACACAACTTCTGATCACAGTTAAGTTTTAATTACTTTAATAGATTCTGATCTGGGGATGGGCAGAACAATGTGCCTTTTTAAATGGTTGAGCTTTTCTGTTCAAACCCACTGCTGCTAAGCAGTGACAGTGTCAGGCATCCTGCCAGCCAGAGTCCGGAGGGCTCCGAGGAACAGCTCACAGGCTGTGACAGGCTGGGCCAGTGAAGGCACTCAGGAAGCCTGCTGTACATTTTCTATTATGTTCAAATGGGGTGAAAAAGAAATAAAGTTAAACAAACACCAGAAGTGCATGTTAAAATATAAATGCAAGCTGTATTTATTTAAAGGGTTGTTATGATTGCTTAATTACAGGTCTTTAAAAAAAAAAGTCCCTGGTATTTTTTTAATTTTTGGACTAAACAGCTTGTTTTTTGTGCACAGATAGAAAAGCAGGCAAGGTTTATGTTGGGGAAGACGGAGCTATTGTAATCAGCATTTTCAAAGCTGGTACCTACTCAGGCTCTAAGACTCTTTTCAGTTTTGATTAAATTGTCCAAACTACTAAAAAAACCCCATTTTTAGTTATTCACACAAGTAACAAGCAAGAGGACTCTAGGACATGAGTATAAAGGAGTGAGGGCTCCTAGAAGTGCTTCTGAGAGCATTTCTCATGGCAGTCAGCGTCACTGGAGACAGTCTCCTCATGGTCACAAAGGACAGACTTATTTTGAAAAGCAAACAGAAATACAAGAGTTGCAAAACCACAAAATCTGACAAAGAGACTGAAATGATATCCCACTCTCCTAAAAAAAATTAAAAAAAAATATTTTAAAAAACAATAAAATGGCTGGAGTCATCTAGCAAGAATTCAGTAAGAGGCAAAGAAACATTCATGGCTTATGGATGAAAGAAGTGCACCCAAGAAGTTGAACTGGAGCCTGACAGACCTGAGTGAATCACTGACGTGCCAAGCAGACATTGGAACTTTGCATTTTGACTAACAAATCCCTCACTCCCGAGAAAATTCTCTCTGTAGCTGACACCACCAATTCCTTGCCTACAGCCAGCATCTTTCCATTGCTTCCCTCATGAAGGAGAGCCTTGGGTCACCACCACCACAGCTCAGCAACTGCAGAAAACGAGAGTACAGAGAAGCTGGAACATGCCAGAGCGTGGGCAACTTGGGTCAAAAGGATCCTTCTCTATCCTTATTTTCAGGGCAAGCAGTTTATGGAGCAATATTTTGAAAGTACTTTTTATAAGCGGAAGGTATCTCGTTGGAACAAAATGATCTTTAAAGTTCCTTCCAATGCAATCAATTCCATGATGCTATGATTCCATGAAATAAGCAGAAATCTCCAGGTAGTGTCAACTGTATCCCAAATAAAAGCATGGAGCTCTCTAAACCAAAAGCTGCTTAATCAAAGTACCAGTGATCTACTTTTTTTAAATGGGTAATTCTCTCACATTTTAAACCAATGGCACTTAAAGGGGATAACATATAATATAGTGTTTTCCAAACTACTGCAATTTTTCAGGTGTCACTCACACAAATATATTGACTGATTTATACTAATTACTTTAAAAAGATGCTGCAGAGCAAATCACACACCCCCAGTCCATTTACAACAGGGACCATTCTGTAAGGGACAAGGTGTGCACCTACTTTTGAACAGCTGTCAGACTGAAAAGAAAATACTGAACTCAGAGAAAATATATAGAAAACCTGGTTAATCAAACACAGAATTCCCATCATACTGTTAATTGTTAATGTTAATGAATATTTCCTTTTTCATCATCTTACAAGGAAAAAGCCACCATGGGTATAAATATTAAATCTGCATAAGAATTAGTCTCAAAGTGTTAATTTGTGTATTTCCTTGGAAAATGCTTCTACAGTTTCTATGAACATGTAGCACTGATGACAAGACAGGTACCAGGGCAGGCAACCTCACAGGAGCCGCACACAGGTAAGGGAAGAACACAGAGCCCTCCCCTCCCATTCTGTGAGTCACAGGGGATGTTCTGGAACACACACAGGCAAATCTGATTCCTGACTAATCTCTGCTGCTCACTGAGATGATGTGCAGTGAGCTGGGATCACTGATTTGGAAAAGAGATGGAACAATTAACAGCCCAGAGTGACAGGGTCCGGACAGAGCCCAGATGTTTGTAAACGCGTTTGAATAAAATCTACTTTTCTAGGGGGGAGGAAAAACAAAAACAGGTAACCATTCATACCTCTGTCACATGCCTGTTGGAATCATCAGGACAAAAGGGCCCAGTGGTTTCTGGAAGAGGCTGGAGGCCAATTCAGCCCCAGGCTGGTTGTCAGCAGGGGCTGGGCCAGTCTGAGTGCAGGCTCCCACTCTGGTCACCGAGGTTTCTGACTGTCTGCAACTACACCTCAGCAAATGGCATAACCAGGTGGGACACGAGGGCTGACAGGCCAACAGTCTTTTTCACATTCCCACAATGTGATAGAATATAAATACAATAAAAGCACAATTTGCATTAGCACCAGTGGTGAAAAATAGGATGCCAGCACTGTCTAGCACAACAGCTGTTCGGCATCTAAATGAAATACTGTATCCAGTATTCACCCATCTCATAACATCCTTTTTGTAAGTCTCAGAGGTCACCTAAACACATTTATTGACTTCATTATTTTTATATAGGGAGAAAAAATTGATGGTGCTACAGAGCTGAGAAAATAACTCACAATAAAATCTTTATTCAATATATTTCATCTTTTTTTACTGTTGTTGCAACACAGTGAAATTCTTACATTTAACCATTATCTAAAAACACTATCCGAGAATTTCTGCAGTAAATTTTTTTATGCTACAAGATGTTCTTGGAAAGTTCAGAGTGAATGTTTACCATTACAACTGTGTTTATTATTTAGATAAACCATGCAGCATTCTTTCTGCATTTTTAACTGACTTATACAATTCATAGTACAATGTGACTTATGAATTTTACTGGTATGTGTACATGACAAATCCATAAACAGTTGGTTTGAGTGGCTCAGATTCTAGTACTTGTCAATAATTAATTTCATGAGGAGTAAAATTAAAAGCAATTTGAAGGATCACATCCCAAGTGTCCTATCCAGAGGAAACAGAAATCAAAAAATGTGATAGCAATGCACAAATCAGAGGTTGATTAGTTGTACATATTCTAAAATAAAACTCCCTGTGGCATTTTATATGATAGCCTGGATATATTTGGTGGCCTTTTTTTATTAAAAGAAAAAAAAATTCGCTTCACCGAGTAAACCATTTCACTCATATCCTGAGTGGGAGACAACCAAATCTCCACAGATGCTATCAGTTACCTCTGGCCCACTCACAAAAATCTGGTGACACCTTAGCTAATGAATGTATGAAAGGAAGGAATATAAATAATATTCCTGAAACTGATACTTTTTCCATGAGAAGTGCAGCCTGTGACGCACTCAGGTAAGGTACATTATTAGAATTGTTCAACACAGTATCAATTCCTGCTGGTAGAGATAAGTACCAATTTCACAATATTCAGCTCTGAAAAGCTGATTTGCTTCAAGGAGCTCCACTTTGGATCTTATTTTGAAGCAGATTAAGGAACTGGGACAACCTCGAGTACAGTTATGTACCTCTCCATAATGCTCATAGGGATGACACTCTTCAGACTGAATGAGGTCTGAAATTTGCCTGAGAATGCTTTGCCCATTCTTATTGAAACAAATGAACCAACAAGTGAAGCACATAGCTGATTATGACTACAAAAATAACTCAAAGCAAGACCCCCACTGGCTCACACAAAGGAATGGTTCATTGGCTGTGCAGGGCATAAGGAGGAACAGCACAGATGCAAATTGCACTGGGGACAGGAGGATGCTGAGCTGTGTGTGTATGGGCAAGTTTCATCCTTTAACTGTGCACAAGGGATTGTTCAGATGTCTGCTCAAAAGAATTTCAGTCACAAGCTCTGCACAAAAATGCCTCTTCTGTGATGGGAAGACAGGACGCAACAATTTCCTAGGCCCTAAGTGAAAAGCCAAATCTTGTCCAAATGTCCTCTGGATTTTCATGCATTTCTGACCACATTATATTTGCATAATGAGTCCAGGAGATCTAAGTGAAGCATTACTCAATTTCTATAATTGCCAGAAATACACCACAGGAACCAGACTAGGACGGGATCTCATGGTGTGAGAATGCCACAAGGAGGTACCATGTTCTCATGATGGGCTCCTCTGCACTCATCCACCAGCAGCTCTATGAACCACAGTTAAGTTCCAAACCTTCTCCTTATTAATATAAAAATACAGGTCTAGCTCTGTTTCCATCTCATAGAGACACCCCTGCCACAGCATTTTTACGGTTTTGGTAAAAGAAGAGTTCAAAAACTGCTGACGGGGATAACAACATTTTCACACCGTGTCAGAAAGGGGAGAGAGAAGCTCTGACACAGATCTATGTTCCACAATGTTTCTATCACTGATACAGAAGTATTATTACACTGTCAATCTTGCTTTCTTTACAATCCTATACACTTCTTACTACTACAAGTGATTTTCCAGATTGCTTGGCAGAGGTTCAAAGGAGGTGCCCATACCCCCACGTTTCAGAATATCCTGAAAGAGAGGATACTCTTTCCACAAAAGAACAAAATGGATTTGTCCCTCTAATGAACTCCCCTTGATCTGACACATGGGACATAAACCTTAGGGTATCAGTTTAATTTCTAGCAGCCACATGTGTCTCTCGGTTTGCCCAGTCAGTGGAACTCTTCCCTTTGCGGGCAACCTCAAAAGAAGGAAACAAATCAGGGAAGTGACCGAAGAGAAGCACATGGAATATTTTCCTTTCTATCTGGAGAGTCTTTCAGGGAGACTTTAGGGTAACAAACAATAAAAACAAGGTTAAAATCCCTACTTCCATGAAATCAATGGGATTTTTGTCACTGACTTCAGAGGAACAACAATTTCTTTGTGAGATACTTTGAAAAAGGCCACATCCTGTCCTGTCCATTACCCACTGTATCAGCCCTGGCTGCTGCTGATTTGCACCAGGCAGGAATCTGATCCCTGTATTGCAGAGATTCACCCTCTCTCAGTCCTCATTGTTACTCACCAGCCTGAGCCTGTGCTGCAGATAAATAGTGGGCTTTAATCCCCAGGACTCTCAATCCAATGCCTTTCACCACTGCTAGATTCGCATTTTGTTTTGTTCCTTTAATACGAGCTTACAGAAGAACGAAACTGATAAACTTCTTCCTGCTCAGATTGCAGGAGCACAGGATAATATAACAAGTTAAATGAAACATTAGGAGAAATAGAAAGCACTTTAGAAAACATGCACTGCCTCTTTAACATTTCAAATTTTTCTTTTAACGTAAAATTACAGCGTAATATAAGAAAGGAATCCAGCAAGATACTTTATCACAATACTTGGGCAACTTTAACTCATCTCAAGTGTTATTATAAGAAATAGAATTTACTGGTATGGACTTATATTCAATAGCACTCCTTCCCTTTTTAATGAAATGTCATTATTCCAATACAAATCCTTTCATTCTGCTACCCACTCCCCCCTTCATCTCACTATATTTCATTTCCTGCAGTTACGTGATATTATTGCCTTTTTTTTCCACAGCTATTGATTTAGGTGTATATGGTTATTACAATGCAAAATAAAACAGTTCCCCCATCCATTCTACCTTGTACCATTGAACATTAACTTAATTTGTTTCAAATCTGCATTTGATTTGGCAAGGAAACCATTTATCTTTATGAAGAAAGCCCTCATAAAGTAGGGACTTCAGGAGATCACTGCTTTAAAAATTTAATAGCCTTGTGTCTTATACACTAGAAAAATGAATTAAACCTTCAAATATTATATGTCTCAATGTAACCTTTTTGCATTTCATACTATGTTTAATTCATTATATCCTAGGAAAAAAATTAGATAAAACCTCACTAGATTTAGGGTGGTAGTTGGTTCTCAGTTTTGCTTTGACTCGGACTGGGTATTTCACATTCTAGGATTGAAAGTCTTTCATTGCAGTTGGATGTAGCTAATGTTCTTGGGATGTTCTTGGGATGGAGTTGGATGTTGTATCTAATTTTCTTAGTTTGGTTCTCAGCACGGATAGGAATTAAGTTCTGAAGCCACCAGCAATATCTTTAAGGATGATTTTTGTGGCATGAGCAAAGGACAAGCTTTCAGAGTCTAACACAACCACAAATCAAAATATTTCATTTTGTAATTATTTTATTTTTATGATTACAAATTGAATATTTGGACTGCAACATAGCATATGATGACTTTTGTATGACTGGTGAACAAATAAGGTAGGAAGTAGAAATATCTGTGACTGCAATGGAGAAGTTCTGGTTTAGAGAAACAGTCATTGTGTGATGAGGCTGATGAACACCGACAACCAAGGGAAAAAATCAGTTCAGTTGAATTAAAACTGAGAACTGCCTTAGGTACTCAAGACCCATATTCCTTGGAAAAAAACCAAATATTTTGCATTTCACACTAATATCTGGACATCTTTTAAATGGTGGTTTTCCTTTATTCCATTTGTTTCTCTGCTCTGACCAACTAGAGCCGTGTGAAGGCAGACTGTGAAGGCAGACAGCTCATATGGCTTGGTCTGGCTGAGCCTGGCAGGAAGTTTAAGCCTGAATTAGCAAACCAGAAACACATCAACAGGCTCAAGTCAAGAATTAGGAGTCAGTAAAACTGTGAGCAAAAATTAGATCACTTACTCAGATGAAGAGTTATAAAGGTAAAAATACCCAACTCTAGGCAGGTCGACCTTCATAAACCAGGATGAAAGGCACAAACTCAGTATAAATATTGTATTGTCTTGCTGCAGCAGTATTACCAATTAATTTGGTTTATGTTAGGACTCTCAGTATTGAAACAAATCACAATCAAAAGATACCTAAAATGAGGAAAGAGTTTTAAGCAGAGAGGTGTCATGAAAGAGCCAATGAAAACTTAAGCAGAAGAAAAAGTATCTCAGAGGACCCCTAAAAGAGGATAACCAAGTGAAGAGAAGGGGGCAATAAAACAGTCAGAAGTTGTGTAAGTAGGGAAAGCAGGAAGCTCATAATGTTCAAATCAAAAATAAATTCCCCATCAGAACAACTTCCATCAGCCTGCAACACTGTATTACTGAGCTATATTCTTTGGTGCACCTAAGTTTTATTGATTTTACAACTATAAGAAAACAGCAGACACTAGAAATACATTGCACAGGTCTCATTACAAATCTCCCTGTCTGTATCTTAGAGCATTCTTAAGCTGCATTTAGCAAGCAACCTGGAGAGCACTGATATACTGTGTACACATATTAGAGACATGACTGTATTTGCCTATTTCCTCTCAGTAGGTAACAACAGGCTGTTTTCATTGGATGATCTCCAGAAACGAAATCAGAGCACAGCATTGTGATTACTCAGCTCACACAATGAATTCCCAGTTTCAGTAAGAATAAGTAACATTCTAATTTAGAGTTGATATTTGACACTGTATACGAGGGGAGGGGTCTGCTTTCCATTTTCTCCTTAGACAACAGCAGTAAACTGCAAAACTCCCTGCTAAAATGTATGATCTTTGGAGAATGCTAATTGACCTACTAAAGTTGGCTTATTTTATTTGGTGAAATTTGCTTATCACAGGCCTCTAGGTGCTCTACATAAACAATATAAATGAAAATAATGAATAGACCAAATACCTAAGTGACAATGGGGACCACATCAATAGCTGCCTGCCCAACAGAATTGGGCTCAAAAGAAACTATATTATAGTATCTGATCATTTCAGAAGAGGGAACTTTTCCCCCCTTCTGAGGTTTGTTTTATTTCTGAGCACAGGGGGATTTGTTAGTTTGAGGCAGATCAGGTCTATCCGCCCCTCGCAGACTGCAGAGCACAGCACTTCTGTGATGTGAGCACATGCAGAAGGGATGCTGCCATCCTGTGGGTGTGCAGAGGGGGCTTTCAGGGAGGGCAGGCAGTCCTGAGGAGAACAGAACACACTCCCACACTGCCAGGGTTGAATTCTCCAGCGCAGGGGCCGGTCTGAGACTGCAAACAGAGCAAAGCTTTCAACCCACGGGGTGAGTTCCCTACAGGCCTGAGGACACACACAACAGCAGCAGAGGTTATCTCTGATTTTATGCACTTTCCAGAGCAGAGAATTTCTCTTGAGATAACCTCAAATTATTTTGTTGTTGTTGTTACTATTTCTGTGCATGGAGTCTAGGGAGATTTCTAAACAGGATGGAACAAGCACATCAACTTCTCATGGAAGGGCTCATCCAGCAGCATTGTTCTTCTCATGGAAGGGCTCACCCAGCAGCAATGTTCTCTCTGGGTCAATCAAAATAAACCACATATGTAGGAACACGGGCAGGATCTGAGAGCAAACCAGTCACCCGGTGTGAGTCACCATAAAGCTTGAGGGATATAAACTGGGAAACTGCAGATTTAATATTGAAGTAACCAGACTAGACTTATGCTAGCTAGCTAACAAAACAAAGTTCAGTGTTGCTTTGTTCACCAGCAGAACAGGGAGCTCCACTGCTCACTCTGAATTTGCCAGGTCCAGGCTGCTGGCGGGGTGGAGACTCAGGTGGCTCTACAGCTCCCTTGTCCCACGAGAGCAGCTCTGAAACACCAAGTGCCCTCCCTGATGTGAGGGACAGAGCATCCTCCACTTTGGAAAGCAGGATCCCAGGCAGGACCAAACACTGTGTCCCACTGACAGCACCCCAATTGGGATATCAGGCTGTCAGCTGCGACCTCTCTGTGACTTCATTCACAATCCCCACAACCCTGCAACTCAGCTGTCTTAAAACCTAATTGTTTCTGCTGATTCCCAGGCCAGTGAAAGCAAAGCAAAAAATAATACCTGTTCTTTATAGATTTCATACCCCTGCAGAGCAGGTACATGGAGTTGGAGACATTCCTCCTCTTCGCAGATTTAAAAGTTTGGGAAGAAGCCTCATTCAATCTCCTGCTAATACAATATGAAATATTCTTCACAGCTGTAATTTCCTGTAGCATCTAAAATGTTTCCTGTTAATATTTTCCATGTTGTTGCTGTTCTTATGAAAAAAAATCCTCTAAATATTAACATTTTCAGATGGCAGAATGGAAAAAGCTAATATAACTCTTAGAGACACAGCATACAAATCCAGAAATAGATCTAAAGGCAGATTTCTCAGCACTCCCTAAATTCTGGCACAGAGAACAGACCAAAACTCCAGTCCAACCTTCTGCTTTTCCTCACCCAGTACTCAGATGTTGTAATTTGACCTCGATTCTAGCCAGAAGACAAACCTCATTTCTGTAGTGTAACACAGATCATGAACCTTTATTTTATCATTGTGTCCACACTAATGCCTCCATTCTCCCATTTCCATGGCAAATAATAATCCTACCCTCCTTACAATGGTTGGAGGAGAAAGCTTAGGCTCTATTTCTGGGAGCTAAATTATAAATGCTAACTATAGTTACTCTTTGCTCTTGCTGTTGAAAGATTTTAGCTCAATGGGAGGTTTGAGAGACAGGGAACAAAAAACACAATAAAGCTACAAAGTAGCCAAAAACTAAACTAAACAAACAAAAAGCCTCAGGTTTTAGTCCTAAAGTGTCTCACAGCTACCCTCAAAAATTGCTTTTTAAAAGATTTAATGATTTTGTGAGCATCTAAAGGATGAGGGACGCCTACAAAGAGGACCAGGACTGTGCCCAGCACTTTCTGGGAGCTTTATTGCCCCAAAAAAACTAGAACATGCCTGACCCTTGCAGACAGCAGCAACAGACCCAGTGAGCAACTTCCATCATTATTTGGCTCTTTCTTTGTCCATGCTTCCAGGAGGGCTGAGACAGCTTTGTAAGGGCTTTAGTTTGGCTCCCCTGGTTGCCCAGCCCAGTTACTCAGCAAAATCCAGTGGGTTGAGGGCTCATCTGGTAACCACCAGCCCTGTCAGTAGAGCTGCATCATTTATACCTGTGAATATGTCTGTCTGTCTATTTGTCTGTCTGTCCCACCACTAGCACAGGGCTACAGGATTTATGCTGTGGCTTCTTACTAGTTAAGCAAGAAAAATATCAAATTGGACATATTTGCAAGCTTGGGCAATTAGTTGCTGAGTTGAGTGTGCAGAGTAACACTTGAATGAATTTTCAGTAATGACCTCTCCAGCTGTGGACATATTTGTAAAGTCATAGACCATGGATATTGGCAATCAAAAGTGAGTGCCCAGAAACCTGGGAAAGATGTAACGTGGGATCAAGGTGTACCTTCTGGGAGTGTACCTGTTCTGGCTAGGCACCCAATCCAGTGAATTTGGTGAGATTCTTGGTAGCCACAGCAGCAGAAGGCAAGCAGACCAGACAGACAAAACAGATGTAGCTTCAGAAAATCTTGCAAATTACCCTGGTTTGTGGTTTATATGGACACTGAAAAATTCTCACTCTTCCCAGACAGCATTTGGGACACTGCTCAGTTTAACCTTGTATGCAGCTTCCAAAGTAACTTTTATCATTTCCAGTATGAAACTTTTCTGAGAAAATGCATGTGATTTCAGCTTTGTCATAAATCAGTCTGTAAAATTTCGAGCCAGGTTTTTGTTAAAAAGTGTCAAAAAGAATGCTCACCAGTGTGGTCATCTTGTGCCAGGAACACTGGGGCTGGCACAGCCCTGTTCCTACAGGAACAAGCTGTGACCCTCTGGGTCCCTCTGGATTGCACAGTCCTGTACATAGAGGTCAATTAAATCAATGAGATGGTATGTGGGATACAAGCGAGCCTCAGAGTCCTTCCAGATACCCAGGACTCTTTATGTGCCCCCCTTTTTTTCGTGGACAGCTGCAGGCGTTTCTGCCAGGCTAACACAGAGCGGGGCACGGGACCCAGGGATATTTGTAGATTAGTCCTGTAGAGTGCCACTACTGGGTTTTTCAAATCTGAGATCACACACCCATACCTTGCCAATTGTATCTCTTCATATTTGGATTATTTAAATGCAAATCCGCTGCACACTGCGAATTCCCCCACTTTCAGAACGCAATCGATTTTAGAAGCATGCGAGCAAAAAAGCCTGAGTGCTCAGAGCCTTTGCAAGTGTCCATGACATGAAAGACTTTAAGTGACTGTAAGCTATTTTCCTTGCTGTCAAACTGCCAGATGATTTTCTTGCCATTAGCACATGCCTATACAGGCCAAACTAATGCTTGCCTTTCTGGACATATGTGAGGAAATAAATGTAATTACAGGCAAGATGTAATCACAATTGCTTTACTATTAAAGCTGCTGTATGCTCTCATGGTTTAGTTAACAATACATGCAGAAAAGTGGAATTGCTTGATGTTCTCAGAAAAAGGGAAAGGAGGGGAAAAAAGATAAATATGGCCCCTTTCATTTATATCTGTGAAAACACAACATTTAAATGCAGAATTTGACTTTCCAAATATCACACCAAAAACCTTTTAACAAAAACAGCAGGGAGAGAAAGCTCTTTAAACCATGATATTCCATGAAGGATTATGAAAATAGAGGTCATTGCAAGAAAGAGAATTGCAAATACAACTTGAAAAGCTTCTCACATTTGTAAATACATCGAGGAGAATTTATTCCTCTCTGGTTTTGCTACCAAAGGATATTTACAGGTTCCCAGGGAAAAAGGAAGAAAAAAAAAATGACATCAAATTTGATATACTCTGTGTGGTGCAACATGCTGATGTGCAGTAGTAACACTCAACTGAGCTTCAAAGGAAATGAGTTTTCTAGGCTGAAGTTACACATTACAGGCCAGATCCTGACAACACACTGAGCATTTCCTGAGAGCTTTTGTGTGCCCTCAGCTCTCACTGAAGTCAGAGATGGATTTTGATTTCTTTTGGTGCTGGATTATGATGAGAAGTAATGAGACAAAAACGTAGCATGTTTCAAAGCAAGATCTGGAGCTCATCTTCTTACTGAGTCCATCACACTGAGGCCCCTGCTCTTCGTTAGGGCTCCAGAGTGATGAAATAATAACAATTAGGATCCTAATAACCAAGTGAATCTTGGTTTGTCTGCTCAGGCAGCCCCAGACTCACACAATGACATCTCTCACATACCCAGCACAAGAACAAAAGGCATCTGGGACACAAGCATAGGTGCTCTGACACACTGCTGACACACAAGTGGCTGAACACATTCCCAAGCTTTGACTGACAGCTCTGATTAGCAGGTTTCAGTACCCTGGATCAGCAAGGTCTGTTTTTCAGCAAACTCCAAGTACCAACAGTCTTAAAATTACACCTCTTTAATGCACAGGCTCTCCTATTTCCAAGCAACTAAGCCCAGTGCCATGTGTGGAGGACGTGCAGGCAGCCCCTTCAGACGCGAGCCTTGGGAGGTGCTAATTTGTGACAGACGCAGCCAGCAGGTCATGTTCTCCATCCACTGCTGCTGAATGATTCCCACAAACCTCAGAAGTTCAGCTCAGGTGGTATGAGCACTCTCAAATGACCAAGGCATAAAACTCCTGACTTGAACTAGCTTATCTGAAGTTTCAGATATTTCTAAACTTGCACCATGAAAATAAACTGGAATGGTGTGACGTCTACGAGAACCAGACTGCCCTGCACAAACTTCCCGTGGGTCCATACCCTGAAGAAGGTCTCTCTGAAGTCTGTGACACAGTACAGCTGATAGCTATCCCACTGAAACCAGCTCAAACCCTGCTCATCTCTGCCAAGGGCCACATCCAGGTGTGTCTTTGCTGCTCCAGCCACGCAGTTTGGCTTGAACTTGGCAGGTACCTTACAACTGCAAGGTGAAACTGAGGACTGAAATCCACAGCGAAGCTCTCACAAGTTTTAGCAGAACTAGGATTTCACATTATGATTTCCTTCTGTATGGAAAAAAAAACCAAGGGGGGGATGAAGCTCAGCTTCTCACTGCCCAAACATCTGATACCAATAATATTTCTTTTACTCTGTCCAAAACTATATTTAAATTGCTTTTCTGGCAGGTTTTGAGATGTGTGATATAGATCTCCTGCTATCACATCAGATGTAGTTTCCTTCAGAACTGTTGAACCAGATGTAAAATGTGAGAGATGTAAAAAGTAAAATAAAAACCCTGCTCAGAGTAAAGTGTTTCTGACATGTGGCTATTATATATGGGGTTTTAGATGTATATCTCTACTCCAGCCATTTAAGAAGGTACACAGTACTGTAACTCTATTGGAGCTGATTAGTGCCAGCTACTTGTGATCAGTAGGAATTTAAAAGCCAAGGGCTGCCAAACACTAACAATTTATAAACTGTATGCCAGCAATGTGCTGCAACTGAATATTCTGTAGTGCACTTAATTTCAAAGTAGAGCCATATTTAGAACACTGGGGGGGAGGGGGGCAGAAGGGGGCAGAGAAGCTAATATATCACACCAGTATTTGATTTTCAGCACTTAGAACCATACATGTTCTGTTTCTTACTGACAAAGAGAACCAGAGGCACAGAGTGAAAGGAATTCTTGCGAGGTTGTCAAGCAGCTGCACAGACAACAGGTATAGTTGTAAAGTAATTCTCCCCTTTTCAAGCATAAAATTGTCTCTTACAAATCTCTGCTGCAAATGTGTGTAGGCAAAGATTTGAGTTACAAATGAAGAGCAGTGAGGGAGCACTTTGGCAGCAGAGGTGAGTCAAAGCACAGGCGACACCAGGGAAGAAACAGCTGCACTCCCAGCACATTAACATCCTGATTGTACCCCACTCCCCACAGACCCAATGATCACTTGCATGACATTCAACACTATCTGAGGAGCAAAGGAATTTAACCAATTGTCTACTCTTAAGAGAGAAGGGCAATGATTCTCCTGCCACTAGTTTTAACTCTTCACAACCCCTTTTGAGCTCAAGGAAATCACTCCTGATTTATCATACTGAGATGGGTATTAGTCTGAACCTACTTCATCACAAGACCACAAGCCCTCCAAAAAGCAGGGCTTCCTGTCTCCCAGGGACTCCCTGGTGACTGTGTGTCTATTAACATCACAAAGACACTATGCTGCATAGTGCCTTCAGTTATATACTGCACCATGGATCACTCTAAAAATTAATGTAACTGTGTCGTGTGACCCAACCAAGAGAAAAAGTGCAGAGGGAAAACCATAAAGCCAGTGCATCCAATCATCAGGAATCAAAAAAGCCTTCTGAGAGAAAATAATCCAATGAGACCAAAATTCACACTGATCCCAGGAGAAAGGAGATGGCTTTGTCATCTGCAGCACCCCTGACACCGGCACAGCAATACAGAGATGGACCCTACTGACAAATGAGAACAGAGCTGATTCTGCTGTGAAGCTAACAAGGCTTCTTCTATCATTCTTGTCTGTGAATGACACCCAAGGGATAATTTTAATTTTTTTTTTACTTAGAACAAAAGACACCTACATCTTAGAAATCCAAAAAGCCTCACTGAAAAGAACTGAGAAGTACAGCTAAATAAAATTCGCCCGTAATCCTTGTAGCTAGTTTTTATCTACCCAGCATTTTCTGTAAGCACCTAAATCCCGTTAAGTAAACACAATATACTGAAACGTTATGCTTATCCAAGTTCCTTCACTTTAAGGAGTTCAAGGAAGCTAAAACACAAATGAGAACTTTGACGCCCTGACTCCCTGATTCAAGACAAGGGGTACAGAAACCAAGTAAGGAGCCCCAACATGACTGGAGAACAAGGAATGTGATAATTCTCATCATTGCTGCCTTCTAGCTAGTGCTGCTTGGTATTTTAATATAATTGTATTTTGTACTTGCTCCAATTGGTGACATCCCAGGTAATGGAGCTGTACAAATTTACAAGAGGCTCAAGGCTCAAAGACATGCCTGTAGGATGGAGCATGGAGATTTGGGCAAGGGCAGTTTAAGTGGCCTCTTTGCTTCATTCAGGCATAAATTGGGCCATTGTGATAAAGGTCTGAGAATGCTCAGGGAATGATTTTTATAGTGCCGACAGTCAGGAATCCTTCACACTGACACTGGCAGAGCAACTTCAGACTCTCTGCTGCATATGGCACACAGAATCACAGAATGGGCTCAGCTGGGAGGGACCCACAAGGATCAAGTCCAACTCCTGGCCCTATACAGGACACCCCAAGAATCCCACATGTGCATGAGAACTTGTCCAAACACTTCTTGAGCTCTTTCAAGCTAGGGACTGTGACTCCTGCCCTGGGGAGCGTGTTCCAGTGCCCAAACATCCCAACATGTGAACATCCTGATTTTCCCACACAGCTCCCATGGGAATCCCTGAGAACACGTTTGGAGCCTTTCAGCCCAGCACAGGCAGCTGAGAGGCAGCATGCTGAGAGCCCAGCAGTACCCCTGGTTCTGAATTCAGAGCCAGGAGTGTTGCACATTCCTTGGGAACACGCGTCATCCTTCGGGCGCAGGAAGAGTCGCGATACACCCTGGTTTACCCGAAGGGCCTGAGCAGAAGTTGTGGAGTTAGATGCTTGTGATGACAAATGCAGAGGTTTCTCAATAGGTATTTTAATTTGGGATCCTGCACTGAATTGCCACACCCTGTTTCTGCAAACACAATGTGAGATATGGCAAACATTTGGAAACATATGGAAATCCAGATGTTCTCTCATGTAGTGCTGGAAAAGATCAGTACAGACGATGCTCTATAGATGCCAGTTATGATCTTACACATATTTTTAGATAAATGCTGTAATTCTTAAAAAATAAAAAGAGAAATTGATCTTAATGGTAAGTGACGTTTTAGTTCAGTCACAATTACAATCAACTAGACTTACTCTTCACATTAGTAGCAAGATATGATCCTTAAGTTCATACAGGGTTAAGTTTGCCATCCTCAGAGATTTCTTAATGACCCTAGTTATCTAAACCCCAACTCAGAATGGTGGCTGTGGATTATGTTTTCAATGCACATCCTCAGACATATTAGAACACGAAGCGAACCTGACAGGGAGAAGAATATTTCCTTTCTCCTCTGAAATGCCCCAGGAGGGTTTTCTGCAGGTGACCTCTTCAGACCTCGGCTCTACATTAGAGTTATTGTCCTGAGAGAAGATTCAGTTAAAACACACAATTCATTTCATATAGTGCTCTTGAGTTTATTCTTGGTGGCAGCTAACTTGTAAAATTTTATTATGGATTCTTCTTTGGTTTGCTTGATGGAAAACAATTATTCTATCATCAAGTCTAAATTATATACCTTGCTAGACTACACAATTTTCTTTCCATTATTATTTTCAGATAAATTGTTAATTTCTGTTTAGAGAGAAGTTCCCAAACATCCTTCCTAACATATTATCAATATATTAATTCACACTTCTACATGGCTGTATTCAAGCAGGTCTTTTATCCTAAAAATAGATTTATGACTTCTGTATACAAGGTGTTATCCTAAAATAATAAAAACAATTAATACTAATGATAATGATAATAATGATAATAATGATAATATGATAATAATAATAATAATAATAGTAAAGCAATGTGCTGGTGTATCTTACAAAAGCAGAGCTGGCTTTTGTAGCATAGGCAAATACACAAACGCTTGGTGAGAGTTCACCTGTGCCTGAAACTGCCTACACTGTCACCAGACAGAAAGACAGAGCAGCAGGGTGCCATCCTGGGAAGTGCAGATGCAGGACAGGAAAATATGCAGCTCCTGCCCAAATAAACAGGCTGTCTCTGAGAGGCAGCTGTGTCCCAGAGCCCTGCTGAGCCCCAGCAGCAGCAGCAGGGACCTGTTGGAGCAGCAGTGCCCTGCTTTTCCAGCCCTGCTCTCTGGCCAGGCTGCTGCAGGACGCTGCTTTCAGCAGTGACTCAGGAACCTCTGCTCCTCATCACCCAGGGCAGGTGTACCCCAAGCAACTCAGAGGGCTTGAGAAGGGCTTTGCTGCCACCTAGAACTGAGACTACTAAATCCCAGCTGAGAAGAGAAGCTCTAAGCCTGTTCAGGTGTGGGGCTCTCAGTCAGTGGAATTTTCTCCACAGCAGGCCTGGCATTTACTTGGGGGGAAATGTCAATGACAGCAGGGCTAAGCCCGTGCAATTTATTTACAAGCATGTTTTGAGATGATTGTGGAGTGCAACTGACCTTGAAATACATTCCTCTATGAGGACTTTGGCAGGGAGCTATTTTTATGCTACAATAAAATTTCCAGCGCTGTGACCCCACCCTGGTTTCGTGCCGTGGCCTTATGCCTGCTCAGAGTGACAACCCCAGCCGAGGCAAGAAGCTAAAGCCACCCTCTCTCTTGCCTAAGCCTGTGAGTTCTCTAAGAAAGAGAAGTAAAAGTGGATAATGAACCTATCTGAAACCTCTTAAAACTTCACCAGGATTAGAGAAAAGAACCCACTGGTCTACAAACTGCAGCAGGTGCACTCAATTGTAACTATTTCTTCAGAAATCGAAAGGTTTTTCTTAGATGGGCATATCTTCTGGAAAAATGGAGCACTTCAGACATTATGTGCCTTCTTTTCTTTTATATAGACAACATGTACTAAAAGTCTGATAGACATTCAAAAATCCTCACTGATTTGTGGGGTCTGTGCTCCTCAAAATATTTGTATCAATCCTTTTCTTTTAAATTCCCAGGCAACAGTCACTTAAATTGAGGCTCACCTCTTATCCCACAGATTTACTCTTCCGAAGTTACTGTTTCTAGTAGAACTTGCTCTTGCAAAATAAGACTGAGAAGAATTCACAGACACTTATAGAGCCATTATTCATATATTTGTTATATATCAAGTGAAAAATCCAGGCCGCTGGAAATATTATACAGCTTCTTCAGTGCACTGTGCAGTCAGATTGCTCTGATAAGATGGCAGATGCAACTTAGGAAATTAAAGTAAAGCCAGTACTGTGGATTTGTATTTTGAATCTGGTTGAAAGCACAATGAACATTTAATGCAGCTTTGTACAAAGCCCATTCTCAGGGATGAATCTTGTTTTGTAGCTATGATCGTGGTGGGGTCAAAGTCTGTTGAAAAAGCCCAGGAGTCCTAGAAGAAAATGTTCAGAAGGTGATTTTATTTAAGGCTTATCCCAATGTTCTAGGAAACCATTCCGTGGGGTCTTTTCATGTTTGCATATACACTTGAACATCAATTTGGAGACATGCAGAATTATATGATTCCATGGAAATTAACATGGTAATGAATATTAACATGACAATTAATAATACACTTAAACGTGTGTCATGCAGTGAGTGAGCCAAGAATGAACCAAATGTGTTGTACCAACTAACCCCCCACGGTTAGAAGACAGAAACGAACAGCATTTTGTAATTATCCACAGTGACATATTTTCTCATATCTACTGCCAAAAAAAATATCACTTTTGAGAATTAAAAGAGAGAGCAGCAAATAGAAACAGCTATGTCATCAGTAATTGCAAACATGTTTTCAGCTCCAGCTTCTGATAACCATCCAAAGGCATTCTTTTAATTGGTAAAATTGACAACTGTCCAAAAATAGAGGAATCCTTAAGGGCCATGTTCACTCCTAACAAGTCAGATAACGAAATCAGAGTACCTAGAAAGTTTTGCAATGAGATGGAATTAGCAAATAAGCAGAACGACCGAAAAATAAACAATGCTGCTGCTAAAGGAGCTTTTTAGATATTACAAGACTCCATTAACTTTGCCCCATGGGGTCTGATCAAGTTGTCCATAAGAGATGGACAACAGATTGATTCACTATATTTAAAATATAACCTCTCTCAGGAACACTAAGAGGATTGCTTAAGACAAGTCTTCTTAACACTGGCACTCTCCAGCATGTGATAAAACAAGCTGATGAAATCCAAAACAACTTTAGAACTGACAGAGGACTTGGTTTCAGAGCTTTACAACTAAAAGATGCTTTTGTAGGCCATTATTCTTAGATGCAGGTGAGATCTCAGCCCAAGATGCTCCTCAGTGGTAGTGGGAGAAGCTGATGATCCCCCACTCCACTCAGAGGTAAAGAGGCTCGCGTGAGCGAGGTCTGTAAAACCCAAGGCAGGCACAGGGAGACTCTGCCAGGTCTCCTCCGCAGCCAAAAAGACATTTCATCATCGTGATCATGTTTGAACATTAATCCTTACTTAACAAGGATTATTGCTTGATAACATCACAGGCAAGCAGGAAAGTAAGGTCCCTACTCTGGAGTTTCTTATCTAAAGAAATTTTGTCTATCACACTGTTCCCTTCATTAAAAAACGAAGCCAGGAGCCCACAGACTCTGCTCCTCATTGACTGAACAGCAACTAGGACACTGAAATAATCTAATATTGGGTCTCTAGGGAACCCAGAATACCTAGATATCTGCAGGTCCTAGATGGCATACAAATGATGAGGAAAAGTTTCAGCGAGAACAGGCCTAGTGCTGGTCATTTCCTGCTGGAAATGATCGGGAGAGTTCTCAGCAAGAGAAATGGTTTTTTATTCTGAACAAACATGCACTAAAAGCCTGTATGAACTACAGTTCTCTGTCCTCTCCCCACACAGGTCTGTTCCATACACCCCATGTCAATATTTGTCATTTGCTACTAAATGTTGTGGGAGAAGTTGCAAGTTCCCTTGAAATCAGCATTTTTCCCTATGATTAGCTGTCTCCTGTCTACTTGTCGTGTTTAAGTGACCAAAAATATTCAAAGAATAATTAATAAAACTCGTTGAAGCCCAAGAGTTGTCAGAGACATATCTTTGTGTACACCATAAACCATGTGTAAATATGTATTTGGACAGTTGTTGAAAATGTTTAGTTTTTCCCAAACACCACAGCTCTTTCCAAACAGCATAGCTCGATGGCATAATGCACATTTAAAGACGTTTTAAGAGTCTGGTTTATTTACAGTTTTTTACCCAATAGAATGCATCAAGCCTTCAAAGCCTCTGTGGGCTATGTGTGAACTAAGCATGCATCCACTCATTGTTTTAAAAACATCATTTGCAGTTGTTTGATCGATCTGTAGAACACACTGCAACCAGACATTGCACTTTAGAAAAAAACAAGACTTGACTATTACCTGAGGAGAGTTGCCATGATACTTCTACATCCACAGGGGATAATTCTGCTTCCAGGATCCAGTGTGAATCCAAAGCATGCCCATTCACCAATGCTCTCGTGCTCTTTCTCCTCTTGGTAAGTAACAGGACCATTCAACTCTTTCTGATACACACGGGAAGTTACAGAGGAGGCAGAACCCACTGTTAGTAAGATTTCCACTAACTCACATTATTTTAACATAGGAACAAGCATTTAGCAATGTTTCTTTGTTTTCCTCTAGTTCAGCTGGCCTCTTTCATGTACAACCTGGACTGAAATCTCCTTTCTCAAGTTTTACAACATGCTCAATTCAAACATGGTTTGTAAAGAGAGGATCTGACGAATAGCACACCACAGGATTTTCCAGCCTGAATCGTTATGTTTCCTACTGAGTAGGTCAGTCACAAAAATCTGTTTTCTATTTCAGTGCTGTCACTACCCTGTTGATGGTATCCTGGTCATCACTGAGCAGCACACCTCAGCTTTCTCCTCCTGCAAAGTTCTTTGTGATTTGTTTTGACATATAAAGGTGCAAAAAGTTCTCTAACAACTAAAAATGGCTGTGATTGGTTTAGATGTTGGTACTGTTGTCAAGCAAACTTTCTTTAAACACTCAAGCTACTCCTCTGCCCCGTGCAGAAACTACTCCAATACTATCCCAGATACTATTGCATCACCAACAAAACTGGAAAATATTCAGAGCACTTAAGAGATTTGCAGAGACAGACTTAAGAGTGTTCGGTGCATCAGACAATTTACCACAGCCCTATCTACACATCACAGATATCAAATTCAATTTTAAATGCAAGAAGGGGAAAAATGAGAGATATGAAATCCATATACTGTAATTAAATGGAAAACACATGCACACTGTAGCAAAAACTAATAGAAACATGAATCGTGTATGTTGCATCTGTCTGTTATTACAGTAGGAGTGGCAATGATTAGTAGAAATAGGGTTGCAAAATTATTTCTTATATACTATCACTTCCTGTGCCCACAGGGTAAGCATGATAAAGACATCTCAGCCCTAGGCAAGGGCAAAGGCAGAAAGCAGAGATCTTTCTGCTGGGAAAGAAGAGCACTCGGTTACACAGGAGCCAAATGAGGTGCCAGCTTCTCATCCTTTGAAGGTACCAGCAACCAGTCTTGGAGCTGGCACAGCTCTTGGAGAGAAAGATACACATCCAGGGACCTGCTGCCTAGATATCCCAGTCAAGGAGAATCTGCTTCACCCTGCACAGGGGAGAAATGCTAAGGATGATCTAGAAGGTCCAAAAATGTTGATTTTGTCGACAGTATCATGTAAATTCAGTGGTGCGTAAATGTGAATTTTTCCATATTCACTTAGACTGGGAATTTGCAATTGTGCACACACACAAATGGCCTCACTCCCAGGGAGGATACTCCCATGCTCAGCATTATTTATGAGCCTTGTGCCATCCCTTTTCACATATGAAATGTAAACCAGCTCCATTAAAGCACAGATATGGGTGTCTCCCAGGGTCCTGCTCCACACAGGACTGAAGAGGCAGCAGCCAGCATTGGAGCAGAATGCTGATGGACTGTGCTTTTCTCTAAGAGTAACCCTGAGCTCTTCCAGAAGCAGAACTTTAACACATTGCCTAAGAACACAAGATAAAGCCCTGGCAAGCTTGAGCTGGCAATCTGGGTGGAGGATCTCCCCCCTCCACCCAAGCCTGACTCACTGCAGCTCCCTGCAGCTGAAATGGGAAGGGGCAAGATCTTTGATGGTGGCTGAAGCAAGCAATCGGTTTGGCTGCCTTTGGGAAGTGCTGGATTAGGTGACCCCAGTGGGGACACATGAAGTTTGCAGCACTGAAGTCCTACATTATTTCTTCTGTCCACCAGAAACCAGGGTGGGCTGCAGAAGATTTGAGCAATGCTCTCTGTGCAGGTGTACTGACTCCCCAAAGCAAGGGGGAGGAAGCTAAACCAGGTTAAAACATCTCTGCTCCCTCCTGTTTCCAGGAGCTCCATCACTCAGGTACATCACTGCAATGCACACACGCCCAGCACTTATATCAACGTTGCTTTGAGCCCTGCTGCATTGACAGAATCAACATTAATGCTCCTGGATTCTTTACACACTGTGCTAGTTTTGGAAAAGGTGGAGAGAGGAGAGTATTTTTCTGCAAATAGGATTTTTCATAAGCAACATAGTCACTTTTTGCTATTACAAATACAAGAGCAATAACAATATATACAGGCCTGAGCATTAATGGAGGTTCTGGCAGATATTTTTTCCCTGTCATAAGTGCACTGGGCCTAAGGCAAGGTTTTCCTCTATTTAATAAAGAAAATGGAAAGGTAGGGAGAAAAATAAAATTAAAAAAAACCCCCGCACTGCCTCTCAAATTGCACAAGCTGCTAAATATTTAGGGCATTCTTTCCCACAAACATTTCAAATAGATGAGAAAGAGGTTTGTCTTCTTGACAGTTCACATCCTCTTGTGGGCCAAGTTCATTCCTCTGGAAGCTCACTGAAGTCAATGATACAGCAGCAGGGATGATAGATGAAGCTCATGATCCACATTTCAGCAGGACCTGTACCATTCAGACAAATCAGTTCAGGATTAAGATTCAAGTGAAGAACTAAAGGTTCAGGTTGAGGAGAGAACAACAAAACAACATAAACAGTCTAAAATCTGTGGCAAGCATGTGTTTAATTCCACCCTCAGTCTCTTGGTTACAGAGAGAGGGCTAGAGCAATGTAAGACTGACGTTATTTTTCAGTGCTTGACTAGAGTGACACCTACTCTGGCTGTTTAGGGTTTTTCCCCAGTTGTAGTGAATTTACATCACATACTCTCATTGTATGGCTGGTTATTCTTCTTTTAAAGAACAAAGTGAGAAGTGTTTACTGTTGATTACCAATGGGTCAGCCTACAAATAGCTTTGCAAGTCATCAGTTTGAAAACAATTCCAACTTCCTTCAAAACACCAGCAAAACTCCATTGGCCTTTTAAACTGGAAATAGGAAACCTGATTGTAATAACAGGCCTCAACCAATCTGAATTTATTGCCAATTGAATTAGAAGTTCACCACAAGTCCAAATGAAAATCAGTAGGCAGTCATTAGATCAAGTAAAAATGAAAGTGAAGAAGACAAGAAGCAATAGCTGTAATCATCCATCCAAAATTAATTTATCAGCTATCAAGCAAATAACTGCTACGTTAAAAGCTTTTTCACGTGCGGCCACTTGTTCCTCATAATAATTAAAATACAATGCTTTAATAAAAGAGTTTCATTTATATTCTGGTAGTCAAGCTAGCACTTAACTTGATTCTGGGCTGTTCTCAATTAAGAACTGTTTATGGTCTCCAAAATCCCTTCTTGGATTCTTCTGAGGTTCTGCACCAGAAAGAGGAGGGGAAAACTGGCAAATCATAATAGAGATGTGAGCGCTATGCTGGGGAAAAAGAGCAACCACCCCTATGGAATCTGGATTCTAAACCCAACCAAAGCCAAGCTGCAATGAAATGTAAGGCTTTGGCCAAATTCCTAAATTCTAGTATCATGATTTTCATTTACAGTGCTTATTTTTCAGCCCATATTGACTTCACGCTGGGCAAGCCGCTATCTCTGTGACACATTTTCCATTTGTGAGGTTTTCCTCTGCCATTTCCCAGCTCAGTCTCCCACACTGAGCTCCCCATGTCCTACCCTGTGTGAGCTTCATCCCCGAGGCACAGAGCTGCCCTCTGACAACCCCAGCATGCTGACAGTGAGGATGAGCACGTCCCAAGCCACCCTGGTGTCCCACCCCCCAGATTTTTGGAGGCCACCTCTCTGCCTCACCCCGTGCTGAGGCACAGAGGCACAGCACACACCCTCTGATATCACCCTCCCCACTGCTTCACTAAGGGGAAGCGATGAGCACAGGACAAAGAGGCAGCCCCTGCTCTTCCTCACTTCAAAAGACAATACCCTGGCACTAGTAATCCTTCACACTTAGCAACAGCCAGCTTTATAAACAGTAATTAAAGATGCCTTCTGGTGTACCTGCAATGGAAACATGATTTTCGTTCTCCACAAGGACCACATTTTCTTTAGTGACATCTGATTAAAGGAGCCAGCCTAAAGCATGAAAGGATTAATTTTCAGGGGAACAAGCAGCTACAGGTCACATTTTATGACCTTTTAACAATGCCTCCTAACAGGAGCTAAAAGTTAAAATCTGAGATTCTCATCAGAAAGCCTCACAGGTTTTCATTTCAGAAACTTTCTGCATACTGCTAAACAGTAATTTTGAAAGAGAGGCAAGATCCATACAGCATAGATTGTGAAATCTGCTAAATCATTTTTAAATATACATATAAAAAAATCCCTTGCTTATTCCCCTGACACTGCATAGAGCAAACCTGCCAGGGATGAATTAAAGCAACGTTTTGAGATTCACTGTATTGACTGTTCATTGGCTTGTGCCTCTCCTTTTGTTTTTAGTCTTCAAATGGGTCAAGACTTTTGCCACTCACCATTTCTCCAAAAGTTAAGCCCCCTCTGAGCACTGTCTGGAAGTGAAAACTGGTGACAGTTACAGCCCTGCCCAGTCAGAAAACCCAGGGCAACCTGGGTGAGTCCAGAGACGCCAAGTCACTGCTCTGTCTAATTAAAAACCCGAGGCAGATTAACCTTTGATGACTAAATTAATCTTTTAAATAAAATGAATATGCATCAGCCTGCAAATTAGGATTAAATGCTTAGCAGAATCTTTATGTGATCAAGCAGGTTTTGTGGTGCAGATGTTAACCATTAACATAAAGCAATAAAATCATTCTTTTTTTCTTATAATAACACCTAACAATTCCAAAGCCACCTTTCATCTGAGAATCTCAAAGGGTTTCATAAACATAATTAATTAACCCTCTCAGCATCTGAGACAAGAGAATAATAATATCCCCATCCAACAGCTGAAGAAAGAGACACAGCAAAGTCCTGGATGGCGTGCCTTGGACTGTGCATAATGGGGATGTTAAATGCTTTGAAGAGAAAGAAAAGGCCAGATTTATGCTGCCTCCAGCCCTGCTCTGTAGACAGGCAGGGTGGCTTTTTCACGAGGCTGAACTCCTGCCATGCATGCACATCCCTGTGCCAGAAATGCCCATGGAGGCTCTGGACAACCTTTGAGGTTGGCATCACCTGCAGCAGGCACTGGGGCACAGGAGAGGTGGGCACTGCATCACCTCCCATCTGAAGCAGGACAGCTTTCCCTGGAAAATCTTGTCTAGGTGAAAAAAAAAATGTTTGTTGTGGATTTCTTTGGGCACCAAGAACTAGCAGTCCCTTGAGGTACCCTTTCTTCACACATGCCAACAATTTAGTCACAAGGAGACCCCAGTGACAGCATTCACACTTTTTTTTTTTTGAATGCTGGTGTCCCTGCAATGTGATTTCTATGTCTATGTGGAATAAAAGGCCTGCATGGGAAGTTACCACTTCCATCCACATTCTGACACTGACATGGGAGAGATGTGCCTGTGGTTTTTTCCAGGCTCCCACAGAAGACCAAAAGTTTTCAGGGAATCAAGGAGAACTGCTGAGGACTACTTCCTGTGCTCATTCTTCCAGTGGGATATTCATTTCCATGTGATTTACAATAAGGAATTTAGAAAATGTACACATCACGGCATTTCAGCCTTACTACCCCTGATTTTAATTTCATTATTTTCAAGCCTTACGTACTTTATTATTATCAAACTGTAAAGTTAAATTTTAATTTGATCTGTTTAAGTCAAAAATAATGTAATAGTATTGCTGACCTAAAGACAGGCATGGGAGAATTCATATTCTTGATAATTCAATTTGTTGGCACATTTTGTTGTCTAACTGTAGCAGCTTCTCCTGGTGTATAAGTTTTCCTTTATATAAACTAATCTTCTGGTGTAAAATGTCTGTTGCTGCAACTATAATTTTATTTGTTAAAGAGATAACTAGGTAAGTTCTCAGGGTCAGTTTAAATTTCTTCACTATTAAAAGGAATTTTGAACTAAAAATTTACCATTATGTTAGAATATTGACACCACATATATAATTTTGACACAAAGCGACTTCCTCAGTACTGAAAGTTAGACTTTCAAAAGCATTTGTTGTTTTCATACAGTGACTGCTAAAATCCATGGAAAAATTCCAAGGATTTTAATAAGCTTTGAATTGGGCACATTATTACTATGAATGTAATTCAGGATACCTCCCATAACATTTAGGCCACATGAGAAACTTAGGAAAAGCAATTAACATTCCTCCATCGACTTTTGTATTTACATTTGAAATTTACCATTTAAGACTTAATTCTCCATAAAACTGCTTAAATATACATAACTTCAGTGTTATTTAAATGTTTTATGATCTTCCTGAAATGATCCACTAATTAAAATCACTTAACTTAGTATCTTAAATTTACCTACTTTTATTTTATTTGGAAGGAATTGGATTTAATGTGCAGGTTTTGTTCTTTTTCTTTCTGAGGAAATCCTAATTTGGAAGGAAAATTATGATTATATGGTAGGGAGAAGGCTGCAGACTTAAACTAGTGGTAATCATTAGCTACCGTGTATGACATGATGTATATAATTAAGAAATAAATTTATTACAGAAACTTGGAATTATCAATTAAAAAGTAGTCAGAGTGGTCCCCCAAGGTCTGATATGATTACCTGCCTTATCTGGGCTGTCACTTCCAATGCTGGCTGGAATCTCAAAGACCTCAGAGGGGGCTCCCTGTGTCAAGTTAAATAAGTGAGACAACCTTAGTGGAAAAATGCAATGATACGAGCGGGTGCAAAGAGAACTCTTCTAGAGGAGAATAAAGAGATCAGTTTAAACCTGAATTTTACTGGCAAGCTGTTCCTCATGTACTTCTGAATGGGCTGGCAGGACCATTCCACCTGTGGCTGCACCCCAATCTGTTTGATGTGCTAAGGAATGCTGAACCTCAGGGGCATTAAAGGGCACTCCAGCCTGGTACACTTTTTTCTGACCTAAAACCTCTGCAGACTTTGATTTTTTTTCTTTGAATTTCCTCAGGTTTAAGGCCAGAAGAGACAGTTAAATTATCTACTCTGATCTTGTATATATGTCAGGTCACTAAGCTACACTCACTGGCCTCCTTTACTCCCTGTCATCCAACTGATCCACAAACGTCTCAATTATGAGGCAGTGAATCAGTGTAAAAAAATAAACAGCTCCTCCCACCTGCCTTTGTCTCCAAAATCTCAGCTCCAGCAAAATTCTGTTGCTCACCCTGAAACAGAATGAAAAATTTGGCATCCTCTGATGAATTAGATTTTGTTTTTCGTGCAGTGTTTCACGTCTTTATTGCTCTGGGCTCTAGGTTGGACTAAAAATAAAATTAATAGAAGGTGTCACCTCATCATATTTTTTACCTGATTGGTGTAGATGGATCTTAAATACTTTATATCCAGCTATGGAGGCTGAGTACACCTATTTATGAATTCAGATACAAACTGGATAAAGTTAAAGCACAAGTTGTTCATCCAGAGACTCAACATAAAAACTTAATTTTTAGACACACTATAAAACTTCTTCAAACCAATATACATCAAGAAACATAACATACTGTTCACAACTCCAGTACCTGCCTATGCAGTAAAACTTTTGACATTTACCAGAAACAGAGGAAAAGAAAATAACAGTCCGAAACTCATGATAGGGTTTTTCAGGGTATGATTTGAAGACTGTCTGTTGGCTCCAAAATAAAGACTCCTGGAGACACAAGGAGCCTGACAGACCATGATTGTCTCCTCTTTTAAATCTGTGCTGATAGCATCACTTTGGTGTCAGGGAGTGTCAGGAGGAGTCAAACCCTTCTTACCTTACCACGTCATGCAAAATTTAGCACCTCTGTCCTTCCCTGGATTCGCCCCAGGAGTGTTCCAAACGTGCACAACAAAACCACATGAAACTCAGATGATTTCAGATCATGTTACAAAGTCAAAACACAGAACAGACTCACAGAAACATTTGCTAAGGTTCACCAACCTGTTGAGTGAACCTGGGCCCCATTCCAAGCAAATCTGGATTGATTAATGTTTTCTTTAAATCAACATCACCTGATGTTCTCTGCTACTGATGTGAATCTCAGTTTTTACTTTTCTCTCTGGGATTTTGGACTGGTGTAAGTACACAGCTGAAAACAGCACATGGAATGAACATTCATCTATGTATAACTGAGGAACGTGTATCACTGCTTCTGCAAGGAAATAAAATATTGCAAAACCTTATCCCTCCAGCCTCATCTGTATTTTGCACTTTTATGAGCTTTTGGGGGAGGGCTTGGTGTAGGGCTTTATTCAAACAGATCATGCATTTAAGAACACAGCAGTAAAGGAGCTCTTTCTGCAGTTCAATCACGGGACCAAATCGAGATACACTCAGCTGGCATACACCAGCAGTACAAGGAATGGAACCTCTCTAATGGATCTCTTGAAATCAATGGAACTACTTATGAACTAATATACCATTACCCATTGTGAGTGAGAGCTACTGTAAATACACTTTGGAAAGCATATTCCGGCTCCAGCTGGGCTTGCTGGTTTGTAATATTCCAGCAGTTGCTAAATATAAATAAATAAAATTAAATGAGAGATAGTGATACTCAGATTTCTGCTCTGACTCTACATTTGTTGGGAGTGTCCAAGCAATCAGAACACTACATAAATACCTTGCCATGCCTGCGGGATTCCAAGCTAATTTATAATCCATCAGTGTAGCAGGCAGCAGCTCTTGAAGACATGCTAGAGCACTTCTAGGTTGAATGTAATTCATTGCTAGACTCTCTGGTTGAGTGTTTATTTCCTCTTGCAGGCTACATTTGGAGCAGTTGTACGCTGGAAATGTCACTTAAAATTTGCACCATATTAAGTAATTATTGACAAAAAGCTCTATATTTTATCAATTGATTTATCTTTTTCCTATACACATTCTTTGTCAGCAACTTTTACATTCGGGAATTCTACTTTGAACATAGCATGTCTCTACCTATATCTTCATCTGAAGACTGACAAGTTTTCAGGAATGAGACAGGTAAAACTATTCAGATAAACAAGAAGAACCTGTCCCACCCTGTTCTCACTAGTCATAGGTAAGTATGTATTTTGTGTATCTAAAAGATACCTGCTCATCACACAGTTGTGCTATTTATTTTCTTCATCTCTGACTCCTAGTTCAGAGAAGCAAAAAACTGAGGAAAATGTTAAAGAACGGCCAAAGATTCTGTTGGAATAGAAAAGGATCAGGAATATTATAAGATAGATTGTTCCCTCAATTTATTTTGGCCAATTTGTAGTCCCAGCAGATTTGCAGAAACTTTGAACAAGCACAGAGGCCTGGCAGTGCTGACATGAGCCGAAGCCTCTCGCCTTGTGAAAATCAACCACTGCACCTTCACGGGCAGCTTTGGCAAAATACAGAGAAGATCAGCCAAACAAAAAAGAGATTTAAAACTGACTGGATTCTTCAGGAGAATTTTTGTCAGCTTCTGAAAGAAAGTCCCCAGCACTTCATCAGGGAACTTTCTAGCAGCTTAATTCCTCACTGATACGTGCGTGCTGCTGGGGTCCATCCCCAGTGTCCTGGATCTAGACATCAGTGTCCACTGAGGATCTAAAAACAGGAATCTTTAATGTTCAGGCTGTAAATATGCCACTGAATCCCAAGAGCCTAATATATGTCAAAGGCATGAAATGATGGCCACGACAGGGAGTTCTACATCTGTGTTTGCTTAGCTGAAGAACTGCAGGGCTGACCTGTGGACTGATGTGGCTGTTTAATATGGTCTCTGCAAACTGTTCAATAACATCAGAACTGCTGGATAATCCTCTTACCAGTACCATTGACATTATTTCATGTTCTACTAATTCCAAGCCATCTGTAAAAATACTTGCCTCTCTGGCAAGTCAATAGACAGTGGACAAATTTTTTTTAAAGGCTGCAGCTCTAATATAATCATCCATGTATCATTTCAGAACAAGATGATTATTTTTTATGGGAGCATTTTTGCATCATGTTATAATGCAAGTCTCACTTCATTTTACTTATACAAGTCAGGAGCAAAGGTAATTAAAATGCATGGGAAGGACTGAACTTTGAAATAGAATATTCTGAAACAAATATCTAAGCATATTTTGAGATTCTATCTCCAAAGGTGCTCACGTGCTAAAACCACAATTATTTGGATTTTGGAAGAATAAAAATTATATTTCAAATGGACAAAATAAAAAAGGTGGGATTTGAAAAATTTCAGAGGTATCTATATTTCTATTTTGCAACTTGAGCAGTTTTTGCAATATTTTCCCTTTCGTTTGAATTTCCCATGTAGACTTTGTGACAGTCATAAAAATGGACACAATCAGCTCTTTCACATGGTGATGCCCAATTCAGTTTAAAAAAAAACACTCAAAATTACCCAAAAATGAACCAAGAAAATGCCTGGTTAATAAAAACAATCTCTCTTAATGATTTTCCCATGTATTTCCAGAGAGTCCCAAAGAGTGCTAGACCGTGAAGGAGAATGATGCAAGGGAGTAAAAACTTTCTGACTTTGGAAGGAACTAACGTTTTTGAAGCTGTCCAATCATTCTTACCTCTCTTTGCAACCTTTAGGGAGTCACAATCCATCCAGGAGAATCAATTATTGAATGCAACAGTAAGAGCCTTGTGTCACCATTCCTGTCATGTCACTGTCTTCTGTCAGAGAGCACCGTGGGTCTGAAACCACAGCAGACACAGAGTGTGAATGAGCTGCAAAAAAACCAAAGTATTTCAAAATCTGGGAGGCTGGTTAACACCACTGTCCTGCTCTGAGCATTGCACACCACAGAAAATGGTCGAGGAAAGAATGTTTCCGTACACAATACTCTCAGGCCCCCACTATCACTTAATCCCTCTTCCATCTCTGCCAAATTCCAGCTGCAGCCTGTACCTCCAAAGAAGCAGAGCTAATAGCAAAGTCATATCTATTGGCTCCTTCTCCAGCATTTCACAACAGATATCATCTGATTAGGTGCTAAGTGGGACTATTTGCACTTTTGCTTATGGCACATATAATTATGTAATTCTGTATAATGCCCAAATGACTGTTTAAGTAGCAGCTGCACAAAACAGAGGCATTGCTTGGACAGCAGAGAAAATACAAATTTAAATAAAACCAGCACAGAAAAAAATACACAGATAATATGTACATATATATGTATTTACACAACTTCAGGACTATCAAACATGGAACAAGATTATGTCAATGAAGAAGCATGACTGCCTCTTCTCTATGAAAGTTTTGTCAGTGATGGTCCAGTGACATTTAAACTACTTTTCCTAATTTTCAGGTGACACGTGTCCCAATTTCATTTCACAGGAACAGAATTTCCATGAGTTTTGATTAGAGGAGTCACAAAGTACCAAGGTTAGTTTGAAGCACTGTGATATTTTAAAATACATCTTTCTAAGCTTGTGGGTAAGGTGGTTGCAGTGGTAGGAGTCTGCCACAGAGGTGCTCCACAGAGGTCAAAAGGAGATCACTATTTGTTTAATTTAAATAAATCAATTTGTTAAACAAGGAGCTTCTGAGATTATACAGTCAGAGGGTGGAGAGCAAAGAAAGATAATTATTTTTGTTTGCATAAATCATTTTCTTATTACTTGGGGATCAGGGTGGTATTGTTTGGGTTGGAGAAAGGAGGGCAAAAGAAGATAGCTGTATCAATTTGCTGATCAGGGTTACATGGGATTTTGCTGCTGGGGCTGGAAGAAGGAAGGAAGATCATTATTTTTATTTAAATAAATCAATTTGTTGTGATCAGTGATCACATGAGGTTGTGCCATTTGCAAGGAAGGCATAGGAAATTCTCCTTTATAGATAGCTGGTTGCAGAACAAATGTTCAGGCACTATTCTATCAAAAAGAGAAAGGAAAAAACCAAACCTTTCAAGACCATGGAACTGGATTTCTACTTTTTTCTTTTGAAAAATCCTGACTTTGTCATCTTGCATTGGTCTCTAACTTGAGTTAACACATTCACTATTATACTTAAGTAAATCAGGAATATATATGTGTATGTGTGTGGACATGTCTATAAACCATGTATATAGAGAATTAGAGAGAGAGAAAGAAAGAGAAAAAAAAAAATAATTATAGCTACCAGGGCCTGCAAAAGCCCTTGTACTTTGAGGCAATGCTGATGCAACTACTGTACAAACTGTGATTGCCTTCCCAGGACATAGGACCAGCTCTCCAGTGGGGAATATTCATTGAAATCAATGGCCATTCTGTGCACACACACTTTAAGGGTCTGATATTTGTTTCTTCTTTTCTGAAGCAATTAATGAAGCTCTGTGTGTAATTTTAAAAGCCCTTCATGAACTAACTGGAAATCTACAGCACTGAACATCAGTGAACTCATATCCAAAACTAATAGCTTCAGTATCACTGCCAAAAATTGACTGAGAGCTCTTTGTGCCTGCAAATGGGGTTCTGTGGGCAGTATCCTTCTATCTGCCTTCAAGGGATAATCTCCTCTTACAAATAAAACAATTGTTTCATTTGCTCATTGCAATGGTTGAATGAAGCTGCAGAAATGAATCTCACTGGTTTTGAATGTTCCCAAGTCAATCAAGAGGGGATTTGGGGAGTGGGGTCACTTTCAATTACTACGTGTTGCTATTTGTAAAACTAGTTTTAAAAAATGTCTTTTCACAGGTTTAGATACAACTCATGGAAAATAATAAGCAAACCATTCTTCTCAGCATACCAAATTTAAAAATGGCTTGAATATAGTGTAAAAGTCAAAAATCCATATCTGCATGATCAAGCGCTCCATATATTAACCTTGGAGTGAAAAGAAGGAATAATCCAGTTAGCTCTTCAATAAATAAAACAATATTTAAGTAATTACAGAAAATAGTGGGCTGCAACCATCCCTCAGATACTTTCAGAGCCAGTGGTGTAGTCCAAGGGATCAATTTGTGTTTGTAACAAGAATGATAAATCTAACTAAACATCTTTATTTTTACAGTATGTTAAAGAAGCATTTTTATTTAGTGCAGTCATATATCTCCACATTATTCTGAAGTATGCTTCTTTATTGCTTTTATGTCTCCAGAACTGCCTGAGGAAAGCATCCTTTTCTCCTTGTGTTTCATTGTTGTTACCCTTGTAGAGTATAACATGCACAAACTTGATTATGATTAATTGAGAGCTTTGGCAAATTATGTTTTTATTCCTTTCCATCTAGGTCTTCCATCTGCTCAAGAATTAAAAAAAAAAAAAAAGAAAGAAATTTTACATTTATAAGGACACTCAGGGCTTTCTGGGTAAATCATCAGAACAACTGGTTCAGCAATAATGGCTACAAGCAAAGTCTTCCTTCAGTCTTACATCATCAACACATTAATGCATCTCCATCCTACAAGTGAGGTGAGAGAGGTGAGGGGCAACTGGTCCAGCCTCATTCGATCTTGCTGCAAAGCTGGGATTTCAAACTGAATCCAACCAGATTAGGATATTGCTCAGTTAGATCCTGCCCCCAAAGAACCACTTGCAGCAGTGAAGTGCAAGGTCTGTAAACACGAAGAGCTGTGTCCTTCGGCACAGTGCAGGGAACATCAAGCTGGCTATTTTTAAGAGGCGCTGTTGAAGTTCTTACCCCAGGTGCTGCAGCTGCACAGAGCCCATTAAGCCTGGTGTACCACATCAGATAAGGCCCTTCCTTCAGGGTTTATGATTCAGGTATAAATGCTTGCCATCCCCTGGAAACTGGCAAATGAGGTTGCACTTGGCAGTCTAGGATTTTCTTAATAGGATGAATGACAGAAGCGAGAAGTCGTGTTTAACCTGTATATGACTGCGAGGAGGAAAAGGCAGGGCTTTTTCATTTAAAGACAGCCTTGTTCCCCAGCCTTGCTGGCACACAGCATGCAGTGGGGATGAGAATGCAAAATTATTGAGGAATTTGCTCCTCTGAGACCACAGAGTTGAAATAACAAAAAACACAAACAATTTTAGCAAGCAGAACGCAGATACAATCAGTCCTTCAAAGGCTGGTCTGGACAGCTGGTGACATAGGGACAGGGGCTGTGGATTTATGACAAGGTCAGCACCAGTGGCATTTTTTTTACTCAGCCAATAACGTGAATTGAGTTGTTGGCCTTGGCCCAGGTCCCTGTGAGCAACACTGCAAGTGACTGACACCACACCCCTCTGGAGTCACCACTGAGCAAGACAGGTTAAATCTGCAACCTGACACTGGCAGGAGCCACAGAGCACCGGTGAGATCTGCTGCTGTAAGTCAGCTGTAAAGGTAGTGACTCTGGGGGAGGGATAAAAACCATCACCCAAGCTGGGTCTAATTGCCTGTAAAGGTGGCATCCAGTGACTGGCAGGGGAGTTACTGCAGTGTCACTGCACACAGGTGGTCAGAGTGGACCCTGACTAAATGTCAAAAGAGACAGTCTGTGCTTCAGCTGAACCAAACCAGATTTAGAGGTAGATACAGAAGCTACACTTCTTCTGTCAGGGTTTGTAGAAGATCCTTGTCAAATATGTACTGACAGCAGTGCTGTAAAACCTCTCAGCAGCTCACTGACATAAAATTCTCTGGTAGCTTCATAGGAGATCAAGAAACTACTTTGAGTAGTAGATATTGTTTGTGTAGAAAAACCAGTTCTGTAGGAACAGCAATATGGATCAAAAGTCCTCCATGGCAGAGTGAACAAAATACAGAGCAATTGTAGTGATGAATGCCACATGGCTGGCAACCCAGGCACTACCCATGTACTAGGAAAAAGCTCCTCCTTAGCCAGGAAAGGAGGGATGTTCTATCAATCAAATCCAAAATGGTTTGTTCCCAATTGAACATCCATTCATGTTGGCCAAGTGACTTCAGCATTCCACTTGTGAGGCTCACAAAAAGGAGAGGCTGCATTTACCCACCACTGCACAACATCGTAGCAAGAAGGATTCACTAGAGCAAACTTCTCCAGTGATATATATCTCTCTTCCCTGCTGCAATGACACGGTTTGGATAGAAGTGAGGGATGTCTGATGAATTCACCCCTCCAAGAAGCGATCCCTGCACCTCCAGGCCCAAAGGAATCACCACACAGAAAATGAGATAAATAATCTGGTGACAAAGCTCAGGACTCTCTGGTCAGAAGCCCCTGGGACAGTTGTCCCAGCTCGCTCTGGGCAGGACTGCTACAGCTGCTGCAGTCCCCTTGCCTCCCTCTGCTCACACACCAGCTATAAACAAGGGCATAAAGTCAATTCAACCTTCTGTGGAAAGCCCTGTATGAAGCCTCTTTAATTTGGCTCTGTACAAGTGTGTGTATCTCACCCTGATGGTTTCCAGGTACTCAGAGAAACATTTGAATGGCAGCACAGCAGAAATGGAAAAGCATTCTCATTCTTTGGCAGAAAATAATTTATTTCATGTTCACCACCTTTTTTTCTTTTTCTCTGCTGCCTATGTTTGTGATTGTAAGTGAAATTAATTTTTGAAGAGTTTGGCTAATAATTACTGGTGAGAAGATCCTGTCAATCTCTCAAGATAAACAAGAATGGGTTCTGGCTTATGCCAACTGCATGTCACATGACTGTCCTATTCTTATGATTTAACAAATATTAACCTTTCTGCCTTTTAGGGGCATTGTACAACATTTTTTTATCTTCTGATGTGACAGGGTAAATGGTCAGTACATGCCAAAATTATTCCTAACATATAAAAAGGCAAATTTTCCTTATTTCATTTCAAGATGAGACTATGTTCAAATTAAAATTAAAATGCACACAGATTATATCTTCTTTTACATTAATCTATGCAAAATGCTATTTAGGGTGTGTCTCTTTTTCTAACCGCGAATTCTTCTAGCATCAGATAAAAGAGATTTATCGTCATATTCCCATTTTATCTTCTAACTTTTGCCTAGTAGGAAAGCATAAAGCAGACAGGTGACCCCCCAAAAAGACTGTAGGAAAAGATCTTACATCAAGGCACTTGGCAGAAGCTCAGAAGAACTTTTGGAAGTTGCCAACTTTGCCAAAGACTTTCCTTGCTGCCTTTGAGCTGACTGCTTTCTTTCCTTGAGCCTCAGTTTCCTGACTGTAAAGTAAAAAGTACAGGAAAGTGTAACAGTTCTTCTTCCCTTTTTTCCCTATCTTACTCCTATTACAAAACCTTCCAGGCAAGTCTGATTATGCACTTAGCTCATGGGGTCTCCAAACTCAGCTGGAGCCTTCAGGCATTCCTGTAGTATAAAAAACAATAATGATGACGGAGCATTAAAATAGACAGAACTTGTTCTTTGTTCACTACAATGTGAATCAAACTGTGGCTGGACTTATATCTAACACCACCAGCCAGTTCATTTATGAGAGGATTTATCCTCTTATTATAACCAGAAGTGGTTTGGTTTCATTTCCTCTAATTCACACTGTATGAAAAATGGCAATTGTCCGATTTTAATCTAAAATCTGATGATAGGGCTTCCCAGAAATAACAAAAAATACCACAGTGGAGGTATCCAAACAGTAACTAGAGGAGTGCAGTGCAGGCTGATCACACCTGCTGCCTCACACCGCCACTTCATCCCCTCCCTGCTTCAAATTTTCCAGTGGAACCTGCAAAGCCAGGATCACTGAAGCAATATGGGAATTATAAATGGGAACAAAAAGAATTGTGGGGCTTCAACTGCCTTCTTTGGCATCTTGAATCACAGAAAGAGTTACTCATTTGTTCTTAGACTGGCTTTTTTTATTTTTAACCAAGTATATATGTTTGTTAAAATGCCTTTCCGAAGGTGGAAGGAGGAGGGAGAGGTTGTGAAAAAAAACCACTGTCATTTGCAAATGGAACAAATGCCTGAAGTTAAATAGGAGTGTGCATCAACAAACTCATATATTATTGTGGGGTGAAAAATAGTAATTAAAAAAAAGCTGGAATTCCTTTCCAAACAAACCAGAGAATGATTCAAAAGCAGGGGCCAATCAATACCACCCTGTGATCAACAGGAAATGCTAAGAATAACTGTATATCATGTGTGGCTTCAAATTTACAACCAGGACATATAATCTCATTGTAAGAGGAGAGTCAAGTTCAAGAACTTAGCCTCTACAGTAAAGCTCTCATTTTAACTAAAGAAGCTGAGGTCGACGGCCTCTCAAATGAAACAGATAAGGCGACATAGGGTTCTTGTCAGAAACAAATGTTATGTCTCTCCCTACTGAAAAGCTTAAAGATATTATCAGCAAAAGCCTAGTTGGGCCTGAAATGGGTCCCAGAGAAGTAATATTAACCAGGCTCCTGGCAGATCATTTATTTATCTCAAGCTAAATTCAATAAAGAGAGCCATATATAAGTGAGGGAAAATAATGCAGCTGCTAGTAATTTATCATTGGATGGAAAGTCATTGTTATCCTTATCTCTCCAATGATGTTCTATTTCCAACTGGTAATGAATTATGGGGCTTGCCACATCTTTACTATGTGACAGGTCAACACTACCTCATAGGTACTGCACTGTATTTATGCAATCAATAGAGAGTTTGCTGAGAAAATATTGGCAACCATTTTGGGGGAGTGACCTGGAGCTGCATGGTCTTAGGGTCCAGGGTGGTGGTCAGTGGATGGAGCAGCATTTCTCTGCTCCTTTAAAACAAAGATGCCTTTGAATGCTTTAAAAGTATTTTTCATTTTATAGAAAGCCAAGCATGTGAAGTGAACCACTGGATTGTTAATTAGAAAACATTCTGCTCATTTAAGCTGGCTCAGCCACCAAAGGGATCTTTTCTGTTCCTTTGTTGCACTTATTAGAGGGATTTATTAAATCAAACTTCAGTACAGACTTATCCAAAAGTGCTTGTGCCTGTGGTGTCTGGGGCACAGCAGAGGCACGAAGAGCAGAGGTTTGGCCAGGCTGCTGCTGAGATGTGAGGCCAGGCTAACAAGCAGCACTGGGTGCCCCACAGAGCTCCCAAATTCCACACTGAGTGCAAAGGTGGAAGCCATGCAACCCAACACTGCATTTGGTCTCCTCAAATCAGCTGTGAGGGACCCCCCCAGCACAACCCCTGCAAGAGAAGCAGTGAAAAACTGTGTTATGTGAAAGGTTGCTCCAGGAGGAAGAGCTCTGCTACAGGGACACCTGGCTAGGGAAAGATTTCTGCAGCAGTCCCTTCTCTGGCACTGCTCTCCCATCCCTCAACCAATTATGTCCATATTTTCTCTCTTCTCTGCTTCTCCTCGTTGGGATCAGTTTTCATTATTCATGAGAAAAGCTCATGTGAATTTAAAAGTTTGTGTTTATACTAAAAATATCAGAAATACACTTTTTTATATGTACCAAGAGGGGGATATACACCACAAATGACTAAAATATTAGGATTTTCAAAAATACCTCTTGAAGAAGAAAAAATAAAATTTCCAAATACACTATAATTATCCAGAAAAATAAAGAAATATTTTAGAGTAAGCAGTCTTCTGTCATTGATAGTTATTAGATAAATAAATAACCTACAAAACCATAATTTGGCCCAGGCCACACTTCTAGATTAGACCACTTGATCTCATGCCATTTAGCACCATCTCTTCTGGAGCCTTCTGCCTTCTTCTCCATTAAGGCTACCCATTTGTGCCCATGAATTGTTTCAAGAAATGAGCAATCCAGAAAACTCCAATTTGAATTTTTTTTTTAATTTGGATAGGTAGAAAGGTAGAAAAATATACATCCTGTAAGGCAGAGCAGGAATGTGTTTTTAAAAAAATAAATAAATGACAATTTTTGCTGCTGCTGAAGAGAAGCAGCAGCTATGCCAATGGGAAAAGTTACTGATTTTAGTAACATATGGGTTTTCTGCCAGGTCCAGGGACATCCAGATGAGTTGGATCATCAATGTTGAACCCACAGACTTTTCTGGAAGAGCACAATAGGACAGGACTGTGCCCATGTGACATCTGAACGAGGCAAGAAGAGGCAACTAAAGCTGTCTTTTCCCATTATTGTGGGAAAGGGAAATTTGGACATGCTGGCCAGCTACAGCTCACTTACATAACATATTAGGTGACCTAAATGATACAGGTAAGGTGGCCAAGATTAACTCAGGTGAAAAACAAGCGCAGAGAGCTCCATCCGTAGTTAAATAACGAGCATGTTCCCTGGTCACAGAGACATGCTGTGCCTTCTGGCATGCAGGCATGTGTTAATATGTCCCTTTGGCTCTGTATGTTTGGGAAAGCCTTAGTAATGGAAAAACAAGGATGTTGTAGGTGAAGGCTGAAGCCCTTTGGCAGAGCAGTGTGTGCAGGAGCTTGACCAGAGCCCGCTGGATTGCACTTGGGCTGACCTGGGACAGCAGCCTGTCAGTTCCTGAGCATTCACACTCATTCACAAAGATTCAGAGTCAGTGAGAACGTTACCATATCCTGGAGTAAATAATCTCAGTTCCCATGTACTGACTGAGATGTAAATTCCATGTGGTTTGGCTGTACCAGAAGGGGTCCTGCCCACACCACATTAGCATAAGAAAGCTCTGATATTTTCATAATCACTTAATTCAAGGGGTCATCCAGCTGATGCCAGGAAGGTCTTGCCGTTCTTTTAATAGCTGAGAAAGTATAATGGATTTGTACAATTTAAACAAGTTATGTAAATAGTTAAAAATAATCTAAGTGTCATAACTGATATAAAACAAGATCAACCAGAGAAGTACACTCCTTGAGATCACCTATTGATTCTGAGTCTGTCATAACCAGCAAGGGGTCTGCTACTCACCAGGCAGATACTCTTCTTCATGTAGTTTCAAACACATTGTCAAAATTGTGTACAGCTTCTAGCTCCCAGGCCTTCTACTTAGACACAAATCACAAAATTCACTTTTTAATTTCCATTGTTTGGAGGCCTCTCCCAAAATAAAAAAAAAAAAAGAAAAACAACAAAACCCTAAAACATTGACTTAAAACTACTTGGGTTTACAGAGGTACAATCTGGTAAAAATGATGTATGTGTTTAATAATATGCTCCCTGGTTAATAAAAAACTAGATTATTTTTGGACTACAGAATTTTAATGGAAGAAAGTTTAGCCATTAGGAACCTGTTTACTACTACCAAGAGAATACCTAGTTGGCAGGTCAATAGCTATCATCAGAAATAAAAAACCACAGCAACCACCTGTACTTAAGGCTTGTGCCTGTTAGGAAGAAAAAGAAATGAAAGGGCAAAGCTTGAGAAGCAAAGTTAGAGCAAGCTGGGTTCTCTTCAGTTTAAAATTTAAGAAAGAGAGAGCACTGCTTTGGGACTACTGAGTTAAGAGTTTAGAGGGTATGCTAACCATCTCTTCCAGACTGTTTAAGATAAAACAGGCAGCAAATACCTGCATTAAACTTTTTCTCTAGAAAACCAATCCAAAGCGTGATGAAATATCTTAGGTTCTTCACTGCATAAAGGTTTTCCCTGAAAGGAAGTGTGCACACAGGGATGTTTCCCCTTTCCTCTGTGGATAATCCCATCACTGAGCCAGCTGGAGAGTGGCCACTTAGAGTTGGAAAGGCCAATAGACACCTGTGTCAAATGCATCCTTCCTTTACCACATGGAAACAACTGGAGCCTTGAGAGAGCTCTCACTGCCTGTGATGGGCTTGGGTCACAGGGAGGCACAGAGGAGCTGCAGCTCGTGCACTCAGACACATCCCCAGCAATGTCCCTGCCAAAAATGGCACCTCTGCTGTGGAACATGAGGATATCCACGGCCAGCAGGGAACATCGGCTGAGGCAATGAAACCTCGTGCCTCCATAATCTGGGACATGCATCAGTTCTGAAGTTAAATGCAGAGAAGGAGGAGTTTTCCCTCTGATTTCTTCTTTCCACGTGAGGAGTGCTGTTGTCATTCTCACCATTCAGATGTGGTTAATGTTTTACACTCCTAGAGGCTTCATTGTGGACTTATGTATGTATGTACTATATTGACATTTGCATATAATTAAAAATTACCTCGCATCATGTGGTGATTCAAATATGTTCTTGTGTAAGTATAGAGAACTACTAGATTAGTAAAGAAAAACATTTTAGAAACAAGTACCCTATGTAACATATAAAATGCTTCTCATTAAAGACACAGAAATGCTCCTCATTATAGCCCAAATATCAGTTAAACATTGAAAGACTGGATATTTAGGTGATTGATAAACCTGCAAAAGATGAAATCTTTAACTTGCTGACAATGAAACACTTGAATTCAGTTTTGCATAGTCAAAGGTGTTCCATTTTTCAGTATGAAAGTAACTTTCATCTAATAAAATCTGGACTATAAAAGCAGAGGAGAGGCAGTAGAGCACCTGCAGAACACCTTGTGCTCCTGAGCACCTCCTGGTTCCTTAAGGGTTGTTGAAGTCAAACAGCATCCAGCCAGTTCTACACCAGTTACCCCATTTACAGGTTCCCAGTGATTTAATGGCTGTTACAGATATTATTGCCTTATCAACTGTTGATGCAATTATTCTTCTCATCCACAAGCAAACTTAAATAAATAGGCAACTATTTATTAACTTGGCCTTCAGCTGATAACGTTTCCTTCCCCATGCTTGTTAGCAGAGACTTCCTTTCTGAACTTTGATAAGACACAGGGTATGAAGGAAAAAAACCCCAAACTACAAACAAACAAACAAACCCCCACCCCATACCACAACAAAACCAAAACCAAACAAAAAACAAACAAAAAAAAACCCCAAAACCAACACCCAAAAACAAAAACCAAAAAAAAGAAAAGAAAATGACTGCTCCTATGAACAACCCTTATTTCATTATGACAGGACCTTAACCTGGACTTGTCTAATGTTACATAACTTTTTGGTACCCTGCCCTCTGTTTGTCCTTGTCTCTCATGGTAGCACTCTCATGGCTCAGAGCCAGAACGTTTCTCAAGGAACCTTCCCAAATGAAGGAACCCTGATCCCAAAGGAAACGATCCTGCAATGGTCCAGCTTAACAAGGAAGGCAAAAGGTGCTGCCTGCAGCTGCTCCTTGCCAAAGCACTTGCAAGAGGCCAGCAAAGGTTGAGGTCACCCCTGTGCAGCTCGTGCCATGTGCTCCTATTCCCAGCAAACAAGCTCAGGGTGAGGCATGAAATCTGAATTTTGGGACCCCATTTGCCAACAGAGAAGTGAATGCAGTGAACTCAGCAAACTTCCAGGACAAGCTCACAGGGGCTGGACTGGAACACAAGGCTACAGGTCCAGTCAGGCAGAGTTTGACTCCAGCACAAGCAACACAGATCCAGACACATTTTCAGCACATACAACACCATTTTTTTTCTTTGAAAGTAAATTGTCAGCTCTTAGTTCTTTGCTGGCTTGCTGAACAGCATCTTTTTTCTTTTTCCCGACCTCTCTATCTTGCAGAATCAAGCCTCCAGGTACATAAATAAACTCTTCAACTGCCATAAAAATGATGGTGTTTAAAACATATAGGAAATATCACTACAAATATTTTAAAGAAGCTTCAGCTCTCTGGGAGTCTTTTTTCAATGTGTATTTCTGTGGAATTCTGAAACTACTTGTGTACAGATTTGTAAAAAGTAAATCTCAATATACTCAGTTTTCAGTCTCACCTGAAGCTTAGGTTGTGAAGGGTGACACTGCTGTATTTTGCTGCCTTTTCTTGTACAGCCTAAATTCTGTGACTCTGACAGTTGATCCACAAGAACAAGCCAGGGTAGGTAGCAAACTATCAGGACAAACTCCCTGTCACCTGAGTTTTTAAATCAAGTTTTTAAATCAATTGAATACCTTTCTAAACTATGTGCTCAAGCTCTACCACAAGCTCCATGCAGCAATCACTAAACAAAACCCTCTGGCTAATGGGACTCCTGATGGTTATAATGGTTCCTGTTGGCCTTAAAAATCAGGTGAAATAGAAACTATGGTTGAAATTCATCCACATGCAAAGCCCTGTGATAAAACTTAGAACAGAATTTCAGCCAAAGTGTTTAGAATGTCTCAGACCCTGCTTCCAGTGAGATTTTTAGGGAACACCCCCCCAAACTACACATGGAGAACAACTGTGTCAAGGTTTTGTTTTGCAGAGTGTGAGAGGAAATATAAACCATTGCCTTCTGCCCCAGGGTTACTGCTGGAAGAGAAAGACCAGCTGGGACCTCTTGTGGAATGCAAAGGAAGCTTAACATTTATCTGTTTCTGCTCTCACTGGAATTTTTTGAGGAGCTCTTAAAGTGTGCATCTCCAAGAAAAAATAAACCTCTAAGGAAGCTCCTTTGACCTAGTAGCGAGTTTCAGAAGAGCTGATGTCTCTGCTATGTATCCTGAGGTTCATAAAACAGCCAGTCCCTAATGCCTGATGCTGAGGAGCCAGGGGAGGAGGACAGGCAATGCTGCACATGAGAAACTCTGGTCTGTGACCTCTATCACTTCTCCATTTCAATAACACCCATTGTAGAATAAAATTCACCAAGGAAAGCTTTGACTCCACAACTCAGTAACATAAATCATATGTTGAAAGGCAAAACACAGAAAACTGCCTTGAGATTTGGAGCAGTTTGGGAAACACATTATTCCAGCATGCTGCATTTGGCCAAGGCCTCCTGCTTCCCCCTGAAATGGGCTGGTCCTCCTGCATGGGAACACAACCCAGGTCAGTGGGCAGAGACTGACCACAAACACCTTCACACAAACTCTACATGGGTATTAGCAAATGCACAGATTCCACCATAAAGGGATTCTATGACTCTTCCCCGACATCTGGATCACACATTGTTACCAAACAAAGGAAACTATGCAAATAAAGAGCCCCAGAGACAGAGTAACCATGATCCACTCCAGCCTGTGAATATAATGGGCAAACACCTAATAACCAAAATTAATTACCTGCCTCTGCTCTTTTGCCAAATGATCAAAGTAATACATCCAGTGGTTGCACATGAATGTGGCTACTTGTACAAAATGACATTTATACAGAAGAGATGCAGGGCCAGACGCTGCAGGAACTGTCATTAGTCACACGTAAGTCACCTTATTGAGGGAGTTGCTCCTCATTTCTTATCACCAGCACTGAAGGATGCAGATGAACTTCTGCAATATTAAAGTGATGAGGTCCTGTAGCAGAGCAAGGGTAAAATCAACTCTTCTTAGAGCTCACCTTGTCCTCATCAGCCCACCTGGCACCCACTAACTATTTGTAGAATCAAATTCAGAATGACCAGACAAGGTGCTGGAAGCACCACAGTCAGCTCAGCAGTTGGCTCTTCCAGGAACACGGTGGGAATGAGGATGGAAGTGTCCCACAGGATGCCTGCAGTGCAGACAGTAACCCTCCATCCAAGAGGTGCTGCCGTGCACACAGCCTCACGCACTCCATCAAATGCACACCACTGGCCCCTTTCAGCAATAGCTGGGCAAAGCACCATTCTATAAGCTTAAACTTACTTTCCTCATTTCTTCAGCATAGTGCAGTATTTTAGATTAGCACTGAATCATGCTGAGATCCTTCAAAACTATTTTTTCTGGCACAATGCAACCAGAGCTGTAGTTGTGGCTCCTGAGTTTGCCCATCTACAATGAGAACTGTATCACCAAGCCATAGGGAGTGGAAAACACAGAACAAGGCTACTCACAGGACCTAGTTCCTGGGGCACTGAAGTCCTAAGGCAGTTTTCTCCTGTCTACAGCAGGCTTTGAAGGCAGGCTGGTAAAATTCCATCTTGGCAATCCAGTCCATATTTCCTCCCAATAAGGCAGAAAAAGCTTCACAGCCCTCAGCAAATCCAGCCCACAGTTTCAGTCTCCTCATGAGAGCTTTGGATATCCCCTCCTGGCCAAGAAGAAGGAAAACTCTGCAATAAATGTATGGAATTCAGTTGGCTAAGAATTTTGATAAAAGCGTGTACAGAAGGAACTCGGTGTCAATGCAGACCCTGTAAAACACATACATAAATATTTATGTAGTTTCCTTTTCTTTCAGGAATTGTTTGTTGTTCTATTTGATCACAGTACTTCTCCAGCTTCCAATATTTTTAGATAATGTTCTTGCCTTCATTTGTAATCACTCTATTTGGTGTGGAAGATGGATTTTTCCAATTTTGTGCTATTATATACCTTAGCATGGAAAGGATTAGATGGGTTTTTCTTTTTCCGTTTAGTCATTATTTAACTGCTTGTGAGCTTCAGGGATTTATATCCCAGTAGGTCTAATTCCAGGATTATAGGTATCTAAATATCCAGTAAATCATTTAGTAGCATATAGGTTTAAGGCAACTCCAAATAACCCCTCCAGTCAGCTCTCCAGCTAAAACCTGAAGTTATCCAGAAGCACTAGATTTGAGTAAGAGTTATTAAGTAATGCAGAATCACTAATTTAGAGTCTGATTCTACTTGCTTCAAAGGTACTGATAAAATTCATACCCACTTCAGTGGAACATGGCAAAGCTTTCAAATCCTCTTGCTTTAGACACTTGCCTTCTTCCTAGCCAAACACTAATCAAAGTCTCCTCCTTCTCTGATTTAAGGACCAGTTCTCATTCCCATAACCATTGCATTTTTATTTAGAAAAACACTGTCAGGTTGAGTTGACCCAAAATTTAGTTTTATTGAAAATGAAATAAAATGAGCAACAGAAAACTCTCTATTTGTTTTTTCCAAATTCCAGTGAAAGCAGCTTTTTGGTTTGGACTTCAATTTTCCTTGGCATCATCTACAGCCTGAACATTGAAGCACTGTGCTCTTACATGAAAACAAATAGGGGACAGACAAAAGTGAAAGAGAGTTACAGGTTCTCCTTGTTTGGGCTTAGTGAAAAGTAAACACTTGGTATTACAGATCAAAAGTAAATCTGGTTTCTTGCCATCTATCATTCAGAATAATCGAAAGCAATACTAATAGCAAAGATAAAGAGATCACTGCATTTAACTGCCTTATAATCTGCCCATGCTCCTTTAAACATGGCACAGAGAGCAATCCAGGCTTTGCCCTGGCAGAGGGGTGACAACAACCACGGGCTGGTGCCAGGTGCCACCGGGTGTGTCTGGGGCTTGTCCTGCCGGGTTCAGGTGAGGTTCACTGGCACCAGCAAGGCTGGAGAGGCACAGGTGTCTCAAGGTCGTGTTTCTGGTTAGGTTTGAGATGTGTGAGGCTGTTAAATCCATCATTTCCTAGCTAATTCTGACTGATTCTAGCTGATTCTGATACTGACTGATTCTCCCCAGCCTGTGCAAAAAGGTGTTTTTGTACCTGACCCTTTTCTTGCAGCACAGAGTACCCTGGAGCAGGTGACTTCTGAGGGACACAAACCTCAGCATTTCCCACAAACAGGGAATGAACCTGGCTGTTCTTACAGGGCCTGGAGGATCCAGGACTGGGGTGTGGTGAGGTGATAAAACTGAGCATCCCTCCCACCCTTAAGGGTAAGAGCTTGTTTAAGCTCTCTTTATATTGGGTGTGTCAGAGTTGTGGGCCTAGAGGATCTGCCATAGCCAGAATTAATGTGTGCTCTTCTGTAGAACAGATATAAAAAGGCCTTTTCTTTCCACACAAAGACTTTTTGCCTGCACAAATGTCAACACAAGAGTTCATTTCAGGCAAGCTCAGTGGTGAAGAGAAAGAAAGGTAAGGTCAGGTGAGGAACCCTTCCCATCAAAGCAAACTTGAAGGAAGGCCAGGACTTCAGGGCTGGATTAGGACCAGGCACATCCCAGCACACAGGGCAGTGAGTAATGTGCATCACCTCAAGAAGGTTTTGAGTCTCACAAACCACCTTGCATTTACAGTTTCCTTCCTTGTATGGTATTATATAGTTATTAGATTATATATTACATATATAATCATTATATATTCGTTTTCTATGTACTACCATCCTTTGTGCTGGCTCAGGCAGTTAGGTCAGTGAATGAGCAGACAATTCCAGCTGTCCACACCTCCACACACACACACATCCTGCAAGGAATGAGAAACCAAACAGGTGGGTTTGTTTACTCCTGCACGCCTCAATCCACAGTCCAGATAGCAAAACAAAACAAACAAAAAAAAAAGGACAACAGAACATTCAGTGCACTCATCTTTATCTTCTGGGCAAGAAAAACAAAGTCACCATGTAGCCTTCCTTTACTGACCACTCAATCTTCTCTGAAAACAGCACCCTACCTATGGCCACAGTGTGTTCAACCCTTTTAAATGGCTTTGAGAAAGCTGATTTTTAAATGAATGGACATTGAAAATGGAGAAATAATATATTCCACTGGTGCCATGTCATCATGGTCCATCATTCATAAAATTTTATGTGTATCTAGACCCTGTCAACAGAGCTGCTTCAAAGAGTGTGCAGGATCAGCAGTCTGTAGCTCGAGACAGACAACATCTAAATCCACCAGCATTTCAGCAGCATCTCTGCCTGAATATGATAGATAAGGATTTCAGGAAGGCATGTCAAAGATAAAAGGAAGGCTACCCCTTGCTCTTGTTTAATTTCCCTTCCAATTTCCTAAAAGGCCTGTTGCGGGAATGACTGTCACCAGAAAGATACAGGGCCCAATTTACAGCCATTGCACAGAACTGCAATAAGCAGTTGCAGTCTATAATTTTCAAGTAACACCACATTTATGAAAACTGCAACAATCCCTTTTGCTGTGATTTGTGGACTCCGATGGCAGAAGAGCCAACCTCTCTCTCAGGCAGCAGAGAGCAAGAAGAGAGAAAGATGAGGAAAACCAAACTGGCTGCTGCCTCAGCATGTAGACTGCAAAACAAATAAAAACCAGGCTTAAAAAGTGTTAATAAAATATCCACTAAGAGTAGAAGGGGAGATTAGAGCTGACAAGTTGGCCATAGGGCCTTCTTCAGGCTCTTCCAGTTAGAATTGAAACAAGATGACAAGTTGAGAAATTGAACTATGTTGACATGGTCTGCATTTTCATAAATTTCCTCCTCCTCCTTTTCTATTAAAAAAAAATGAAAAGGATAGAATTCAAACAAAGGCCTGTAATACTCTGCAGTTCTCCTAAGAATCCTGTACCAGGCTTTGGAATAAATGCAAGAGTAACTGCAAGACCCATCACAGATAATGCATTGTATTTACTGAGGAATCATGTCTAATTTTTTTCAGCAAGGATTCTATTTGAGTGGAAAGTCTTCAGCATGAGTTGGATGAAGTCCCAGATCATCCTGCAGTTTTTAGGGAGAGTAGTGTTACTACTACAAGAGTGAACTAGAAAACACACTGATTAAAGCTTATTATCATTTGGGTTTTTTCAAAATCACATCAAAGTCAGCAGAAAAGCTTTCATTAGGTCTAATCCCTTACCAAAAAATAGTTAAAATCTTTCAGGATTGGGATTGAAATTCTGACAATAGGGACATATTCGTGAAGAGTCAAACCCAGAGTTCCACATTATCATCAATTCACTCTGGGCTTCAGGCAACTTTAATGTTTTAAATCTGAAGCATTTCCTCTTTTACCGCCAAAAAACTCCATTGTTAAATAAATTATAACTGCGCCTCTAATTTTGCCATCTGGGAGTTTCTCTCCCCATTACAGATTTGGGAACTGGGAGTTTTTCTATAAATTGCTCAAGCTAAGCCAAGGTAACACCAGAGATTTTCCAAGAACGTCATCTTATTTTTATCATTCTCATCATCATCATTATTATTTCTATTATTGTCATGATCTTTTCTTTGGCATTCTGTTACCTCAGCGAGATGAGCAGTGCTGCACAGCACGTAGTCTGTGCTTCCCCACTTCAGGAGAGCACAGCCATGCACAGATCAGAGGCCCAACAAAGAGTTTATCACAAGTGCATCTAACATTGTTTCCAATCAGGGAACTGCATCACAGCAGCACAAGGGAACTGAAGGCTGGCAGGGTACAGAAGAGCTCCTCATGCAGTAACAAGGATGTTCCAAGAGAACAGGTTTTTATTAGCCTCAGTCAGACTTTCAGTCACAAGGCTGATTTGATGTCCACCTTCTTTGAGGGGACAGTAGAAGGTTTAAATCTTAATCCCTTCTGAGCACAGAGGACTTAAAAGGCAGTGGAATAAATTTATCTTCACCACATTACACATGAGTGGAAAGCAAGGAAGACCCTCATTTGAGTTTAGACCCTTGTAATGAGCTCTGCAACCATAACCCTCAGCAGAAGTCATTGGTGCTGCTGGAGAAACAATTCCTGAAAGGGATGGAGTTCTTGTGAAGGCATTCTCACACATCTTTTTGCTAAGGTTGTGTCAGGAAGGACTCCCTGTGGTGGAGCTGGCCTTTAAGAACTGAGAATCCTCTGAGTTTCTGAGGTATAAACAGCTGGACCAGTTGCCAGCAAGGCTCCTGCCTCGAGTTTCAAAGCCTAAGAAGGCCCTGGCCACAGCTCATTCACTACTTCAGGTCAGCTTCTGCTTAATGTCATTCAGTCATTTCCTACCCAAACCACCAAAGCTTCTTCAGGCTCTCAGGTGGGACTCCTAAGGACAGAAGTTATGAAAGGGCAGAGTGTTTGATTCACTGAGCTGCCATGCTGGCAACGCGTTTGCACAACTTCTCCACCCAAAGACAAGAGGTTTAACCTGTAGGGATAATTGCACCCCTTTGGCAAGGGTGGTACAGAACACTTGAGAAGGTAATCAAAGCAGGGAAAAAGGGAAAGCAACATCATTTTGGATAATTGGAGCAAAGAGGTAATACATATCTCAGTGTCGCAGGGAAGATTGCCCAATGCAATATGCATTTATTCTTATCTCAGAATTGTATTTATCGAAATAAACCATGCTTAAGTTAAAAGGAAGCACATAAATCTTCTCTTATTGTAATTTTGCAACTCAAAGCAGCTGCTAATTATATTATAGATCTTATAGAAGTATGTATAGTAATTACCAGTTTCAGCCACATTATTAGACTTGCAAATAGAGTTTGCTCTTTGTAAGCATGTCAGGAGCAGAGGTCAGACCAAAACCAGGGTAAATCAGCACAGGTTCAAGAAATCAAGTGACAAATCCTAACTGTACTGGACTTACCTGATTTGCACTTGATGAAGACATCACCTTTAAGAAATACACAGGCTTCCTTTCTGAACTCTTTCCTTTTGGTCTGCTCACCCCAGTTATGAGTTACCTTGGGTTTTCTCTCCTCATAGAGATGATCAGGGTCTGCCTTGGTCCCAGCCTCAATGTATTGGAATCAGCAACAGCTCCCTTCATATCTTAAAATCTCCCAGAAATAAAAACTGATGTTATTGTCCTTGAGCAGGAGGCCTATGAAGTCCTTGAGAAGCCCTGGATGATGCCTTCTTCCACTGATGAACAGAAGCACCACTTTTTATCAAATAAATGCACAAAAAGAAAATTTAGTGAAATAACCAAGGTATGGTTATACTACCATATGCTACAAGTACATATAGAACAAGTACACTATATAACAAGTAGAAGAAATATATTCCTTCATATACTACACCGGAAGTTAAAAAATCACGACCAGGCATAAATCCTAAGAATTATTTATATTTGCACACATACATGGGAATAAATTGTATTACTAATTTGGTCTATTTGTCTGGATTTCATATCAACTGAGCACTGGCTGGAGTTCCTAAACCCACAGGAATTATGTGGGCAAAAGACTGAAAGTTTGCCATGCAAGGTAGAGTTTTCAAAACCATTATGTGAATTATAAGCTGAACTTCCAACATGAAAGGATAATTTTTTATAAAGTACTCCTAATTCCAATGTGCTTCCATAAAAACTATGGATGTATTAATATATATCTATTCAAAACTAAAATGAAACCATTATTCAAATCCCTGATTTTTCAAGCAAGTTGTAGAAATGTAATAGTGACTAAAATAATGTAAAAGTGGTTAATTTTTTTCTGTTAGACCAGTAGGGGCACTTAAATATTACAATCTCAAGCACAAATTATTCTGTGAAGACACCAAAATAAATGTATTTGCTTTGTGAATTGTCATTTGATTTTGATACCTTTTACTGAAAAAGTTTAACATGAGTTCAAAGCCATATTATTAATGAAAATAATCATACAGTCATTTAAACAATGACATCTTCATATTTCTTCAGTGACATATGCTTTGTAGCTCCAGTGTCTACTCTTGCACCGGGCTGAGTTTCTTCTATTCTCATTGAGAATAAGTGTTGAAACAAATGTAGAAAACACTCTCCCTTGGCCAGATGGATGGGCAACGTTTACTGTACAACATCCTCCTTGGGAAAAGAATCTAAATAAGAGTTTCAAGATTAATATCCGATTTCCAGACTTTTACAGTACTTGGCAATCATTCAAATCTAACAGTGAACCAAGGCAAAGATTAAAAAGCCAAAGGCCACAAACCTGTTCAAACTGGTGTAGTGGGTTCAAAGTTTCCTCCAAGATCCTGAGCTATAGTTTCCACATATCACTGAGGTAAAAAACCTAGGCAGCCCCACAGATAAGGTCCTATTTACTCTAGATGAACTGAAGAATTATAATGAATCACACTTTGGACCTTGTTCTTTAGCTGTAATTAATACCTGATTATTTTGGTTACTCACTGAAGAGTGACTTCAGTATAACCCAGCAAAATGTGCTGGGAGACAAAAAAAGAAGGTAAAAAAAGAGCTCTTGCTGCTAATGGGGAGAAGAATGGTAGGATAATACTTATGTCCTTGCCAAAGTGAAAGTGCATTAAAATGCCTGCAGTAATTTTTATTCCTGTTGCTTCAAAACTTGTTGGGAATCCCACAGATTTTAGAGAATGCAGGGGAGAATTCTCACAAGCTGGAGTGTGACAGAAAGCAGAGAGAAGAAGGAAGTGGTAATGCAGAGTCCTTTCTTACCTGTGCTTGGCATCTGCAATCCCCTGGAGGTTACATCATCTTGACACAGGACTGGATTTAGTTCTGTTACTGGATGTGATCCAGACCCTCGTGTTCTGACTTTCAACAATGGGAATTTCAATAGGATTCCTTCTTTCCTTCCAGCCACGTTACAGGAAAGTAGTTATTGTGAGGAAAGTAAACCATCTAATTGTTCTCCTTTACATAAAGCACAGTGCAAGTTCATTTTGCCATTCTAAAACTTTGAACACCAAGCCTAAAGAAGTTAGAATCATACCAGTATTTATTATGCTCCAGTAGCAGACTGCTACCTATATGACTGTTCATAAAAAATACCAGGTACTGAACAGAGCAGAGCAGAGTCTAAACACACAAGGAGCACCAGCAGAAGAGGAGACAGAATACATGCTAAGCCAAATACAGTTTTCTTATTAAAAAATTAACTTCATTCTCCAATGACAACATATAGACCAACTTTTTCTCTTTCTTAGAAAAGCCAAAAAGCTTTTTCTCAGTCTGAAAAATATTTCTGCATCACTTGATGCTCTCAGTTCATGAAGTGCTGAAATCCTACTCCACACATTTACCAAGACCTAGACTGCGACACCTTCTGTCAAACTACTTTTCTGTAGTCTACAACCCCTTTCCTATTAAAGAGAACTAAATCAACCTTGTTGATGGTAATGGAAACCCAAAAACTTTCAAGAGGTATGAAATCATCTTATATTTGAAGATGAATATTTGTCCTTTGTATTGAGATTCACAGGGTCTCATCTTTTGTCCGCTGACAAACTGTTGTCATAGCTGGGCAGAATCAAGCCTTGAAAAATGTGTGTGAAGCCTCAAAACATTGACACCAAGGTCACCAAGAAACCAGCTCAAACCAGGAAACATCTCTAACTCCATGGATTATAAAGATTTCATATAACTATGACAAGTGCTTACAGTAAATTCCAATATAAGGAACCTCCACCAATAGCTAGAGCTGTGAGCTCTTTAAAAACAGGGTGGCATCACTTGATTCCTGGAATCAAGGACACATCTTAAATTTATGTGAGTGAACTGGAGGGTAGAAAAACTGATACATTACCCATTCTTTTAGTCAGGTATCATATTTTTTTGCAGAAACTTAATAAAAAGTCCGTTTTTATACTGTTGGGTCCCACTGCAGGCACTTCTTAAGAAACAGCTGCTCTCAGCTCACCAGGCTGGCACTTTGCTGTGCATTTCACCCAAGGATTTCACTGACCTGTCCTCCCAGGACTGGCTGGGAAGGGCAGGTAAACAGCCACTGCCTTTCCCTGAGAGCAGTACTGGCAGCTATTCCCAGTTCTGGAAAACAAATTGCAGACCATTATCAGCTCTTCTGGTAATTGCTGCAGGATGGAAACGAAGAGTGCAATAAATCACAACATCATTATCCTAAGGCCCAAATGGTCTGGCATATTTTTGCTTAAGATGGTTAATACAGAAGTGGTGTAGCCTGCAATGGCAAATAAAAATATCCTATATTGACTGGCATGCATGGGGGATTTTTGTACTTTTTCAGGTTATTCACAACACATTTTTGACTATTAATTTAAATAATATTGTCTTTAGTTATGACATTTTCTTTTTAACCATGTGGGAAAAGAAAATCCCTCAGTCTTTACATATGGGAGCCTTGAACCCTGCACAAGGCATTACGTCGGTTACTAAGGTACCACAGATAATTCTGTGGGCTAAAGGTTGGTGTCTTTTCATCATTTGTATTCTGTCTTTAAGGCAAATGTCCACTGCTCAGCTATAGCCCAGTGTTAATATGGGCACCACATAATTTCCAGTAAAGTTTTTTACGCCTAGGCTAAAAGAAGTTAATTGACTTGAAGTTCTCCAAAGTCCAATATAATATATAAACGCCAAAACCCAGACTTTAAAAGAAAGGAGCTGTAAAATTGGGCACTTTCAAACAATCATTAAGTCATGTGAATGGGAGAAGTGATGGGATTTCCCTTGGGATATTCCAAGAGCAATCCCTGAGCCAAGGTGATTGGGGCATTTCAGGGAGATGCAAGAATGGGAGGTTGTGTTCATAATACACATTTAATGTTCAGCCAAGAAGCAACATCAACAGCATTCATGGATTTGCCAAGTGCCCAGAGATAAGAGCAAAGATGGAGGGGAGAGAAACTAAATAAATAAAACTGGAGAGAAAAAATTATATATAATAGAATTTTGCTTCTCTCTCCAGTTTTAGACCAGCCCATCAAAGCCAAAAGGTAATTCCACTCATTGCAGTATCTTCTGTCTTGATCAGATTTAATCCATGAATAAGCAATTGGATTTCTACCAGACAACTGGAAACCTCCCAAAAAGCACAACCCTCTGACGTGCTAGCAACACTAGAATCAGATAAAACATTCATGAGACAGACCCACAGATTTAGTGGATGTGACTTCCATAAACGCTGGTGTTCAGAAAGAGCAGCTTTATAGAAAACATTTGCCCCTGGTCTATAGTCTCTGCTGAAATGAGTTTAAATTATCTCAATACCAAATACATCTTTATTTTAACTTTTTTCACGATTGTATTATTTTCATCCAGTTAAAAAAAAATAAGAGGCTCTGCAGGGCTTGTACTAAACAGGTTAGGATTATTATAATCAAATTTTGATTGAAATACTATTAATGATCTGTCCTGGGAATATAAAGTAAGATTTTTGGGTTGATAACATCTTAGTGATGGAAAGCACATCTTTTTAATTGGGTTCTTGGAGAAAATACTGTAAAGCTTGTTCAGTTTGTTTTAATCCTGTGCACATGTACATGGTTGCAAATATTTCATTATGTTCATGACTACATTAGGCACAAAGGGAGAAAGCAGAGCACAGAGCAAGACAAGGCAATCTCTTTTCAACCAAGAGCCTGAACATGCTGTTTGTGCTGCCATGACCAACAGCAATCTTGAGACAGAGGCCATGGTACCAGCAGTGTCAGACACACCTGGGCCAGTGCCCATGTGAGTTGGGTTGGTCCCTGCACTTCAGCCAGGAGGGATTTTCCTGGCCTTTGTACAGCAATGCACTTCAGGCAGAGGAAGAAGTGTCAGGTTTTTTTCTTTCCTGGTAATACTTTGTGCATTGGAAACAACTGGTACCAGCAATCTGCTGAGCAGCTCTGTGCACAGGTAGATGCTCTGGCACAGAAACAACAAGGCTCCCTTATCTCAGAGGCAGGGCAAAGCCATGGAGTGATCCCTATTTAATTGAGAGCTGACAGCTGTTTACATCACCAAGGATTTAGCTGCAGTGTAACTGCTCTGGTGACAAGCCATGTACCTTTGAACATGGGACAGTTTACTTCCAAATCTTTTACGTTGTGACAGCCTCCCTAATCATTCAGAAAATAAATTGTGGAAGCTCCCAAACGGAATTTTCAAACATGACAGTTTTACTGCCTCCATCTTTATGCTAGCTGCTCCACAGTGACTGCTGGTTTTGGAGTTGTTGAGGTTTTTGATTATATAAGGATAAAAAAAACCAGGTTTATGCTAGTATTCCTAACACAATAAGCATTGCCTCTTACACAGCCTGAAAAACTACTTAGAGTTGTGGAACAGTCAGTAGTGGTGGCTCTTACACCACCATCTGTCTATGTAAATGCAACTTCTGCAGCTACTGAGACCTAAGATAATATATTCAAATGCAGAGTACTTGTTACCACTCTCCTATTATTTCAGAGTTATCATAATGCTCAAATTAAATGAAACTCAAAGCAGAACAATATGTCATGTCCACTCTGAATTTCAGGTATCTGAGAAAATACTGTAGAGAGAACTTCTCGCTCTACAAAACATTTTGCTGATTGCAATTATATCAACAAAAAAGAAATTCCTATTTACAAGAGTGGATACTGGCAGGGGAAATGCTAAACCAGCTTTGTTAATTCCAACACTGTCAGATATTCCAGTTTGCCAAATATCTGCATTGATTTCTGCATCTCCCTCCAGCACTGCACTCACTTATGGTGGCCAGTCTCACCAATAAGTTTATTGCTGAAAAAGAATTTATTGTGGCAAAATTCAGCTAAAATCATCAGCTCCTTTAGGCGCTGGGGTGTAGAAGATGCAGCATCCCCTCAATATACTCATATTCTTCAGCCATGTCCTCAATACCATTTTAGGCCAAAATCCAGCAGCACATCACAGCCTAATCCTCTTGCTCATTTATTGTGGGAAGGAACCCAGGTGCATGGGCTGGATGGGAACTTTGATTCCTCAGGCACTGGGATCCCCTGCCACTTCCTCACTTCTGCAGTCCTTGCAGGACCAACCATCATCTCAGATATGAGGGCAATGAGTGCTGTGTAAGACCTACAACACCCCAGCACTTATCACAGATTTGCAGGAGCTGGGGAGAGGAAAGGAAGATGCAGAGACTGGATGAAATCTGTAGCTGCCATCTAGATCCACCTTCCTCCAAGCATAGGGAAATTGCCAAATGAGATCAAACTGGCTCTGCCTGGCCTGGTCCTGAAAGCCTGGCTGGACAGATGGAGGTTCCAGCTCTCTCTGCTCTGTTCCCAGCTGCTCTGCACTCTGAAATGCAGCGTGGTACAGGAAGAGCTGGAGGGTTTAGTAAAACTCACAGAATCAGGCTTCTTAGACGTAGCCTAACTACATTAACTTGGAACAATAATCAGCTATTAAAAGATTTCTAAGTTCTTGGGGCAAAAGGGTTGTGGTATCTCATGGACAAGAGGAGCATTTAGAACTTTATCTCTGCTGCAGAGAATCATTTATCTGCAATGGCACCTCGAGAATGGTGGGTGTTGTCAAAGGTCAAGGTCCAGCATCGGGGTATGTAACTAACAATAACCACTTCATCCCTCTTCACTGGGCAGCGTTTTCACTTCATTTTTTATTGAGCATGATTATTAGTTTATGACAGGTGTAAATTAGAGAAGAAGCAAACCTAGATCACCTCCTACAGGCCAAGGAGAGAGGAGACTTTTCCTTCACTGAATATTGTTGTTCATGAACCTCTACACTTCTAGTTTCAGCACCTTTAAAGAGCATTGAGTCCATCAGGCTGTTCCAGCCATAATGAACTGCAATTATTTAGCAATAGATCTTTATGGGATGATTTTCTAATATTCAGAATTTTGGGGTTATTAGCAGGCTCCCTCATAGATGTATAACAGCCAGGACAACTGGGCACTCCAGGAAATCAAATAAAAGGACATTTATTTTGCCCACTTTATGTGATTAGAAACTACCTTTGCACATGAATGAAGATATTTCTTTTTTTCATTTCTTGGAAACCTTTTCTACAAAATGGAGTTTATGCAGGCTATTGTAAAACACTGTGGGGGAAAGTGCATATTAAAAGTATAATATATTCTCTTTACTGATCATGATCTGAGAGTTAAAGTGTGTTTGAAACATTGTGTTTTGCAATCCAAGCTATGTGATGAGTGATAAGCTATATAGTCATAATTAACAGTAGCGATAAATAAAATGTATTACATTCTGTACAGCCCTATTTGCATTGCAAAAATCTCTATTTAGATTACAATGAACTCTAAATTACAGAGTAAACAAGTTTTGGCTACATCTTGAGGCCCAGCAGGGAGGAAGGTATCGTTTGCCACCCCAGCAGAGGAATGCTGTTTACATCCAACTGGACTGTGCCCAGAGACTTTGCAGCTTTAACACACGAGGGGCTGCAATCAGACCCCTGCAGCCCCTGTGCTTTACTGGATCCTGTGTTCACTGGATGGCTGCAGGCTCCCTACTCAACACCAGAAGCTTTCAACTAAACTTAACTTTCCCAAAAATGGTTTAGGGCTAAGTGGGTTAGGCTGAAGTTAATCCCTACCTTGGAGCCAGTGCTGGGCATTGGGCTGCCAGGTCACTGAAATGAAACACTGTTGGGTGCTTCCATAAAGAAACAAGCCTGTGATTTCATTTTGGACAAGCTGCAGATAAGGGACAACAGGATATTTGCTTTAAACTTTTTCTTCTCTTTCCCCACACAGAAAACACACCAATTGTCATTCCAGGGGCTTGGATCACCTGGACCTCTGTCAGTCCCAGCACCAGAGTGTGCATGGCACAGGCTGTGCTGGCTGGCTTAGTTGATCCTCTCTTAGAGCAGTGTTAAGGACAGATGTTCACTCTGAGAGGAGGTCACCCATGTGTACCTGTCACCATTATAAATTCTTCTGTGCTCTAAGTGGTGTTTTCACTGAGTTCCAAATTTATGCTTCTTTTCACTAAATGCACATGCAGGGCAATTAGGAGAGAGGCAGCATCAGTTCTGATGACATCAGGAAGGCAAGAATGTGTCTTTTGTTGACCTGACAGGGTAAGACCAGGTCTGGAAGTGGCACAGATTGTGAACAGAGATATTGGAGCCTGGTTGCCACCTCATTTCACAGCTCAGAGAATCTGATTAAGATCCCAAATTTCTTTTGGACAGCTTCCCACAGATTTTATTCACTTGCCTCCACAAACAATGACAAAAAATATTCTCTTCCCTGTGGACTTCACAAGTCGTGAGCTGTCAGGAGTCTGATCTGAAGTCACCCAGAAAGTGAAGGTGGTGCAAAAGACACCAACCCCTCCACAGTCACAGGTCCCTGTGCAAAGCCAGACCACACCAGACCAGCAATGGAACAGCAGCAGCAGAGTAAATATTTTTCTGTCTGCAAGCACCCAGACCACCAGAGAAAGCCACAGCGCACATCACCCAAAACATTCAAGTTCCAGCCCGTTCAATTCTTAGGAATTTCCATGTTGTTTGAAGAGACTTTATATAGGAATAGGGTCTCTCTTCTTTGTCCAAAATAAATTATTTATTATTGCAGATATGCTGCAATTTGTTTCTCTGGAGGAAAGAAAAAGAAGCAAGGGTGTCTTCAAAGGAGAAGGAATTGTCAGGAAGGGTAGGTAATTTTTCCGTTTTACATTGGTATGTATTCTTGATATTAATGCTACTTTTTCATTTAACCTTAAATGACAATCAATAAGAAAGAGATGGGCTTTCAATTCTTGTTATAAATCAGCCCACATAATTTAGATTTAGGAGTCTAACTTCAAATGCTTCTTTTTCCCACAAATAGTTTCTATAAAAATTGGAGCTTGACTGACCAGATATGATTCCTGTGCTCTGGAATGAAGTAGAACACTCCACCTCTCACCTGTGCACTTATGGTGGATTTGTTCTGCATCCTCCCATTTCTTGTTTCGCTTGGGATCTGAGCACATGAATGCAACCAGTTAAGAAACAAAATAAAAGAAGGAGAAAAAACAGGCTTGGTGTGCATAACCTGAGGTGTATCTATGCAATAAGCAGGCACCTGAATCTTCTGGTTCAGGTGACAACAGAAAAAAGAAAACAACTTGTTAAAACATTACCTGAAGCAGAAGTTTCTAACTCTGTGCCAGGCCTGGTACATGCTTGAGCAACTCTTTTCAATTAAGTCATCATCCCAGTGATGCCTCGTGGGTGGTGCGGCTCCGTGCTGTCCTCGGCGAGAGTGAAGCATTCCCCCACACGCCTTTGCACTAATTATTATCTCTGCTGTCCTGTGTGCTCATCCAGAGCCCTGCTCTCACCAGCCCAGCTCAGCACCCTCCTGCCAGGCAGCTCCTGAGCAGCTGGATGCCTCAGTGACAGCAAACAGAGCTGCTGCCCAGCTGCTACATTTCCCAAAGCATCCTTCCAGACTCCCTCGTGAGGCAGGCATGTGCCACCAGAGATTGTCCAAACCAGTAGCTCCCAAGCCAACAATGAATTTTCCATGTGTTAGGTTTCTAAAGGCTAAGACAGAATTTCTTAGAAGCTCCTGTGCTCCTTGGCTACTAATTGCCCATCTGCTGAAGGCAATGGCAATATAACAGAAAACCAGACAGATTTGTCCTGGAAAACAAGGACAACTTTCTGGCTGAATTAGCTTTAGTCTCCAGAAACAAATCTCCCTAAAATATCAGGAACAAATCAATTTTACTGCTTTTCAGTGGAGAGCAAGGAAATTACCTTTTCTTATTTCAACCTTCTCCCAGTGTCACAAACTCATTGGGCCAAATAATTTCCTAAAAATTCACCATATGTTCAAATTGGAGCCTGAAAATAGGCTTATTTTCTGTTTAGTCTAAATCCAAAGCCACAGAATGAAGTTTGTGTTCAAGGTACCTGAATCTGGAACTTCTCAAACTGTGAAGGGTTTAGGTCTGTACAAGTAGCTTTGGTTTTTGTTCCATTTCTAAGGAAAGATAACTTAAAAAGTAAGGATTAACGATTTATGGGGTAGTAATCTATAAAAAGCTCTGCATCCAAGGTATCAGAAAGCAATATAAATTCTTTTGTGCAAATGTAAACGGTATTTAAATGTAAGTAGGTATTATACCCAGTTGGTTAGATGGGGACAAGTGAGAGCCTCTGACTGGCTTTCCTGGGAATCAGATAGGTCCCTAAATCATTAACTTAGTGTTAAATCATCTTACAGATATAAATAAATTGAGAGACTTATTCAGGGATATCTTGCAGAATGTAAGTAGTTTCTAGATGAATGACTCATAAGATCAAAGTCAAGGAAGACACCCATTTAATTAGGAAGGAAAGTCTTGAGCAAATCTCAGACACCTTTGCCAGGCACAAAACCTTCCCTGTGTGCTCTCGTTTCACCTGACTCTTCTGGAACACAGACACCCCAGACTACCCTACAAAACATGGAATTAGGTTGAAAAGCAGCTAATCAAGGAATCCTCCTACAGATTCCAGAACATTCTAATCACCACTAAATATTCACAGGTTTTTCTACAGCGCAAATTATCCAACAGAACAGGTTTGCAATCTGAATCCAGCCTTATGCAAGTCAACCTTTAAATTCCACAGCTTTACCAGTCCTGCCCTTTCAGCTGGACAAGAGTCCCAGGCTGGCAGAGCAGAACCCTGAGGTCATTGCATGGTTCCTTTGTATCACACATGATCTCTGTCCTGCACAGGGTATTTGCTCATGACATAATCTGTCATGCTATTAAGGAACAACTCATCCTTGATGGCATGTTCAGAGTAACCACAACAGTCTTTTGCTGTTCAAAAATAAGCAGCACTTTTTTTTTTTTCTCCTGTCAATGTATTTCAGCTGATACCTGAGGCTGGACAGTTAGACCCACTTTCCAGTAGATATTCTGAAATTAAAAAAAGCCTGGATGTATTCTTAAAGTCAACACCCCAAAACCTTCTCTTTGTGTTACTGTGTTTTGCATGAATTAGGAAGCCTGGTAATTCAGTAAGGAAAATCTGTTATTTGTTCTATGAACTAATGCTTCCTCTGTCATTTTGGCAGATGTATCTCCATTATGGAGTGGAAAAATCATGGTTCCACAGATTTTACAGAATATCCGATTTTTATTTTAGCTGACTTTATTTCAGATATTTATAACTGCATTTCATAGTCTCTGTTACTGTTTGGATTATTATCGTGGCAGTTGAAAACTGAATGTACTCAGTGCTGGATTCTCCAGTTATATTTACACTGCTCACTTTTCTCAGTCCCTATTGCAACCCAAGCACTTCTTTTCCTGGCCATTCACCCTGCATGCATGCTGGACTGTCCCTAGGTCTCTTCTGGAGCAGAACAACCATACTATGCTAAGTCTTTGCATTGGTTTAGTTCTTTGATCTCCCCAGAATACAGAAGAGACCAGAGCACAGCCACTGTAATGTGCTGCTTGTAATTTTCAGTGGATATCAAACAATTCTTCTAAGAATCTGTTGAAAAAAAGTGAAGTTCAAAAATTACCTGCACCTTGTCAAAATCTAGTGCATGAGTGCTTATAAAGTCACTCTCTTCCCTGGGTCTGAGTGCTTGCAGCACTTGGAATCTATTAATTTGACAGGAAGATAACGTTCATGTAAACTCAACTATTACATTCCTAAAGTCCAATTAATCTTGTCAAGCAATACACAAAGTTTTGTTTCCATAAAGCTGCAGAAACTAAATAACTCAAGATGGCTAATATGGCAAAACCTCCAACTCCTTTTCCATGAAGCACTTAGCTCAAAAACTCTCTCTCAGTAGTAAAGGTATGGATGGCAAACAAGATCAGCACCGAGAACCAGCCTGAGAAATGTGGTCCAGCAGCAGAGATTTGTTTCTGCTCACCTGGGTGGCATCACAGGACTGCTGTACCTCTCTCCTGCACCCCCACACATTGCCTCACATTTTCTTTCATTCAGGAAATGTGCAAGTTACCCTCATCTGAAAATGGACAATCAGGAAAATCTGTTGCCCTGGCTTTTCCCTTCAAAATCACATTTACTGACATCTCCTCACATTCTTTACTAGAAAAGCTGCTCAGGATTTTCTAGAAAAGTCATGGTCTAAATGGGGGAACTTTCAACAAAATTATGGTGTACTGTCAACTGTGTGGACTGAGCCTATTTTGCTGAGAAATCACCAACACCACTAGGAACAGGAGAATCCCAGCCGTGTGCAAGACAGTCTAATGAAGACAACTGAGACAGGACTTGTAAATAGCCTGTGCCAAGACTGGACACAGATTACTGTGATCTCTTCCAAACACATTTTCAGTTTTCATCTCTCCTCAACTGTAAAATATGAAGAAACGAAGATGAATAAGAGCAGGAGAACAAGAGACAGGCATTTAAGGGAACAACAAAGGAGTGCAAGTAAAACAGCATCTCAGAAAAAAAGACACATCAATAAAAGTAATTACATATTTTCCTTTATTTTTCTGTACTTATCTGGTATGATCCTGTGCTTTTCTATGCTTTGTTCAAAACAAAGGTATGACTACCCTGATCATTCACCTTTCTGTTACAGCCTTCTCCCAGTTTTGTAACTAAAATGAAGAAGACAGATACAGCATATCTAAAATCAGACATACAGAATGGGATTGCTGCATTGTACTCAGAAGCCCAGCGCTGCAAGCACACAAAAGAACAAAGAAAAGGTAGTTATCTGTTACCCTAATTTAAGGTGTGCAATTAGCAAAGCTGGAATGCAAACACTGTCTCTCCTCAAGTCACTGTGGGTGTATAGATGGATGACATATCTAATAAGAAACTGAGCATCCAGCCACTAAGATGCTCCTATAAGCTGTATCACAATCCTCTTAAGGATTTAGGGAAATCAGAGGCTCAGCTTTGCCATCTGTGGCTTAATAAATATTTTCTTCAGAGGCTTTGTGCCTTGTTTTAGCAACCAATAAAATAGTCATACAGTAATTTCTGAGACATGGCACTACTATGAGCTCATTTTTGTCTTTCCTCAACAGCCCCTTTTTGCAAGTGGATGACCTGTGGTAGCTGTGCTGAATGAAGGAGGTGAAACACAGCTTTTGGGTTTCACTGCATGACCCAGCAAGGCTGTGTTAGATCACGGGTGTCCAAGCTCTCTGAATCCCTGTCTTTGGGAGAGCAGAGCTAAAAGATTGTCATAAAAGAAATATTTCCAGGTCTATTTGAGTGTCCAATGCACTTGTAAATCAGCAGAGTCTCACAGCAAAGCAAGGAGGTCTCCGAGGAGCAATTCCCATGCTCCTCACATCCTCTGTTCCTCTCACATCCTCCATTCTCAGGAAAGTAATATATTAAAGATGATTGTGTGGAAAATTTGGTGCAGCACAGAATCAACAAGGTTGGAAAAGCCCTTCAAGATCATCAATTCAGCACCACAGTAATCATCCCTGACTCACATCTCCAGGTGCCATATCCAGACACCTCTTGAACACTTTCACAGATGGTGACTCCAACATCTCCCTGGGCAACTTATTCCAATGCCCAACCTCTCTTTCAGTTTTTTGATTCTTTTCTAATATCTAAACTGAACCTCCTCTGGTGCAACTTAAGGCAATTTCTTTTCTTGCTCTCATCTGAGACATGGCAGAAGACAATGAGCCCCATCTCACTACAATCTCCTCTCAAGCAGCAATAACAGCAGTGAAGTCTTCCCTGACTGCCCAACTGGGCAATGACTCAAAGGACCCAAAATAATTCCTTCCATATACACTATTTCAACAGATACACTATTTTTCCAGTGCTGCTTAAGCAGATATAGGGTAATTCTGCAGTTTTGTAGCTAAGTCAGTGATGGACCCTTCTCTGAGGCTTCCTCCACAAAGAAATTCAAATTCTGCCCCCTCTAACTTCACTGCCCACATTCCCAAGCTCTGGAGCTGCAGAAGTATCCAAATCTGCCCTAGAATAAAGGAAATCAGAAGAATTTGGTCAGCTTTTCTAAGATAAAGAAAAACTAAGGAAATAAAGATTAATAGCTTTTTGCCCTGGAGCTTTAGGTGAAGATAAAGAGGGCTTGCAAAGGCCAAAGGATGTGAGCATGAAAGGTGCTGGTATCTAAATGGATGTGAGAAGGTTTCCTAGAGAACTCAAGAAAAATCAGTAGTTTCCAAAGTTTTTGGAAAAAATGGAAAAGAGGGAGAGGAATATAAAAGTGATCATATAATAACAAATGGGAGGAAATATATTGTATTGGTCCAGTGTTAAGAGCAAAAGACTGAGAGCTAGCAGACCTAATCTCCAGTGCTGACTTTGTACAATGTCCTTGGTGCATGATGTTGGTGAAGTTGCTGTCTCTGAGCCACACATCCCCCTCACATGTGTGTTTCAGATGTCATGGAGGGGAAAGCTCTCTCTTCATACTCATATTTCATATTTTGAGGGGTTTTAATTTCTGCTGTGGCCCGAAGCTTTTAAGTTATAATATAATGGAAAAATCAAATGGAAACGATAAAATATTGTTGGTTGGTTGATTCTTCAACAGTTTCAAAAGTGATAGTCCTCATAATCATTGTTTTCAGAGACAGGTCCTGGGCTTGTGCACATCATAATTTTTATATTTTCATATAATGTATTTTCATCAGAACACTATTTTAACTTGAAAACACATTGTGGAGGGAGTTTCAATGTACTTCTCTTAGCACATGCAAATCTTAAAATCCATATCTGCAATATTTCAAGGAGTGTTTTGTGAATGGAACTACACAGGAACAAAGCGCTGCCCATAGGATATTTCAGAAGTCTTTCCTGAAAAGCCATGTCGTCGATTCCTTTGTACTACTATACATCAAAGAGGGGGAAAAAAGAAACAACAAATGAAATTCCTCTGAACAATTTGTTCTAGAAGATCTGTCTTTGTCAAATGAATGCACTCCAGTCTATAATTGTCAGTTGTAAGGAATGACTGAGAGATGCCACTTATTTAAATTGAAACAAGTACTTTGCTCTGGAAAGCAGGCCACAAGTAGGGATGGATTTGCAAATCAGCTGCCAAAACAATGCATGCAAAAGACAACAGCCTTTCCACTTCACATATCTGAAAGGACAACTCTGACAGTTTCTATGTGCAGTTATGTGAACTGCACACATAATCATGGCAATTGCATGCAGAAATTGGATGCAAACTACACAGTTAATTTGGTTTTTAAAAGAGGGAGTAACCTTGCAAGACTATACACAGAGGAGTCAAGCAGTAATTACAACGTGCTCTTCAAACCTCTTAGAGCAAAACCCAGTGTTTCCATACAATTGTGCTAAATTATTTTCCAGCTGTCAATGTGCCTGCACATTGCCTGCACATTGAGATAGAGATACTTTATTTTTTTTTTTTGTATCAGCAGGAGAGATGGATTAATTTCAATGGCTTGACAGAATGCTTGTACGATATTTCTTAACGAAGGGTTAAGTTTGCATTGCTGGTCTAAGGAGTGTAGATCTGTAGCAGAGCTCTCACCAGATCCAGAAATGCATTAGAGGACACAGCAAAGAGTCAATGGAGTCAGAGCAGTTTGCTAGCAAGGCCTCAGCTGAGACTGGGCATTTTGCCTGGCATGGCAAACTGAGGATTAAGGGCTCTACAGGACATGTGAACTCCACTCAAATGCAAACACAAGCATGATTAAAATTTAGCAAACCATGATGTTCGAGCCCTTGGGCAAAATCCAGTAGACACAGCAGTATTTATAGGCTGATACAAAGGAGAACTGTTAGACCTAACAGCAATTCAGCAACTCAAAGAACAGAGAGGAGTTTGAGACCTCTCTGCACTCTGAGTCTCAATCTAAGGTGGCACATCTTTCTCTCAACTACTCCCTTCAACAGCTTTGACCTTACAGTTACTCTGCGGGACCCTTTTTCCTATGGATCAATGCATTAGCAGTTATGATTAGACCTACAGGAAGAAACAGCATCATTCTTTCAAAGACCAGGTACCTGCACCTCTATTGAGATCATTTTGAGATGTTGACTGAGGGCTGCACTTCAAGGTGTGTGCTGATAATGAGAACAAAAGAAATTTGGAAACAATAAAAAAGATTAATGCAAAGGAAGGCATTCTCTGAAATTGTTGCAGAGAATTACATACACTCCACCAGTAGTAGAGGCACTGAAATAAGTGGAAATCTGAAGTGTCTTCCAAGGAAATCAGAATTGCTGCTGCCAGTTTTCTGCAGCAGGAAGCCTGTAACTCCAGTCTCTGGGGGGAAACAAAAACAATGGAGACATGCTGGTTATGAAACCTTCCCATTATTTTCTCCAGCTGAATCAACTTTCTTGCTCTAAGGGAAAGCAAGAAACACACTTGGGAATAGTCATGGACAGTACCTTTGCAACAGCAGATTATGAGCTACCTCTACCCTAAAGAAAAGCATTTTCAGAATAGTCACCTTGTTCTTATTTCATGGGAATACAGCAACCTCGGTGCTGCTTGTACAAAGAACCAAAGATCCCTCAGTACCACCCTTCAGATACACTTGCACATCATCTGCTGCTACAGGGGTGCAGAGCCACTCTGTTCTTGGACCATGTGGCTTCACTCCTAAATAGGAGAAGTGCTTTTGGGTTGGCCAAAAAGAATACCAACTTCCCTTTTTGAAAATTTGAAATCCCATCGAAATTTGGCATTTGAAATTCCATTGAGTATCATTGGCTGGACAGGAACTTGTCTGACTTCTGTTTCATCTTTACACAGCATCCCTTGAGAAACTCTACACTTAAACAGTCAGCTGTCCTGAGAAATCAAGTATTTTAGGAAGAAATATATGAACAAGTAATGAATTTGCCTTCCAAATAAACAAGGAAGTTTCTGCATTAAACCCTGGTCCATTCTCCTGACTCCCTTTTACACCTGTCCCTCTCATATCTGAGATTTTCACAACTGAGAACAAGTGCTTGGCAGGCTTGTGCTCTGCCCTGGAGAGTAAATGACCACAAAACAACTGGGAAAAACCACATTCCCAGTAGCCTAAGCAGCACATCTGCCTTGCATGTTCTCTCCACAAAGCAATCCTGGCATTTCTCTTCCCCCTCTGACTAAGGAACAATGTTAGGAAAAGCACTGTTATTCTGATGTGGATACTAACACTCTTCAGCATATCAGTGCACTGCAGGGCCTGAGCACAGCTACAGGTACAGAGCAGAGAGAAAGAGTCATCCTGGCAGTATCTCTGCCTCCTGCTGAGTCTCAGACAGGAGCAGACATTCACCTGTGCTGGAGTGGCACTGGAAGGCAGCTTTTTCCCTGAGATAGAGAGCTGAGAAACACTGGATTACATGGTTGTCATCACTGCTTATTGGCTTTTGTACTTTTCACATGGCCAGGCAGCAGCGAGTGGGTGCCACGGTGCTGTGCTTGGATGGCTGAGGAGAAGCTCATTGTTTGTTATTGCACAAAGGTATTAAAAATAGCAAAAACAAATAAAGTAAAAAAATAAATTAGAAAGAATGGCGGGATAAAAGGAAAAGGGGTAGAGCAGCATTCCTCTTGGAGCACCAGAAGCCAGGTGCACATGTACTGACAATGATGACAAACAAATACTGGAAATATTTTGTACTTAATCAAAGTAATAATGTTTAGGAATATTTTATTTCTGGTACCACCTACAATTCTCTTGGAACTGGTGCTGCGTTCACAGAATAAGAACTTTTTCTACACCAGTAAAAATATGCAGAAGTAACAATAGCAAAGGTTGTGTTCTTGCATTCCTTTAATTCTTGTAATGAGGTTTTTCACAGAGTAAGGAAAATCCAGACAAAAATATGATTGGCAAAATCTACTTTTAATATACTATGAAAATACCTGTGATATTTGATTATGTGGCATTAACTAGCTAGGGCTTATCTTGGTATTATTCTCCACTTGCAGCAGGTGAAATCTAAGGCTAAAGACTTCACACAAAAACAGCGGGCTGTGTAATTTTTCGAGAATATACAGCATTCTGCATACTGCAAATACTTTGGGTACTCTAAAGCAGAGCACTTTGTATGCTGGCAGAAACAGAGATTCAGAGGAAACAACAGTAATCATGAAACCATACCAAGTAATTAGAACTAAACGAAACAATCAGAATCCAAATAGAAAATAAAAAAGAAAAATAAAAAAGAAAAGTAAGGCTTATGCCTTTATCAAACAGTAACTGTGAGAACTCACACCTCTTCCACCTGAAACTTTTACCAAAACACCTTCCTGTGCCAGTGCATTTCACTGCTTAGGGGAAGATAGGGGGGGTTATGTGTATTTGACAGCAGCCTTGGGCAGAGAGAGGTTGATCCAATTATAGAGAGTGATCTGGGGGGCACCAAGTGTGGAGATGGTGCTGGTTACCCCTGGTGGAAACCCCCCTTGATGTGGGGCCCTGTTTCACAGTGTGGTCAGTGTAAAATCTGGCCTACTTACAGGTGAGATGTTTTCTTATCTGCACCAGGGCTCCACCAGCTCAATTCTCCAAGCTTCTGGATGGCCCTAAAGCCCCACGGAGGGTTCAGGGATGGTTCCCAGCAGTCCTCACCTCTCCAGAAGGACCACACATTGCTCTAATACACATAATTCCAACTGTATCTTGTGTACAAGCACTTAATGGTGCAACATTTACAGGGTCTCATTCTGCATCTCTTTATTTCATTCTACTCATCTGTGTGATGTTTTTAAAATACTTTTTGAAAGATTCAAAGGCTGACTTCTGTGTAAGGGAAACAGAGCCAAAGAGACTTTCTGTCCAGTTTCAGTGAGAGACAGAAAGCCACACTTCAAGCATTTCCCTTAAATAAATAAAGATTAAATAAATTAATTAATTAAATTAATTAAATTAACTAAACCAATTGCAAGCCAAAATATATCCTGACAGACAAATCAGCTGATGCATAGTCTTGGCTCTACCCACTTCAAGTAAGCAGCAACACTGAGACCAGGTAAGCCACTGTTCCCACTCTGTTGCAACCTCTTTTATGGAACCTTGCAACAGCTGATGTTTTATAAATTATTATTTAAATCAAGAACCAAGAACCCAAGCTCAGGTGATTTTTGGCTTTTGCTTAAGTTTGAATTTCTAGTCCATATGGCTGTAAAGAAAAACTGGAAAGTGTTAAGGAAATGCTATTTTGTGAAAAGAGACAATAATTTTTAAAAAATCTCAGTATCATTATTCCTTGTATTCCCAGTTCATGATTTTTTATTTTTTAGAGGTAAGCAAACATTAAATACAAATAGAACAAATAATAAAGAAATCTTTTAAAACATGTTCTTAAAGCTCTCTGAAACTTTAACATAACACAATGTGCTAAAGCTGGCAAAGAATGGCCTCAGTGAAAATCAGAGGCAATTTCAATACAATTAGCAAGGCTAGAAAGGAGGCAAGGGTGGAGCAATAGGATCTCTCCTTCTTTTAAGAATAATTCCATCTTCAGATTGCTCTGCCTGTGAGCTCTCCTCAAAGACAATGCCTATAATAAGAGTCAAAGCTCCCTGGGAAGTGATTGCCTTTTTTTCCTTTTTTTGTTTTCACCTGCCTCTCACTGACTGCACAGAAACCTGTGCAGTGGAGTGCTCTTCCAGGCCTGGGGATCCAAGTGTTAAGTGGAATTAAAATAGAATATGAAATTCACCACTTGGAACACACTTAAAACACATTGTAAGAGATTGAAAGATAAACTTGCTCTTTCCCCTGGCTGATATCTCTTTCACTCACAACACTAAGTTAAATTGGTTGAAAACAGTGCTCCTTTCTCCTCTAAAAATACACATAGCATAATAAAAAAATGCAACTTGCAATCAGCCCCTTGATGTTTTTAAGGTAGTAGCAGGAACTGATACTGCCCAGAGCAGCAATGAGTTTCTGAGTCCCACACATGGTAAGAGAAACTGAAACAAGGGATGCATGGAAAATCCATTAGCAGAATCCTATGTGGAGACAAAACATTTTGGTTTTTGACAGATCTCCAGAGGTCCAAGCACAGCATGTTAATGTTTATGATAGAAGTCAGTCAGTCTCCAAGCTTATGTTATTTTGTTTTGGTAAAAGAATATGAGATGTTAGAATAATTACTGGTATTTTTACTGAGTAGCTCTCCTTAGGAGCTTCTCTTACGTGTAGCTGGTTTTAATTTGTGGAACGAGGGTGGGCATAGCTTCACATTTATAAAGCTCTAATTGAGAGCATTTCCCTCACAGAGAACAATAACATGACATTTATTTCTTAGAAATTTTTAAACTGGATATTTTGATTTTTGTTGGCAAATTTCTGGAATGGTTGGGTTTGGTTTTTTTCCTTTCTAAGTCCTTTGCTTTTCCAGTGTTACTAAATCCAAAATGTTTGTACCATTAAGATGACAGATGACACGGCCCAAAGGCAAACACACAGGATCATCTGTCAGGTGCTTGGCTCTGCTGTGGTTTACTGAGTGCTTTGCCAGCAAGTCTTAGCACCTTTGTGTGCTTCTGTTTCCTTACCTGTAAAATTGAGATAATGACACAAACCCTCTTTGTTATAAGCTTTGGCATCTCTTCTTTATATAAGTGCTACGCAGCACTAAAATAGAAATATAAATGCTCAGAAACCCAATCTCACTACATGTGAAGAAGAGTTGGTCAGGGAAGGAATAGTAACCTTTGTCTCAAGGGATCTGGGGTTGGTTTTGGTTTCTAGTCTCTATTCATTTCTTTTTACCTTCCAGAATTGCCTGAAACATCTGCTGAATTGGCACAATGCGAATGGAGAGATTCCACCTCACCCTAATTTTGTCCTGATGCAAAACTGTCAATGTCTGGTGTTTTCAAAGGCAAAAATTTTTTTCTGAGTGCCAGGAATAATCTCCTGCTCTTTGACTCAATCTTTAAGCCCACAGGCTTACGTATTTATTTACTTATTTATTTTGATGTCTCCAAAATAGCAATGCATGTTGCTCTAGCAGACTGCACACTGTAAAACAGTGGAAGCAAATAAACTGCAATTGTTAATGTTAATTGGTCTTACTTTACCATGTCATTTCCAATTTTTTTCAAAATGGAGATTAAAAAGGGTTGGAGAAAAAGCTGTGATTTTGTCATAAGCAATCCAGTTAGTGGAGTGAACTGAAGGGATTTGATTGTCCTAGCTCTGCACAACCAACGAACCGCACAAATTCACATTAATCTGTCTGTCCTCACCCCCTCAGCCTTGTCTGCATGGGCTGAGGCAATGAGGAATCACAACAGCAATGGAGGAGGCCTCTGGGAGTGCAGACCCACAGGCAGAAGGGCCACACTACACTGCCCTGCACATTTTGTACCACCCACCCACGGCACAAACCTCTGAAGGTGTAGATGCTCAAATGCCCACACAACCCAGCGAGGTCTCAGGTGCCCTGTTCAAGCCAAACAGTGAAGAAAATTTTGACTTTTCACTTGTGGTTGATGTGAGGTTTGCTTGTGGAAAACTTCCAATAATAAAACCCAGGAAAAACAGTATCTTGCAGATCTTGCATATTTGAGAAGCTCCTTAGACCTAAAATCCAGCTCCACTCACCTACCCTCCAGGACCAAGGCAGAACTGCATCCCCACAGCACTCGCCAAGTGTGGTCCCCAAACTGAATTTAAAAGACCCAAAGGAGAATGTTCCAGCCTAAATGACCTCATTCATTCAGGATGTTTTCATTAATATCCTGCTTCAATTTTCCAGTTGATAGTTTCATGGGTATTATTCTTAGCCACCTCTCAATAAAACCCTCTATTGTTTTTTTTTCTAACACCATGGTGTTTATGCCTCTCACATTCCTACTCACAGTCATATCCTTGCACCCTCAGCTTCAGCAGTTCTCAGAAACTGAGCCACTGTCACTTAGGTGCACATAAACACATCCACACATGGACACAGAAACTTGGAGATTTTTCTCTGAATTCTCACTCAGCCTCCTCTGAGGCTCCCAGTCTTGACAGAGGTTATTATTCTGATCAGAAATTCCTGCCTCCTGCCCATCCTATTTGGGGCGTTCTCATTGCCATGGCATTGCACCACAAATTTTCATTTCATTTCCTGTCATTTATCACCTCAGGTCAGCCAAATGTTCTTCTCAATTTCTCCCTCACAAAGAAGTTTTCCTCATGTATTGGCTTCTCAATTTCCATATTGCACAGCAGTGGGCTGTTTCCTGTCCATATGCCCATCCTCTGGAGCTCTGTTTGGACACACCTGGCCAGCTCCAACATCCTCTCCACCTCCCAAGTCACTGTCACCTGCAGATATTGTTAGCACAGCCAGCTTTGGGGTCATTACCAGTAGGTAAGAATCAACATAAATCCCATCTTGGTGCCAACCTCTGCTAAACACCTCCCTAAAACACCACTGTTAATAATTATCCTTCAACCAGTTTGCAGTCCTTGCAACATAATGTTTACACCCTAACCAATGTGTAATCTTGTTTTGCAAGCAAGAATGTCATGAGAAACCACATCAAATGCATTACTAAAATCATCAGTAAATCCAGCAAATTGCCTTTTATCCACTGATTTTGCAATTCTGTTTTCTAAAAGAACTTTGGAAAATCTATTTTCTATTCTTATTTTTGCTACTAAGGCTCATTTTTTCCTTCTTCTGACAAAAAATTTCCATAGTTGTTCCCTTTTTCCATTCCTACATTCCTGCTGAGATGTTCCCAAGACTTTTCATTAATTGCTTAGGAAGACAATATTTGCCATAGTTTACCCTGTATCACGAAATCTGGTGATAAAGTTAATGTTTGTTGCAGCTGTGGAGCAGATGTGGGCCCTGAACTCCGATATTTTTTGTTCCCTCTGCGCAACAAAAGTCCAGATTTTTAGGGAAACATATATGCCAACAGTTACTAAAGTGTATCACCTGAAAAGCCTAAATATCTGTCTTTTTGGGAGAACAGGATACACCTACAATACCTCAGCAAGCCCAGAACAGGACACCAGCTCCCCTAGACTTGTATAAGGCTTCTGGCACAGATGAAAGTCAGACATCACAAGGGCACCCTGAGTTTTCTAGGTAGCAGGCTCCTCAATAATACTGGCAGAAGACTGATTTATTCACAGCTGGAACTCTTTTGGCCCCATATGCAGATCAGGAGGCTGCAAAATCCCCAAATGACAACGTGACTGCAGAAGCAGAACAATCACAGACTGCCCGCTCATGGCATTCAAGGCCACACATTTTGTCCTGTTTGATGGAAAAAGAAAACTTGTCAGTACAGGAGAGGAAAACAGGTCTGGAAATAGGCAAAAAAAAAATTAAAAATTATATACTTTGTTAGAGAAAATTCAAGCGCCCAAACCCACTAACAGCAAAATTTAACCTACCTTTGAAATATACATAATTCTGTCTAGAAATCAAGTGCAGGGATATGGAAAAAGAATATGCACAGACGGCACTATCATATGGCCAACATATGGAAATAAAACAGAATAGCTTCTGCTTTTTAAGCTCCACAAGAGCGATGAATTGAAGATGAGTGAGAGACCCCTTTCTCACCCTATTTATTTCAACAAATACCCAAGGCTTCCCCAACCCTCGTGGCACACTTAGCACTTTTCGTGTCCTTCAGATATCTGCCACTTTTAACTCCTATGAAGTCTCAGACTGTTCCATAAGTGCCCTAACTATTTTCCTGAGCAAAACCATACAAAGAAGTAGCAGATGAAAGGCAACAGAAGTATTGGCATTCAGTTTCCTAAAAAAAATCCCCACAACTACCTCGCCATCAGCACTGGTCCCATCCTTAGAGCTAGATGGAAAGAGCAGCACGTGAGCATCACTGTGCTCACACACACCCAACGTGTTTATTAACCACACACAAGTAAAAGCCTGATAAAATCACAACGTATCTGAAGCCCAGGCGAAATGTTTTAATTAAAGGAAACATATTTTCCTCATTAATACAGTGTAAGATATATCAACGACCATGACATACTCCCGTGGCATGTTATTTTCTTCTCTGTGTGTGAACATCTGTACATTTCCCCAGAAGCTGAATTTGACACATGTGATGCAGGAACAGAAATGTCTTTTCAGTGGAAGTCTAAAGCAAACAGATGTGTCAAGCATCTGCCGTCAAGTTAGGAGGAAGTTACTCCCGCTCCGGGACATAACCACCTATGCTCTTCTCCTTAGAGGAAAGCCCAGGTTTTGTGGAAAAGACAATTCCATACAATGAGCTGGGGAAGGAAGGGGCTCTTGGAAATAGTCCAGTCCAGCCCCTCTGTTGAAGCAGGGTCAGCTACAGTTCTGGAGTGTGTCCAGTGGTGTTCTGAGACACTCCAGTGATGGAGACTCCATGCACACCCTGGGGTAACCCGTTACAGTTTTTGACCACCCTCACGTTAGAAAAACCACCTCGTATTTAAACTGCATTTCCTGAATTGAAACTTGTGGAGCACCAAGGAGAATGGCTCTGCCTCCTTTACTCTCCACCATCTGATATTGATAGAAGCTGGCAAAATATATCTCCAGTCTCCTTTCCAGCAGTTTGGACAGCCTCAGCTCTCTTTGTGTCAGATTCTTCTGCCTCCTTATCACCTTTGTGGCCCTTCACTGCAGTACCACCAACCCTTTCCTGTACTGGGAGCCCAGGTTTGGACACAGATCCAGGATGTGTCTCAGCAGCACTGAGCAGAGGATAAGAATCCCTCCTCAGCCTGATGGCCATGCTCCTCCTCACACAGCCCAGAATGCTGTTGGCCTTTGCTGCAGAGGCACAGAGCTGGCTCGTGGTCACCCTGTCACCCACTCACAGCCCCGCGTGCTTCTGTGTGACCTCTGTCTTTTGGGTAGCTCTGGTTTATGGGGACATTGTTTCCAAATCTGCATACCTAAGCTTAGGCACATAAATCCATATTGGGGATGAAAATGAAAGCAGGTTTCTATTCTGAGGCACTGCACACCTACAGCTCCCAATGGGGAAAAGTGGAAGTGTTGTGATTAAAGCCCTATTTCATGTTTCCAGGTTGCCTGCAGCAAAGCCTTCATCATCAAATTGTGTATAAACGGAGTCTCTGTAAGATGCTACATTTCAACTAAGCTCTAACAAGAACCACTCAAGAGAAAAGTGCATTTCCTTCCAGTTTATTCCTTTGGTTTCAATTGTGATAAGTTACAAACCTATTGTAAGACAGATACCACACAACACAGAGGCACGCAGTTCTAAGATAATTCATCCTAAACCAGTGATCTATATGGAAGGTGAGATAATGCTGCATTATACATGAGAATATCAGTTTCTTTATGAACAGCCCCCCACTGCCATGTGCTGGGAGGGCTGAATTAGATACGATGAACATAATAAAGCAAAGAGGATAGGATATTTAGGATATCTTTTAAAAAGCACTTGCCTATCGCTGCACTTTGAATAGGTACCTGCATCCATTCCCTTATTAACCACCACAGACCTTCATAATTCTTAAAATCTCATGTTGAGTTGAATGGAAAAAAAGAGAAAAATAAGATCTTACTGCTAAAGCCAAATTTCTGGCCCCTGGGGTGCCTACTTGCACAAGATAGTTGCAGAATGTAAATGTAGAAATGAGCACTACAGAAATGCTTATGGATGAGGAAATAATATCATGAATTTTGTTATGTCAAGTGAGACCCTATTTATAAACAGACAAAAAGCTTCTTGGTATGTAAGTGATGGGAGGCAAGGCATTGTTCATTGTACAAATGAGTGCAAAATATGATAAAAAGAAACTGTAGGGCTCTCAGGAAGAATAATGCATGTGCCATTATCATTTTGACACTGAGGACAGTAGCACATTCATCAGCACTGACTTGCAGAAAACCTGTTCCTACCCTTTGTGAATCCTGTGAGAGGTTAAGTACATGGTGTTGTTTTGGGGTAGGTCTTTGCAAGATCCCAGAGTTCCTCAGCAGCAGCATGATCAAAGCCAGGACTGGAGTATAATAAGGCAGATTTGGTGGATTACGACAGGAGGCATAATTTGAATGTGCCAGATCTTGGCCTCTGTGCGCCAGAGACATTTCACATGTTCAGATTGCCTTGAAAGCCATGGTAGGAAAGGCACAAAAAGGGCAGGAGACAAACAGCAGTCAGTACCTGAGAGCAGCAGCAGTTCAAGCAGGTTACAGGCAGCTGTTTGCAGAGACTCTGCAGGTGAGGTGCCTGTTAGTGGTCTTGGGGCTTGTAGCATTGTCCCCTTTCTCTCCTTAAATAAATGCAACACTCAATCTATTCTATATTCATTTTGCTTCCATTTCCTTCTGTAGCTAACCCTCATTGGACATGACTCTGGAAAGGAGAGCATTCAGGCAAAGCTGCCTGTCTAGGGGTTGGATCCTAGGGTGAAAAGCTGGACTGATTGCCAGCTTTCCAGACATGACAGAAAGCTGCAAGGCTTGATAGACAATGCGAGTTTAGATTCCAAAGGCTTAAAAATCCCAACCAGCTGGGAGTAGAAGGGTGAGTTGCCTCAATACTGCCACAGCATTCACTCAGAACTGCCCAGTGGTGCTTTCAGTCCATACAGCCACGCAAAGCTCCAGGTGGTTTAAGGAAAGCTAAGGCCAGTTGTGTTCCATTGGTAGCATGTTCAAGACAGATGTTGGTGTCTATACCTTCCCACTTCCAAGGAGTAACTGGTTTTGGAGTTTGAAAAACACTTTCAGATGGAGAAAATCTCCAAGATATCAAAGTCAAGTCAAGTCAAGTTGCTCTGGAGGACTACAGTGCCTTCACACCACATATTAAGTTTAACTTCACATCACACATACACACATCAAGTTTAACTTTTCCAAGGACATTGATGGCACTTGGAAATCAAATCCCATTCAGAAGGTAGACTCCACACACAGTGCTACACCAGCCACTGCAGACATCTGTAAACAAGGGACAGCGGCTGAGACGCTGACTGTGCAATGCTAAATATATTTGTTGTTCTCTGTCATTGCTTTAACAGGAGCCACTATAAAGACATTCAGTCACTGGCTTTTTCCTGTTGCACTTTCCTAACCTTGCCAATCTTTGAGTTTGGGATTATAGCAGTGAGTAGTTTATCTCCTCTGAAGGAGTAACAAAATGCCACAGCTTTCAGACCTCTTATCTCAGAGACCCTTATCTTTGTTACTTCCAATTGTGCCTGAAGAAAGGATGAGGAGCAGATGAACACCCAGGAATTTAGCACATTATTAGTATTTTGTTTAACCTAGGGGCAAGGAACCAAACAAGTGAGCTGAGTGCTGTGAAGTAGTGCTTAACTTTTCCTCCTGGTCTCTGAATCTCACACATTAAAGGATGGTGTTGTCCTTTGATACCTGCTGCTGCTAAGAGAATGCATAATGATAAAACCACCAGCTAAGCTCTTACATCATTTTACAATCAGGCATCTCAAAAACTGTTTATCTGATCAGCACCAAATTCTGTCAGAGCGTTGACATGTGCATTTCTAAATAATTTCAGTATGTCAACCTGAATAGACACACAGAATCAGAGAGTTAATTATCTTTGACAACTTTGCCAGCTAATTTCCTATTTATATGTACCAAACTAGGGGCCTCTTTTATCCTTCCTTGTCACAAAGAGTTTATCAATCAAATCAAGGCCTAAAATTGGCTGCCAAGGCAGTCTGCCATACCAAAGGGGAGTTTATCTGTTTGAAATCTTTCCGACTACCTAATGACAGCAACATTGACATGAAACATAATAGGCATTGTTTTTTGTTGTTCCTTCTCTCCCCCTGCCCCCTTCCTTTTCCTGCTCACGGATGTTGCCTCTTTGGAGAAGGTGCAGCTCTGACTGGTCCCTCCCCTGCCCTCCTGCGGTTCCCGATTCCCAAACCCGCCTGTGTGTGGATGCAGCTGTCAGGACCTGGTTTGGGATACACACAGCTCACCTCCGGATTTGAGCTGACAGAACCTGCCCGTGTCAGCTCCATCCTTGTCTCTGCCAATTCCAGCACATTTGTTGAGGAATATGAACAATGTTAAAAACTACCCACTCCTGCTGACAGGCATTAGATGGCGGAGCTTTCGGTGCATGTTGTCACTGCTTTTCCCTGACAGGCAGTTATGTTTTACTTTAATAGCCATATATCTCCTCTCCAGTTCCCTTTAGCAGGGTGGGATTTTACAAGGGCACCAAGAGGTTGTCACTTTGTGCATGCTGGTGTTATCCCTCTTCAGGGAACTCCCCCTTACACACGCCATATAAAAACGTGTTGCATCCCACAGCAAAGGCAACAGAAAATTCCATGGTTCTTGCTGGGGCTTTGCTAGGATTTTCTTTCTCATCCTGGCTGGGGAAAGGCCAAGCAGTTGGTAGCTGAATCCTAATGGTCAGCTGAACTCACACAGGCAATTTCTCTAGGGAAGTTGTGCTGGAGGTGGCAAGATTCTTCATGCATGATGGTCTTGATCAATCCTGCCACTCTTGCTGAAAACATAAATTAAATGTTAACATAAATTAAATGAAAACATAAATTAAAATATAGAACTCTTCAAAAATTTTGAATTGTTGCTTAGACAGTCACCACTCCTAGACCAGGCTACACAAGAAAAATCATATATTATGTGAGAAAAATATAAAACATGGAATGTACTGTTGGAAATCGAGCCATTTCTTTCTCGCCAACACAGCCATGCCAACTTGAGGTGGAAGATACCTTCCTAATGTGTAAAGGAGATAAAATATCTTCTCCAGTGATCTCCCTGAGTACCTCAAGGCTTTCTCCCTAAAATGAACCATGGAGAGTTACAAGCACATGTTTTTAATAACCCGCTAAACTTTTAAACCTGCAGATATATTCTGTCTTTAGACAGAATTGGCTGCCTTACCAATTCCAAACTTTTGTCCCAAAAGCAACTTCTCATTCCATCAGTTTCAAACATGATGAGTACTGTCCAAGCCAGTACCCCTGGCTGGAAGAGGAGCAGCTGAGCTTGAAATTCTTTCTTTCTGTAGTCAAAGCAGGCATCCAAGATAAGCACTCTGCCCCTTCCAGGATGAAGTCTCACAGAAGGTACAAAGCATCTGCAATGAAGTGACTCATGGCAATGAGGTCTTGAAATCAGATTTTATGTTATTTTATTACTTACTATCTAAAGGAAGAGGTGAGAGGGGGGAAAAATGACTGGCAGATTCTTTAATGTCACCCAAAAGCCTCAAGGGCCCAATTAATCAGGAAATATGTTTGGCTTTTGGACTTCAGTTGCCCATTCCCTGGGGCTTCTGCAGTGCGGGGGTGGACATATGTTACTTGCTCACACTCTAAGAAATTATATTTGCATGGGGAGTGATACCTGCTAGTCTAGAATTAAGATGTCAAGACCTTCTCTCATTCAAATGCCAGCACTCTCAGCTGGAATGTGTCTGGAGAGGGCCCACAGCCCAGTGAACAGCTTGGTTCACAACCTTCACCCTTCCCACGAGAGTCTGAGGGAAGATCCAGCTGCTTGGGTAGCACAGTGGAATAGGAAATTGGAGAGCATGCATTCTTACACCCTCCTCAGTTCTCACTGAAGAGTATAAAGTGACTCACCACCAAATAACCCAGGTAATCAGAAAAAAGATTTCATGAACCTGTGAAACTGATACTGATTCCTCTCCAGGCTTGCTGAGGCAGTAGAGAAACCCTTCCTACTTTTAAAATCAATGGCAAAACGATACCAGGAAGGGTATTTCTTTATCCCTGGGTATATAAACCTGGATTGGCTTTATGCTGCTAAAGCTGTGCTGGTTTCTTTGGAAACAATCAACATCAACTCTAAAATTTATGAATTTTTCTCATCTGCATTGCTTGTCCCGATGATTTGGAACTTTTCAATAGTGCAAACAAAATCAAGTTATTTTAGGACTATTAAAAGGCTGTCTTGTATTCATAGAAAATATTCAGGCAGCCTAGAGGAACTTTCTACAACCTATTCTAGGACACACAAATAAACTTTTCAGCTGGCAGCTGTTCCAAGGATCCTACTTCAGAAGGTAACACAGCAACTGCTGGATAGCTTCAATCTACTGAGCCACTATAGAAATTCTCAAGATCCCAGTGCCTGCAGTAGGGCATGATTTTGAGAAAAGCAGCTCTAGAACAAAGCAGTGCAGAGACAGGTGTACTCAAAAATATTCAGTGTGTTCCAGGAAACTTCCAGCAATGGATCTCACACTCCAACAGCAGAAAGAAATGGCTCATGACAGAGTTGGGGAGTGAGCATGGGTTAATTTTGTCTGTGCAATGGTTATTATTTTTATTTCTTTGTCCCTGGAAGAGAAAAACTCAAGAACATTCTTAAATATGGGGAGAAATGATTGTGTCCAGACCCCAGAGAACAATCCTTAGTGATTAATCCTGCTGCCCTGGTTGCCAGCAGTCCTGGAGTGCTACGAAAGACTCCTTAGAATTAGTGATGGATTGTTAAGGTTTCACCAAACATACAAAAGTCACAGGCAGGAAACACTGAACAGCAAAGTTCTCATCTTTTCACTGCATTAATAAAATCACAGTTGCAATAGTGAAAGGTCTCACATACCAAAGAACCAGCTCCCAGCAGGGAACTCACATAAAAAGGAGATTAGCTCTGGATGGTGCCTTTGCCAGGGCTCCCAGCACACACTGTTGGTGATGCAGATCTTTGTCCAGAAGAAACTGGGCAGAGATCAGCAATTCATTTCACATTAGCTGGTATTGAACATCAGTCATTACAACCAGCACAGCCCAGATTTGAGCCAGTGACCTGAGGGTGAAAGGCTGCAGCTTCCCAGGCTGGTGATCATTACGTTTTGACACAACCAATTATTCAAAAACAGTCACTCAGAGCTCAATTAAAATTTCAGTAACTTAACCTTTTCTTTGCTTCTCTCTTTGTCTCCCGCACATCCTGTCCTCCAGTTTAAATAAACTGAACACTTTGTCACTGCACTATGTAATTCTGTATTCAAACTGTCAGGACCTACCGTGGTCACCTCTGTCACTGTCTCTGCCAATCCCAGCGTGCTTGCTCAGGCCTCTGAACAGTATTAAATGTTCCCCCTGACAGACACTTTGATAGCATCACCAAGCACACATTGAGGCAAATTCCTTCTGACAGCATTCACTCAACAAGCTGAAAACTAAGGAGGGATACGGATTTGTTTTAGTTACTTTGCCTGTGTGATAGATGTTATAATTAACTCTCTGTCTAATACCAAAAAGCTATTGTTACGTTTCATGGCCTTTGAAGATTCACATTTGTAGCAGCAAACCTCTCAAATGAACACATTTAGCAATGACTGCATTTTTCAGTGATTTCTTAATGTTGCCAAACAGCAGCACTGAATATTTATAGAGTTCCTGTTAAAAAATTACACGTATCATTGCTTGTTTTTGCTTTGATCTAGAATTTATTGTCTATGAAGTAAAAAAAAAAAACAAAACAGACACCCTCCTCACTCTTGTACACCTCCAATGCACATTGGCTGCTTAAGACTGTGTAGAGGCAGGTCAACTCAGACTCCAAATCCAATTAAATTAATGCAACCTCTCAGACAACATGGAATCATTATTGCTGCAACCATTCTAGCATTTATCACATCCACACAGCCATCCATCAGAAACTAAACACTTAAGCCTCCTACTCTGTGTTCACTATAGTGGATCCAGTGATATTTTTTTTTCTTCAGCAAGAGCAAATGATTATGAACAGACTCTACAGCGCTGTGCCCACGCCCTGTGCCACCAGCAGGGTCTGCACTGCAGTTTAACAAGCGGCTGCTCCTGCCCTGAGAGCTTCCTGCTAGAGCAAATATCCCTGGAGCCCTTAGGGAGTGGTGAAGAACAGTTCCTGGGGATGCCACCAAAGGTGAGGCTCACGGCTGGGTAAATCACCAGCTTCAGGCACAGCTTAAGCCAGAAGGACTTGGCACCTCTCTGTTACATGGTGGGAACCTGGCAGGAAGGAAGTGCAAAAAGCTGCTAATAACAGGGTAGAAGTTTATGTCAAAATAGGTCTCTGTTCAACTCCCATCGATTTCGAGTCCCTTAAACACAACTGCCAACGTGTAATTTGCAGTACCACGGATGCCACCTTGGGATTTGGCCCAGGAGGTAACTTCCAGACGGTGTCACGGGTTTCCCAGCTATGAGAACACACAGGGATACAGCAAACCCTGGTGCAGAACACACACATTTCACTCTGTTCTGAGAGGCAGCTCTGAGGAGAAAATCTCAGATGGAAAAAGATAAAATAATCCACTCTGCAAACACTGATACTGCTATATCTGCTTTCTGAACTGCTGTTTCTCCCATTTCTCCTTGGAACATGGATGAAGTCAGTCATTTTGGATTTCCACCTGCCAGGAAAATGATAATGAACTACCTAAAAGTGCTTTGATGGTTGCCTGCTGCCTCAAGGAGCACATGTGGCTCCCAGTGTTCCAGTGGATGTGCCTGATACCCCTGCTTTCAATACTCTACACGAGCCAGCAGAATCCTGCTCTTTAAGGCAGCCTCAAAGCACTCAGCAACCACAGCACTCCTGGCTCCGGGCTGCTGAATTTACTGATCCGTGGGATGCAAGGAAAGCACCTATGCAACTTGATTTTGAAAACAAAGATAAAAAACAAATTGCAGTTGGCATTTTACTCCCCACTCCCGGATTTGTCCCTTTCACTACCACTGTGGATCATTCCCACAATGAACTTCACAATACTCTCATCTTCATTAGCTCTCCAGGCTAAGCTGATTAATGGCTACGGTGACACAAACAAAGGCAGCACCACTGTGCCTCGGGCAGTCCGGCATTTTAAACAATCTTCACATTTCCTATAGAGCTACTGAAGAGTGCGAGCAGAAAGGATAATTTTTCTGTACCATCTTCATATAATCAGTTATTTAAATTACCTTTCTTCTTTTATCATAATGATTTGGGAGTTTTTTAATCTTGAGATTGTTTTTACGTGAAAACCTGTCACTACCCTTTTAGGAGTAAGAAATATATGGTTTTGTTTAATAATTATTGTACTTCCCTGGACTATCTCAAGCACAAACAGCCCTGCTCTGATGAAATATAACCAAAGATTGATGACAGAGTTGGTATCCTCATGTCCTATGTTCCAGGTGAGGTACTGTCATTTTGATTCTAAATGTGGCACTGGATTTGTGTGTACTTCATTCCCATAGTAAATACTGTGTCCATGTTTCCACTGATAAACATTTATTCTGTAAATTGCTCATAAGCATCTACTTGAAATTTGGTGGAGAAGTTGAAGAGAACATGATTAATAATAATATTAATATTAATATTAATAATAATAATATATTTCAGCTCCTTTAAACTACAAGAGTATTAAGAAAACACAAGTACTTTATAAAGCTTAAATGCTCTGAGGTATTGGTATAATACTTCAAGAAAGTTCTTCTCTCAATGTACACTTCTGTAAAATGCCTAATTATGCCTGCTTAAATTCAAATTTACTCAGGAGACCAGAATGTCTCTGAATTGCTTGTCCACTTTATCATGCAAATGTTTTATTTATCCTACAAACATTCTTATGGATAAATAATACACACTTTAAAATTAGATATTATACTTTAAATATATGTGCAATGCTAGAGAGAATAAAGCCTGAGGATTAGATTTTCTGGGCCAGTGTAAAGTGAGGAACTTCAGTCAGCCCTGTAAAGTTTGTTCAGATGTACACAGCATCTCTAAGATAGGACTATGAATGTTTTTTTACAAATTATGGCCTTGAAAGACACGTTCAATGTATCCTTTCTAGGATGGAACTTATGGATATGTGAATGCATTGCATTTAGCCTGACTTTGCTGCATTAAAACTTGGTGCTCTCAACAGAGCACCTCAGAAACAGCTGTGACCAACAGCTGGGTCTGCTGCCCTGCAGCTTTACACACCAGGATGTCTCCTGAGACAGGGAGATTCCTTGCCTGGAGCCCAGGGATGATTCATCCTGCCCAAGGGCCCGGGAGGAACAGAATGCAACTAAATGCTACCCAAAGGTCTGGTTCTGGCATGGAAACCTCCCTCAGCACTTGTTCATTCAATATTTGGTCAGTCCCTGAGGTGGTCGCTGCTGTAGGTGCCTGGAAGGAGCTGCTGGATCTCCTGCTTCCACCTTTGCACACAAAGATAGAACTTTATTTTATTTTTGCTGAAGAGGCATCACTTGTTTTTTAGTTAAATAGATATATTTTTTGTTACTAATTTAAACTGGTGAATCTAACCACTTGTGTGCCAATTTGTGATTTTATTTTTTCCTGCACATCCTTGCTCCTCTGAAACAAATTGCATCAGATTTGAGGGAGGGTGTTCAAAATTTTTAAAATTGTTCATCTTATTGTTTCTTTCCTTTCTGATATTATGTCTTAGCTGGGAGATGCTGTGATTCTTGCTAGCTCTGAGAATGTTTTTAATTCTCTCTTATTTTTAAACAGATATTAATGCCTGTAACACTGGCCAGTGTTGCCCCCTTCCTCTGGAGGTTGGCTGAGCTGCCTCTTAATTCCTAAATTATATTTCAATTCCTAAAGGTTCTAATTACCTGGTAGATAAGGGGAGGTTTCTTTGTTTCTTATCACTGGCTGGTATAGGGAAAGATTGCAAAGGATTTACTGAACAAGCTGCCAAAGGGCTGAGAAATTACCTGACAACCCATTGTGCTCATGATGACCAGTGATGAATTCAAGAGGAGCCTCTTGAAGTCTCTGATTATTTTGGGTCACTTGGCACTGCTTTCTCTTACAGTGACAATATGACCAGCCCAAGATCTGCAGGTCTTTTACTCTGCCTTTGACTCGACCTTCCTAGCAACTCAAGGCATCATTTCTTCCTTACAGAGTTAATTTCTCCTCTGTTGAGAGGAATCAAAAGGCTTGCTGTAGCATTTGTGGGTAATGCAATCCAAAGTAAGAAAACCCACTTTCTTCCCTGAGTTTCAAATAGGTAGTAAAGAAGATGCTGCTGCACAGGTTAATGATTGAACTTCCTCAGTCCTGAGCAGCTTTTTAGCACACTCAATTTCAAATTAAAACCATTTGCCACCAATGCCTCTCAGTGAATGAAAAGATCAAAGACATCTGCTTGAACTCTTTATATAGATGATATGTGCATTAATTTGTTGTCTTGTCTATTAGCTCTACATTTAAAAAAAACCCACCATGAATCCATAATGTGGTTAAATGGTGTTTTCCTACTTGGGAAGCAGAGCATATATTAGAGAAAAGAAGACAGGACACATTCTATATTTGACCCCTATGTCAAAGGACACCAACCAAAATAGAGTGGATCTGTATAATTAATCCCCACTATCATAAGTAGTTTTAAACAAAAGTAAGAGATTTCATAAACGATTGAAAGCAAAGCTCTGCATTTCCTTTTCCTTGTGATAACACCATTAATTTAAAACAACCTAGATCTCATCAGCCACTCTATAACAACTATTTGGGGAAAATTATATCTTCATTTTAACCATGCAAAAAGCTTATTTTAAAAACAGATTTTATTCTACATGCCAGCACCAACTTCAGGACATTGCACACATACTATAATTTGTCCTGTTAAATTGGGGTGTGGGTTCTCCTTGGGTTTTGTACCTCTTGAGGAACCAAGAATAAGCTTTCTGTCATAAGAATTTGGACAGAGCTTTAGGGAAACAACAGCCCAGAGCAAGACAGAGGAGCCCAAGAGATTGCACTCTGTGCCCCAAAGTATTTCATTGCTAAGTCCTACCCACAGTGCATACACAGTCCTCCCATTTCCAGGGCCTCATTTGATGGAATAAAGGACAAAAGTTGCATCTTTTCTAAGTAATTCTGTTTTCTGCTGATGAGACAAATGACAGCTTGCTGCCTGTCTGCCAAGAAGGATCTGTTACACTTTACTCACTCCCATTTCTCTATTCTATTTTGTAGATTCAGTCCTCATTGAATGCACTCATTGCTACATAGGTATAATAATTAGAGAATTATAATTATATACCAAGTTAATATTTATGTATCTATAATTAGTAGCTGAGTTCATTTTTAGAAGATCTTAATAATACTCAGCTGCTACTTTTGTGTCCACAATTCCCATGTGGATCCCTCTATCTCCTCCAGGTGTCCCAGGAGAGAAACTTCACAACTTAAACACACTCTATATGCAAAAATACAGTAAATTCATACACCACAAACACCTGGCTGTTGACAGCTCAAGTACAGTTCTGGAGATGGAGGATTTTTCACCTCCAAATAAGACCCTTTTTCCCTATCTGCTAAATGCAGATCTAAAGGCAAAGGGCACAGAAAATAGATACCAAACTAGCTGGAAAGTCACATACAACAGATAAGCACCTAGGAGACTGTAAAGTAGCTCAGAAACTTATTTATTTTCTTGAAACAGTCCAAGCAGTTTCTCACTAATGAATTCTTTTAGCTCATTGCAACTCTTGGAACCGAAGTTGTTTATTTTTAAGAGTAATAACCAATAGCAAGCAACAGCACAGCTCACCATCCCAAGTCTGGTATGATCCAAATACAACAATGAAATTGGACTTTGGGAACATCTCAAATCTCATCCTTGGCTGCTACAGGTCAGAGTAGTTCTATTTATTGCAAGAGAGCTGTGTTGATTTTTATCACCTGAGAATCTGACTGTGTAACCCCATATACACCAAGGAAATCTAACATTATATCAGGCAAGCAGTTAACCAGCTCTTTGTTTTTCTCTCTGATATCCTGTCTCTTCAATTGCTGCAAGCAATTAAGTGCCCACCACTTGTTTGAACAACCAAACCAAAATAATTACAAATGCATGTTACACTACAACAATTGCATATTAATAAAGGCTTGGGGCCAATTAATCATTACACCATCAATATCTAATTTGCATAAAACTATTCTCTTTAAAGACTCCATGTTTGGGGTGACAGGGTTACCTCATTGATTATGCAAATTCCTCATCAAGCTTTGCAGAAACAGTCAAAAGAAATAAAAAGGCTTGTCTGTTCCCATCACCATCCTACTGCTATCAGGCAAGAGGAAATTGGGGGGGAAAAGGAGAGGAAGAAGGAGAGAAGCAGCAATGCAGACAAGTTTTAAAAGGCTAGGCTGCAGTTCAGGCTTAGGAACAAAAAACTGCAAAAAATTGAATCCAGAGTACACCAACTAAGAAGGCATGGGGGAACTTAATTCCTTACAGTCATGTCATCTCACAAACTCTAATTAAATAGCTTAAAACCAGTGTCACACTTTCCCATTTTACCTAGAGCTTCCCTACAGGTACATCCTAAAAGGATATATATGCCTTCTAAAGCAAAGTCCTACAGATGAACTCACCATTAACATGATGCATTCCCCTTGAGACTTGGGATATTCATTTGCTAGAAGATTTTCTGGAAAAATTCTGGCTTCTTAAATTAGCAAATTTCTCCTTGAGTCTTAGGAAGAATTCTCACACTGACTGTGGGCGACAATTATAATTGCAATATTTTTCCACTTGCACAACTGGGCTGTGAATCAAACAGGCCATGAGATCAAACCATTCCTGCCTGGCTCTGCAGCAAAAACATACCCAGGCATCCCAAAGTCATGGCCATGGCACAGCTCAGTGTCACCAATCAGCTGCTGGGACAAAGCAAAAGGAGCTGCTTCTGCATCTTGAACAGATATAACAGTATTTCTTGACTCCACTTTTGGGGTGATGCAAGGAAATTAAGACTGGTCTTTTCTCCCAAGCCTGTGCAAAGTGGGAGCACTGATTGTTCTTTCAGTGACCATAGAAATTTTTCCTTCAGTGACCATAGTCATTATAAAAGCTGGTCTCCTGAAGGATAATTAAACCATTTTTTTACTGTAAAAGAAAGGCACAGCTTCATCTTTCCTCAGAGTGAGAGAACCACGTGAAAACAAAACAAAAAAAAGACGTCAGAAAGCTGGAATTCTCTGTGGCTGCAGGCTTGGAATGCTGCAGTGGGGTGGGCAGCAGGATGGAGAGCAGCTAGACCAGGTTCTGCACTATCCAAAGTACACATACCCACAGAAAAGCCCAAATATTTGGAAATTCTGAATAATGAGAGTAAAAGCAACAAGGCCACCATGTAGGGAAAGAAGAAGACTTCCCATGGCAAGTACTGCAAAAAAAACCTCACCAGTGTCATATATATTATACCTGCAACATGCTGCTTGCTCTATTCTCCATGGAGGGCTTTTCAACACCAAAATGGGGGACAAGGTGAAGAGAAGGGAGTTTAAAGTGCAAGCTGCACTCTCTGCTCCAGAAAGCACACTATGCTGATTCAAAAAAAACATTTTCAAAAATGCCTGTGGGTAAATTTGAGCTGCCCACAGCTCCCCAGGGGCAGTCAAACTTGCTGTCGAGCCATTTATGTGGATTTCAGTCAAATTCTAATTTTAGTGTTCATTAAACATGGGTAATTCCCAAGCCAATCCCTGCATCACCTACTACACATAATACCTCTACAATATAGGTCATCTTAGCTTAGAAAACATATACAGACATCAAAGTACAACCATTTCATTATAAGTATTAACTTTATAAATAATTATGAACTTCTTAATTCCTTACAAGATGCTGTATAATCACAAATGTTTTAAGAGAAACCCTTACAATAGGAAGAGGGTGGGAGGTTATGGTGTATAGGAGTGTGTATATATATATGTATATATTTACAAACCACCCACACACAGGTATTAGAGAAAGAAGAGAGGTCTAAATATGAATCTACTGCAGGCAGAAAGGAGGAAGTTTCCTTGAGACATCTTGAAGACAAAGACAGCCTGGATTCTGCTTCAGCCAGAAGAAATCCTCAAACCTGCTGTACTCATGTGAGGAGTTCTCAGCTTCTGCGTTCCTCCACGAGCTCTCGTGTGCAGAAAGGTCCCAACCAGCCAAGGTGCTGCTGGTTTCAGGTACTTTTGAGACGCTGGGGTTGAAGTAGGGACACGGTAGCAAAGCTGTGAGTACCCTGCACCAAAGTTTACAGCTGATAGAGGCTCTCCACAGGGGTGTGCAGAGTACAGCCCCATCCTTCCTTCCCCTTTTCCCTCACCCTCTCCAGCCCTGTGACACTGAGGGTGCAGGGCAAACCTTCCACTCACCAACATGTGGCATTTCTTTTATGTGTCACACATGGTTTTGCCTCACTTTTTGGGTGCTGCAACAGGAGTATAGATGCATTTGTGCTCTCGGCAACTCTTTGGAACTTGCGTGACCAGGCTGAGCCTTGTTGCTGCAGAGGGAACTGTTTCATGTCTCCAGAAATTAAATAGGAAGGAGATACTTCAGCACTGTACTAGATGATGCCAGAACTAGTAAAATAATTAAAACTAGCCAATTATGTCAGATCAGAGAAGTCTGACACACACAAAACAGGGAAAATGTTGTAACACTGGTTGGAGGGACTCTACTGAAATGAACCCTACAAGAAGATAAACTTCCCAAAGAACGTTGATCTATAATTCAATATTAAACCCTGTTATTTTATCAAAAGCATGAAAATCCCTAGTGAACTTCAGAGAACTGCAAAGATACTATATTGGAGCCAAACAAGGGCTGAGCTGGGAAGAAATGGATCTCAGAGCAATAATGAAATTCAGTCCATCTCTTGACAGCCTGCAAGGGGGCCTGTCTGGGTCTTGCCAATGGAGAGCTCTTGGTCACAGCAGCCAGGCTGGCCCTGACACAGCCCAGAGTCACTCTGCACTGGGTGCACACACCATTGACTACTTCAGATGGCCCCAAGAAGCCTCTTCCAAGACAACTCTCCATGAGAACATTGATTATTTCCTTAGAGCAACATCTGCTATTAATCCAATAGCAGCATTTTAAAAATGTGCCTTTGCCCAGCATTAATGTGAGAGAGTGGATTAAATATAGTTTGACTGCTTGCATTTTAACAGCTCCATAGCTAATGTTGTTTATGGGCTGCTGGGTTTCTTTTTATTAATTTATATTGATTTTAAGTGTTCAGAAAAGCAAATCCTGATGGAATGAGCTGGAGCCAGGCACAGCACTGATCAGCAGTAGGCACACATCCCTGCACTGCTGCCAGGGGAACTCATTTGCAGCAAGCACACACCTGCTCCTCCACTGCCAGGGCCCCTCAATGTGAGCCTGTTTCTTGAGCCAAAGCAGACCTTAGTTTTCCACACAGTGAGCCAGCAGCATCCTAGAGACCAGGCTGGGGTTACGCTGCTTCTCTCGGTTTCAGACTAACCTAAGAGTGCTTTTAATGCTGCTTGCAAAACTCGAGGTAGAAACACACGTGTCTCAATTTGTGAACAAAAAAATACCCCAATGGCAATTGCAAGAATATGGCAGAAACTGAACAAAAATACTTTAGTCCCATGCAATTCATAAAATCTCTGCACTGAGGTGGCCACAAAGTAATTTGCACAGGAACTCCAGAGCTGCACAGCTCATGGCCAACTGCTTTCTGTCACCTAGAAACAAACCCAGACCCTCGTTCCATCCTTTCCCTCAACACTTTTGCTCAGCTGGTGACTTATACAATCACCATTCCTAGGCAATTCAGGGTAAATGAGGCTAATCACTGCTGCTCAGTACAGCTGACTCTTATCCCTTCTCCAATCTTACTTAGGAAATTGCAGTGGGATTGATTATTTGGGATGGGATTTCAACCCCTCACACTCCTTGCTAGGTCACATGTTGTGGTTTATTTATATCTACCTCAGTCATCCTAAGGACAAGTGGAAATTTGTCAGGGCATTTGGACAGAGTAAGAGTCGAGTCAAATGTAAAGGGCATTTTTAGATTTCTTTCAGCCCTGGACCTTCACTTGCCCCAGATCTGGCTGCTTTTGTGAAGTTATTGGCTAAACCAACCTTGCTGCTTACAGTAGTACAAAGAATGTAAACAAAAAGTTGTGATTGATACTAAGAGCATTGCTAATTAGCTCAGAAGGACACAATTAGTAAAGAAGGAGACAGTGGGTAAAATGGAGGGCGAAGGAAATGCAGCTATTTATGAATCCTAAGTATGCATAAATTAAACAGATAAGAAATAGGGGTGGAAAGAGGAAGAGAATTGAAAGCCACAGATAAAAATGAGAAACTAAGAACTGTAGAAAAGTGATAAAAGGGGTAAAAGGTTTTAAGGGCAGCAGAATTAACAGCAATAAGAATTTATTTTTAGTGTGTTAAAAACATTTGGAATCCTAAGAATGAAATTAAATGAAAAGATGCCAAAAGGCAGATATGTTCACTAACAGTAACAAGCTTTGTCTAAGGCTGCAAGAGGCACAAACATTGGCAAATTGACAAATATTTACAAAATATCACTTGCAAAGTGAAACAAACAGCTAAGTTGGGCAAAGTCAAATGTGCTGAAATGTCTCTTCCGCACAAGAAGAGGCAGGAAGATTTGAGGCAGCTCTCCTCACATGGGGAATGCCATGATCTTTTCAGGCTATAAAGCCTGCACAGAAACTCTGCTTCTTTATTAATCTGTGTGGAAGCTCCCACCATCCAAGCCATGTGCTAATGGGAATGCCATCACTGCTGCAAGGTGCACTTGAGCCAATGCCAACAGGACACAGGAAAAATAAACACACGGGGAAATCCAGAATATCTTTCTGATCCAGTTGTATAATTACATAGAGCTTCTTCTGTCTCTTGGTTTCCCAGTTTGTAAAATGAGGAAATAATCATCCCTCTCTGGCAAGATTTTTAAGTTAAGGAATACTTGAGATGCTCTAGAACTGGCACGTTAAGAGTGTTATGCATGATGCTATACAATATCTAAACCACTTTTCTCAGGCTAGAAGGATTTACCCATCACTTACAAGCACCACACACATTTCACAGCACTTCAAGTAAAAAAAAAAAGAGCAGAAGAAGAAAAAAAAATCCACTGAGCCCATTTAGATTTTCTACAAAAAGCAAAAGGGCGTACGCCTGGCAGCTCCTGACAGGACATTGAGAACCTACAGGCCTTTCAAAAGCTCCACTTAAATATTTCTTGGTTTTTACCCAATAAATTCTGCAAAGAAATGAGTAAATACCTCACTTCTGTTTCTATCATCTCAGCTTCCCTCTCTTCCTGGCAGCCCAACAGTGAATTCATTAAATTTCATTAAAATATACATCTGGTTCCTGCTTTTACAAGGCTATGAGATCTGCAGGTCCTTGCAGACCAAAATCAGCTGTTCCCTGTTTAACACAGCCCTTCTGGTACATGGACTCTAGATTTGAGTCAAAGATCCCCCTTACTCAGCTGACTGTCAGCACGTTCCTAGGGTACAAGCACTAATTCAGCTAAAGATTGTGGAAGATTAAGCTTGGCTTGATGATGATGAAGTTTGGAGCTCTGGTACTAGAAAACTACAGCTCCCACAAGACATCCTGGCAGTCAGGGTAGAGGCAGATTACATGTCAAAGGGACTTGATTTGGTTCTAAAACCACAAACTCTAGAAGTCCAAGAAGAAACAAGATTCTTCATTTGCTTTGCTTAATGGAGGATGAATACTTTTGTGATGATAATGAAATTTCCTCTTAGAAAATTCCATAAATCATGTTTTCTATTAAAAAAAGAAAATTTAGAAAAATCTGTGGTAGAAAGTTCCAACAGTAACTGGATCTCTTGCAGGATGCTCCATGCTCTTGCCTGGTCTGCATTCACTCTCAATCACACATGGCTGGATTGAGTTGCATTGACACTGACAAATATTCCGTCTGGCAGATCCAAAATACATCATTTTGACTTGAGAGAGGCTCTGCTAGGATAGGTTCACAGGCATTTGACATTTCATCTCAAGGCTATAAGGAAACAATGTGCTTCTTCCTTTCCTCCTCTGAAACCAAATGGCCGGGGCTCTTATCTCAGATGTGGAAAATTGAGATTTAATTCCCAGTGTCTTATAAGTGACTGCTCACTGCTGGACCCTCCCAGGCTATGGTCTGTCAGAATCTCCTTTTTTAATATTGATAAAACAACTCTACATAGTAGAAAGAACAAGTGTGCAGTCCTTAAAACTGCACTGCACTTCATAAGGCACATGCACAGACCACGCTGGGAAGTGAGGGTGAAATAGGAGAACGCTGGAATCTCACTGTCCTTCACTCCTGTTATGCAAAGTTGAGGAGCTTAGAAATTATTCGTACCTTGAAAATGCAAAGATTACTATCACCCTTTTAAAAAACAAGCACTTAGCCTTGTTTGTAAAGGCTGAAAAAATCACCACAACCCCACGGTACAGACAGACATGCTTCCACCAGCAGCAAACCCCAAATCCCAGCTTCTCCTTGGAGTTAGATAAAGGTCATGCCTTTGCTACCCTGATTCAAAAGTTTCTGTACCTCAACAGTGGCTATTTTCCACCTCCTGTGACCTTGAGAAACGCTGTTCCCTCCAGGCATGCCAATAGTTGTAAAACAGGGAGTGCAGTAGGAAATGGATATGGATAGAGTGAAAATGATTCTGTTGTCCTTTCACACACCCTCCGTGAGATGTTGAATGTGTTTGAATGTGATCCATCAAGACATTGATCCCTTGGGGAAGTGGAGATGTGTAAGGAAACTTCAAGTGCCTTCTAACCAGATCTACCTCCAGGAGAATGTACTGAGCAGTACAGTAAGAAGATACATATATTATTGATAGTCCCATGTCATGGGACAAGTCACAGCAGAGGTGAGGGGAAATCAGATGTGTTCTGGGGCTCTGGAGGTTATACAGTCACTCAAAACAATTTCTCCTTGAAAAGTCACGAACAAACTGCTCTGTTGTGGTCTCTTTAGCTACACTGTGCTAAACTCAGCCAGAGGAAAAGGATATAACAATACATTTTAATAGAACATTTTATAGGAAACACTGCAAAGAGGGTATTCTATTTTGAAACTGCCAAATTCCATAATTAAAACAAAAATGTATGATTAGTTATAAGAATGTTCTGCTTATGTTTAAGACCCAAAGAATTAAATCAAAATCCTTAAAAGCCATCACTAAATGAAGGAAATGCAGGAGCTGGCCCTAGCAGTGAAGTCTGTCACCAACACAGGCTTTATCCAGCTTAAGCCACTTCATTCTTTGATCAGAAAAGAGTGGCTTGTGTGGGTTTATTTTAGAAGGCTGGCAAGCGTCTCAGCTAGGACAGCTGTGTGCTCGGGGCTTGTCTCAGGAGTAATCCCACTTTCCCCTTCCCCTCCTTGCCAGAGCCCAGGGCTTGGTCTCACAGAGGTCCTCCAAGTGCCAGGTCATATTCTGGCCTGCAAGGCTAAGCACAGCAGGAGATGTCACAGGTTTGGGGGCTGCTCTGCAGGAAGCAACATCCAGGCCAAGGAGAGAGTGCTACAATTTCCTCATTTACTCCAATCCTCACCTCCCAAGACCACCAAAAGATGCCTCCTTCAGGCTGTGTAGCCTGTCAGATTGGGAGGATGCTGGAGAAAGCACCTCCCAAAGGCACTGCCTCCGCCTTGATCTCACCCTGGAAACCAGGTGCTCACCTGGCCCACCCTCAGCCAGCCTGCACACAGCTCCCCTGAGCCCACAGCTGCCACTCTGCCAGCAAAACCCGCTCTAAAAGAGGGAGTTTCTCCCTCAACACGAGGTCAGGATCAAGGCTCAGCAATCCATTCCATTGGCACACAGCATCTCAGAGCATGGCTGTCACTGGATTAGCCCAAGCACCAAGTAGTAAGGCACAGAATCAGACTTAATTGTCACTAATTTTATTACAGGCCCAAGGAGTGAAGCTTTCTAAATCTTGCTTATCCACGGTGATCTGCCCTGTGGACTGAGAGGAATAAAGAGCCCTCACATCTAACCCACAGGAATCAATAGCAAACCCTTTCAGATCATAATGGTGACAGGTTAGGACATCTCCATCCGGGCAGAAGTGCTTGCAGGATCACGCCTGTGTTTAGCTTTTGTTTTCTAAGGAGGGATTTATTGAACATGAAGCTAAACGTCTTGCATAGATGCTTTACATGTTTGCTTTCACAAGGTCTGACTTTTTGCAGTGGTTATGGTTGGTGATACAGGTCTTCAGCAATGGCATTTTGGATTTAAGTCAGATCGAAATCTGATTGGCTAATTTATCACTTCAGTTTCTAAAGAATCTAGGACCAATGGAGCCCCTAACCATAAAAAATGTGACACTTCTCTTTGATTACCAGCTGGAATCTCCAAGCTCTTTTGGCCTACAAAGCGACAGTTTTTCAAAATATACAGCAACTAATATTTCATCTCAGCTGGCAAGGCTCCATAAAATGGTTTGGACCTTACAGTGCACTTAAAGTCTTTGATAAACAGACTCTATAGATTGAGCAGATGGTGGTTCAGGAGTTCAAAATGCTCAAGTTTCCAGCTAAACATAAAATAACCTGTAGGCAGGAGCAGAATAACATCTGAACAGGTTGGAACTATGTCTGTGATAGTCTGTTCTACTTGTTAAATGCTGAGGGAGAGCTGGTCTGAAACAGGGATATGGGATTGGCTGGGATAATCTATTTCTGTGGGAGAAAACATCCAGTCCTCTACAGTCACAGAGCAGCTGCATCATTGAGTAGCCCTTTTTACAAGCTAGCCCGGTTCCTTCATGACAGCATTTGGCTGTCATGCTCCCATCACTTCATTTGGAGGGCTGCAGGGAAATCTAATTGTTCCAAGGGACAGACATGGTCATTTAATCTACCTTTTAAGAGTATTTACAAAGACACTAAAGATTTAACCTCTCCTCGTTACCTTTCAAGAGGAGATGTCTGGAGGAAGACAGGTCACAGCCATGTGTAAGAAAGCCAAGAGCTGACAGGCTTTTGAGCTGAGATGCAAAGATAAAAAAGAAGCCAAATTCTCCAGGCCGCCACTGCTGAGTGTGCACGACGTGAGCCGCAGCTCCCCATGGAGCCCACAGATCCAAAACTTCCATGAGAACAAAGTTCAAATGCATTTCACGCTGGGGAGAGGTCTGCAAGATTCACCTCACCACACTCCCCCAGTGTTTTTCTTTTCCAGGATATAAATGATCTCTTGGAAAACATGACTGGCTGGGCAAAACGGGAGGTGCTGAGCCAGCCATGCCTCTGTGCGAGCCAAATTTCCCTCCTGGGATTCTCCTGCCCCAGACCAAGCTTCTCCTGCAGGAAACTGCCAAGTGTAGCTCCAGGAGCTGCCAATTTCCAACCAGAAGAGCTGAAAACCTTGCACAGGTCTGGACAATTTGATCCTAAAATCCCTCACTCTCTTGAGTTGCCTCTGTTAAGTCGATGGATCTGCTTACCTGGGTGCATATCAGTTACAGGAAGAAAGAACACCAATGCTGAATGTAACTTAGTGACAGCGGTTGCAAAGGGGAAGGAAAACAAAGGACTTCTCATATGCCTAATATTAAACCTTCCATTTGCATGCTTTTCTTCCTTATGGAGCTGGATTTTGACTAGCAGTGACAGCACTTAGAGTGCCCAACAGAAAAGCAGGAATTCTGGCACCGCATCATCCTAATATAAAAAATATTAACTCAGGTTTAGTAACTGTACAATTTCCTGGTGTTCTTTTAAAAATTTGGAGGAAGAAAAGGATCTGTGTCAAACATGCACATCTAATGAGTCCCATGACCTAATCTGGAAAAGACTCATCAGGATACTGAAAAAAGCCAGACATGAGGTACTGCACAGAGATCTGCTCCTTATTGTTGGATTTCAAGGCATACAGAAAGGTACCCTGAAATAATTACCAAACCATTTGTTACTTTTGAAAACAAAAGCTATCCATGATATTCTGGAGTGTCTCACACGTCTTTTATCCTCAGTTAGTTCAGTCCTCAGTGAAACTCAGAACATCAGCATCCAAGTACCAGGTCCTCTCTTTTCTACAGCTCAGGCCATCCGACTGAGGAATACTGGAGTAAACCTTTGATAAATTAAAAAAAAAACTCTTGTTTTTGGTAGTCCTTCTTTCTCTCCTTAAATTAACTAATATGAAAGTGAGGCTTTTTGTTTTCTTTATTAAAAACAAACAAACAAACAAACAAAAACCCAAAAACAAAACCAAAAAAACCCCACAAACCAGGAAAAACTAATGTTTCCAGAAATTAAATGGCAAGTTGTGTTATTTTTAGGGGGTTGGATGACAGGAGGCATCACATTTGAAAGTACTCACTTGATCAAAGAGCCCTAAAAGGATTCAGCAGCACTGAGAACTATATATCAAATAGGATTATGACAGAATTAAGGGACTGAGCCATTTATAACTTAGGGCAGTCTCCCTCTTTGAAGCCTGCCTTAGTAATTGATCCATTTTTCTATAAACCAGAACCATAGCATTGCATTAAAAATCTGTATCTATTCCAAAACTATCAGCTTTCTACAAGATAATCAGGGGAAAAGGTAACATTTGTATGTGACACTAGAATTTTCACTTGAAAAAGGAAATAGTCATGACATCTAAACAGAGAGAACATTTTTCTATCAGCATTACCATGTCAAACAAATTCTCTTCTGCAGCATGTCAAAGCACCAGTTGTGCATTAAGGAAACATAAATCACACAAAAGAAGTGGAAACTATTGTTTTGTGTTAGACAAATTGAAAAGGATATGAATGCATCAGTGGCACTTATTTTACTTCTTGGGACACACAAATAGTGCTGAGAGGAAATCTAAGGCACGCACAAATCAGTTCAGGTGCTCTTACTCTTGCCTTTGTTTTTGGGAACACTCTCCTCAGGAGAAATCCTGGCCCTGGTGAAGTCACGAGCAAAACTCCCAAAACCACCAAAAGTAGCTACAAATGTCAATGGACTGCAAGAAGCAGCAATTCTTTGTTTGGCATTAAGGTATTCCTATATTCATTAATTTATTAGATACATTAGTGTAACCGAACAGAAGGAAAAATTCCAGCTCCAGACTTGAAAACTCATCACATTTATTAAAGCTCTTTGTTCAGTCAAGCCAGGGTTTTATGGACTTATACTGCCATGTGTCTGTATCAGCCCACAGCAGGCAAGCCCCACCTTTTCAGATGATGCAGATATAAATAGGACCAACATTGGCATGTCTGAAATTCAGAGAATATTTTCACCACTTAATATAACTGCTGGAAAAAAAGTTAATGGGCTGTCTTGTGCAGGCACTTTGCTTTATTGTCTGGTGGCACTGACCTCCCATCATTGCCTGTGACAGGAACCTCATAAACCAAAGTTCAGAGTAACAAAAATCTGCTCCTTTCCCTCTGCCTGTGGCTTCATCTTAGCAAGTCACCACTGCAGCTAAATCCATGAGCCTGCCCAGATGCATGTCTGCTTGCATGCATGTGTAAACAGGGAGGACAGGGCTGCACAGCTCTTCTACTGAATCATTCACAGTCACCTGCATTTCCACTTTTATTAACACACACCTTGGTATGATTTATCCCATTTGATAGGGAGTGTCCCACAGCTCTGTTATCCAGAGAGAGCAGAGGCTGTGTTGGAGCAGGAGATTCTCCCCTGCTATTAATAGAAGGTGCACCTGGCAAATTCTTAGCTGCTTCTACACATGTACTGCATGTGTGCACACAACAAATGGAAAAACCTTCACTATAAATGTTCTTGTGAGGTGGCAAGGATGCACATAGACTAATTCATAGGTGAATGGCAACTGCAGACCACCTGCAGCTTTAGATCCCACCTTTTCCATATTTAATTGTTGTATATATACTATTTACAGAGTTAAACTGCTCACCCACCATCAAAAATTTTAGGGGTTCTCTCTGCCGATTTAAGCAGGTGCCGAAAAAAGTTGTTAGGGGCTGCCCAGTGTGCAGCCAGATTGAGATGAGGCACATCACAACATGCAAAAACTTGCCTCATTCTCCAGGTTTTTTTCCATAATTAAAATATTCTCCTGCCTTTGAGGTGAGGGAAAAAATACACATACATATTTTAAATATATTTAAATATGAGGAATTCTGTGGCTCCTCTGATGGATTACATATTCCCATTTAGAAAAACAAATGGGAAATTCTTAATCTGGATAAACCTTCTTTCTAATGTTGGAAAAAATGGAAACTTTTGCTCAAAAACCATAAAAAATTGTAAGCTTTCTTAATCTGTGTTCACTTAGATTCCCAGCCAAATTCATTCTGAAAGTCAGCAAAACCCACTCAACTTCAAATTCTTACGCTTCAAATTAATTTTTCCCTCCTGCCTACTCCAGGGGTAAACAAACACCATTTGACCTTGTACTGATTTCTCCAATGAATTTCCCATTTAAGCCCATTCTGAGGGGTTTAAGGGGGATATATGAGATCCATGGCATTCATGCAGGCCCTTTACACGGGGTTGGATTTCTCCCTTACCACACACTACCACTCAAAATTATGAAAACAATCCTTTCCTAACCATTCACTTCAGCCCAATTACCATAGACCCCATCACAGCCAGCTGAGTTACCCTAGCAGATCCAATCTCCATCATGATCAACCTAAACTCCGCATTACATGTTTGTGTTCCTCCCATTTAAAAATATTTACATAAGCTGGGTTTCAGCAATATTTACAGTTACAAACCAGAAATTTCTGTTAGGACAGTTCATCCCAAATCATGAACCACTGCTCAAAATGTCACTGAAATTGTATGGCCATGGTTAGTTTGTTAATTCTGTGTTCTGCTTGTTTCTCTTAAAATCAAATGAAACTTGACTTGCTTATTTATTTATTTTGCTAGAAGCCTTTCATAACAACACTGCTTTTATGGGGAAGAAACAAGGGTTGGTTTCACTTTTTATGAACTTCTTACCTCATAGCTTTAGATAGCAAACTCAGTCCCACCATGTGAGCTCAGGTCCACAAACCCTACACCTGAGAAACTGTGTGGAACAGTAGACAGCTCGTTCCCACACTAGACCACACCAGCATCTGCATCCAGGGGTGCAGGGACACTGCATATGGACATGGTGGCAGGCCTTTCACTCCACTTCTCCAGTGAAAGAAGGGATTTAGGGGGAAATCCTGGCCCCAGAAAACAATAAATGAGAGGTCTGCCTTCAGTGCACTAAGTGATAAGTCTCCTGAGTGAGATTAGCCCACATTTAATGGGCCAGCAGTAAGTTTTGTGCACTGGTGTTCAACAGGAGCAGTGTAAAAGTGTGAGCTTTGCAGAGGGCTGATTCCGTGGCAAAACTGATGCAAATTGCAGGGAAATGTTGTTTTACACTGCACACAATTACACTATCACCCAGAGACTCCAATTAACAGTATAGTCTCATTGTACAGCCCTGGCTTCAAAGGGAGTTTGATTTAAATAGACAAGGCAGGTAACTGAAGCCTTAGGATATACACTGTACAACTGAGAAATGAGGCAAAAGTAATTAAGTGACTTGACCAGGATCATACAGGAAATCTTTGGCTGAGCCAGACCCTGATTCCCATTGTGCTCAGCCCTTGCCTGCAGCCATAATTACAGCAGCATTCTTCTGCTCTGACCTCAGCCAAGCTGCAAATGCACGCACACGTCAAAGGCATGGCCCCAGTCCCTTCATCCCTGCTCCACGGCGCTGGGGAGCAAGACAAAGTCCCAAGAAAAGAGAAAAATGGCTTTCAAATGCATTTCCACACCTGCTGGTGTGTAATCCACAAGGCCATGTGCCTCTCCACCCCACTACAGGCACAGCATCCCCCCGTTATCTCACACAGCTCTGGTCCCTTACCCAGCCTGGCCCGGCTTTCAGCAGCCACCAGCTAATCCAGCAGTTTCAGTGTGTTAAAATCACTGTGTTTCATATGCTATAGATCCAAGAAGACATAATCTTTTTTTTTTTTTTACAGGAACTCCACTAAAAATTATTAGAGGTGGTTTGGGCAAATGCAGCCTTGAAAACATTAACTGACCCTAGAAGCTGCCAACATTGCAAATTAGCAGGATGTGCTCTAATTTCAAGGTAAAAAAGAAAAGGAATGAAGTAGGGGATTTCAATAAGTTTTCTTTCGTTTTTTTCCTTCTAAAAATTACATTAGGATATACCTAATATATTTCTTGCCCTAGTTTCAACTTCTGATGTCTGTAAGGATGCCAAAAAAGCTTAATTGAAGGATATAAATACTCTTCTCCCTTTTCTCTCTTCCTTTCTGTAACTGCTACCAAAGGAAAAGCTCTCCAACACAGTCTACTGTTAAAAATAATATGAAACAGTCCACTCTAAAATCTGGGAATATCAGACTATCAGCTACTAGAAACTGCCACAGTTCCACTAACACTTAATGCAGCTGAGCTCTTCCCCAAAACCTCTGAAAGACACAACAAAACCAGACCTGCCAGCAGAAGGTCAATTGTCATGTGGAGACCTTGTCTGTACAAACAGCACAGGCACAGCACCTCTGAGCTCCTATGAGCACTTTCCTTTTTCTTACTGATTTTTGTAACTACAAATAGGATTCAAGTCCCTGGATCAGCAGGTTGGCAGAGATCCACCCACAGATAAGTGGTTTTAGCTTATCTCCTGTTAATCCAGCATTACTTAACTCACAAATTAATTCTGATATAGTTGATTGAAACAGAAGCACATTGTCTTGTGCAGGGACCTCTATACTTTTCTATTTAATGCAATATTTCCTCTTTTGGTGAGCATTCACTAAAAAATGAAATCCTGTTACCTCGCAGGACAGTTTTGCAGCCCAGGTAGCGAGGAAAAAAGCTTGGAACATGTGAACCAGCTGCAAAAAAGCAGTGCTGGATTAACCATGATCATCAATATACCTTTTCTCCACATCTCCACTGACAAAAAACTGTTTAAAATTGTAGATGACATCTCCTCCAGGCTGGGGATGAATTTGCCCAGTTTGGTGGGGAGTAGGGAAACAAAAAGTTTTTACCAAAGCTTTTCCCATTGAGCTACAACTTCCCATATATCCCTGGTCTCTGGGCTGTGCAAACTTCAGCACCTTACCCATAAATCACCTATGATCCCATGGCTGGAAATTCTGTACACATACTCTCCTTCATTTGCCTTCCTCCAGGCCTGTGGGCACAGGTGCAGTTACCTGTAGCCATAGGAAAATATACAGATCAAAAATATACATATCAAGGACTTGCATTAAGAAGACAAGCCATCTAGGAGAAGCATTACATTTTTAAGCAAGTTATTCATTATGAATGAAAGGCAAAGACTGCAGATTAATTATCCCACTGGCTCCTCCACTGCTGCTTAGCGAGATGTGACTCTTGCAGAAAGGCGACACTGCAGTATAATTGTCTTAAAAGCTCTCTGTAGCTTAGTGAGGTTTAGCCTGTTACTGTGATAAATCTGCACCAAGCAGAAGCACAGAGGGCACCAGCAGAGCTCAGGTGGTGCGTGCTGCCTCACCACCACCTTTTCTGAGGCGCTGTCACCATGGCACGGCACTAAGACAGGGAGATCCGGCAGTGATATTAATTTTGCATGGTGAAAGCCCGGCTTGTATGACTGATTATGTTGCTGATTTAACCTTAGCATTCAGACTTTGCATATTTCAGGGCTATCCTTTACTCAAGCTTCTGAAAGCAGGAACTGTATAAAAATGTTCACATTTTCTTAGCAGGCAATTTTTCTAAGATTTATAGCGACATTCCAGTTTGTTTATTGATCTGTTCCCAACGAAACGGAAATGAACACATTGCTTCCCCCACACCCGTGCCCAGTGCCAGGGTAACACTTTGACATGCCATCAGGTGAGCTCAAAGCATAAATTCCTTCAAAACTAAAACCAAGATTGCCTCCAAACCTTTTTGATTAACTTTACTTGTAAAAGAAGCACTACTGGTTGTTTTTTTGGAGGCAGATATTTACTACTTTCTGATTCTACTGAGTGTCAGAGGAGAGGCTAGCATTTTTTCCCTGAAAACACATCCACCTTACTTTTGAGCTGCTGGGTTTTGCTTGAGAAAAGAGCATGCCTTTTATTTTGTTTTAGTACACGGCTGCCATTATGAGCGCTTCATAATTGCCACAAACTCCCTGAAATAGGTTGTTTCTACAATTAGTGACTGATTACACACAGCACTAAACATTGCAGGCAACAGTTCATTAACTCCTGGTACCAGACAGCATGAAAGGACTCAGTTTTAATTCAATCAGCTTTGTCCAGAGAACTGCACACACAGCGCATTGGGGGTGGGGGGTTGTACATGTGTGTGCAGAAATCTTCCTGAACTTCAACAAAGCTCCCAATCCTGACCCAAATCAAATGCATCTGCATTTATAGGTGGCCAAACCAAATCTTCAGATCTAGATGGCATGAAACACTTCAGATGAATTCTCCAAAATCAAAGAGATTCTCCAGTTTTGGCTGATCTATGGGGTTTTCCCCGTAGACCAGCTGTGACACTGCTTCACATTCACCTGTAAAAAGACAACTGAGAACTAAGGGTCAAATGATTTCCTACTCAGAATTATTTCACAGCCTTTCTTTTTGAAGAGCTTCTATAAATACGCCACAATTAATCCAGGTATTTGTCTCCTTTAGATGACGATCCGGATTCATCACATAATGGCACGTGATTTACAGCACATAACCTCTGCTCCCAGCTTGGGAAGCAGAGGAAATCTCTGCATCCACACAGCCTTTCAGCTATCGACCTGGGTGTTAGCAGGGCCAAAAAGATAGCGACAGCCGCCGGTAAAAAAAGCAATCAAACAACATCCATTGACAGAACTCCCCAGTCCCCATGGACTGGCTGCAACTTCTCACTTTCAATGTCCAAATATAGTAGGGTAATCACAGGGCTGATGTATCCGCTGTCCAGTCTCCACTTATCAGCACTTTTTTTTTTTTTCTTCCTTTTCTTTTTTACCATGGAGATTAAAGGACTAAATCCAGAGAGGAGTTCAGCGGTAGAAATGAAACCAGGAATAATAATGCAAACAATAGGGTGGTTTTGTTTTTAAAACAGAAAAGAAATGTTGTGTTTAAGCATCCTGAAGTCAGATGAAAAATTCCCACTGACCTCTCAGGGGATTAAAATCAGGTTCTTAAAGATGTTACTCAATGCCCCAGGAAATGCTTCAATTCATTTATGATATAATCTCTTCCAAAAGAGAGCTTTAGCAGTAAAAAAAAGCTTATGTCTCATCTAGGTGGAACTCTGTTATTCTGGCTAAAAATCAAATGTCATCTTCAAAAGTCCTAAGGAGCCTCTCTCAGGCTGCATTGAGTTACTACAGATGACTCTTTATCCAGAATAAAATCACAGTAACAAGTTTATTCACCATAAAAAGTCAATACAGTCTTCCAAGAGCAAGACTTCGTGTTGATCAGTCTTTAAGACCTTAACATTGTGCACTGTCCAAAAGTGAGCCCTTCCAGGGCCCAAGGGAAACCTTAGACCAACTCATAAGGAAAAAATCAACCCCTTAAGCATGTGGTGTGGATGAAAAGTGCTATGCCAAATGTCTTTCCTACAAGGATCTGGATTGTGGATCCACAGACCTGAAAGTTAGTCTGGGCTGTTATCATCCTCTTGGCACGAGCAGCCAGTCCCATTTCATGCCTCACACACCAGAGCTCAAACGAAATGCTGTAAGCAAAGTAATAAACAGATTTGTCTACTTGTCAGTGAAAGACATTCAAATGAATGAATCCCAAAACATCAAGTAGAGACAAACAAAGGTAGCATTAATAAGGCTGCCCCTTTTGTTTGTGGTAGTCCTTCAGAGTGCATGGAAGACAGCTTCTTAGACTACTTTAAACCACTGCTGTTGTGTACACATAATTAAAAGTCTCATTGTCTCTAAAGTGACTGTTGAGAAACTAAAGGAGATGTCATGGACTTCAATTCCTGAGCAAAATCCTTGTGCCCAAAATAACTTCTCAGAAATGAGCTAATGTGATATAGAAGAAGGAGAGGCATTTGGTTCCAAAATGGAGGGAAAGTAAATCAGCTCAGGAACATTAGTCGGAAACTCCAATCAAAAAACCTGCATTTTTTAAGAATTTGGACTTAGACCTTAATTCTGTCTCTCTGTAGTACTCTCTCTTTTTATTTTATTTTTGAAAGCTATCCCTCCATGAGTAATAGGCATCCAAAAGAGAGAAAAAAATACGTTGCAGATTGAGAAATTGTATTAGTACTTACAGTGTGGAAGCTGTAGAAACAGAGACATATTTTCCAGGCTTTTTGCTAATTACAACCTCTTACATAACCACGAGTGCCTGCTAGGCCCGGACATATGTTATTATAAAGCTTTCCCCAACTCATCCAAGGCTATAAACCATGGTTAGCAAATAAAACTCTCACTGAAGTTTCATATTGCCTCCCATGTAAGCAGAGGGTAGACGACCTCATTAAGAATGCACACGACCTCTGGCTGATGTGCTGGAGCTGCCACAGGCTGCAAAGGAAGGCGCAGACATGGTTGGATTTCTGCTTCCGTCCTAATCTTTAAACGTTGGCTACTGCTGCTTTAAATATTTATAGCAGATGCAGGAAGTGTGGCTTGAATGTAATGGAAAGAGAGAGATGGTGAGAAACTCATTCTCTCCAACTTTTGTTTCACTTTAATCCCTGGTTGCTAGAAGTCAGGAATTTTGATACGAAATGTTAGTGCTAGCAGTGGTGGCTGTAGATTTAGCAGGATCTGGGCCCCTTAGCATAGGGTTAAATGTCAAAAGCAGAGAAAGAAGCTGTCTGCAGTGAATGTGAATTAAGTTTTCCCTTTCTCAGCAAACCAGAAAAAAAAATTGCCACCAAAAAAATGGCAGAAACCTCTGTAGCACTGCATTATAATACCTAATGTCTGCTTCGTTACATAGTCATGAAGGGACAGTCGTCACTGCTGAACTGCTGCACTACCTGTGAAGGGATCCCTTGGTACCATGGGGGATACCTTTGTTTCAAGGTATTTAAATCTCATCTTGCCTTTCTATGAGTCCATTATTTATCGCCCTCCCATTCTGGCCTTGCCACATATGACATAAATAAAACAATTATATAATCAATAATGATGTATCCTGTTCTTATAATCAATCCCATTCATTACAGCAGAATCTCACGTAATTATGAACATGTGTTAGCAAGTCAAGCTGGCAGTTTAGAGGCAGTAACAGTTATTAGTCAATAATGACACTTCCCCCTGCTTACAGTGGGAGCATCTTTATCCAGTGAGCTCAAGGTTCCATTGGAAGAGGACCCAGCTGCTCTCAGAGAGAGAAGCATGAGAAAGGTCCCTTTGCAGTGTAACCCTGCTCAGATGGGCAGATGTCATTGCCTGCACTGTCTAGCATGAGAAACTGAGGCAGGAGAAGTTACCTAACAGAAACACACTGACATGAGGGCTGGGAACAAAAACCTGATCTTTCTGTTCTAGCAACAGGACAAAAGCTTTTTCTAAGAGCAAACATACCCTGACTAGGCTTGACTCCAACAAGGCTGTGTTACATTATGATGACGATGGAGCTGAGGGAACAGTAAAAAGGGGGATTTTGATGACTTTTAAAAAAGAAGAGAAGACGCCTTTACCCTAATTTGTCAGTGGATTTGACAGGCTCAAGAACAAGTGGGTATTATTGACACATCCTCAAGACAAGAACTCATAGTGACAAGATTATTTATCACTGATTTTCTGGGTCCAGGAGACAAATACCCTTGTATTTGTCTCTGGGAGTTTTGTCAGACTGAGAGATGCTCATTGTGAAAGGCCAGGAGGACCTCAGGGAAAACACTCCCTCTCCATGGGTGTTGGAGAAGGCCCCATGACAGTATCCCTGCTGAATTCTTCCAGATGTTGAGAATGGAGCTCAGACTTGATTCCACAGCTCGCTCTTGCCTTCTGCCTTACCAGAATAAAAGGAGACTCACAGGAAGATCTGCAATTACAAGACCAAACTGTGCTTTGGGTGATGACAGAGTAAAGGAGGGTATTGGGCGGAAAAGATTCAAAATTTACCTGTCTGGTTTTCCATTTGTTTTATTTCTCTAGGCCAAAAAGAATTTTCTCACAAAATGAGCTTTGGAAAACTACAGGATCAAAAGGAACATTTCTCGTCAAGCCATCCTGTGAGCACTGGAATTTACAGTGATTACCTTCTACCCTCCCCTGGGTCTCAAATGTGAGCTCCTGAAGGGATTCTCCCGTGTCTGGTGAGAGCTGAACGTACCCACACATCATTTTCCACAAAAGTTGAAAGCACTGAACCTTGAAACCCCTGTTATCTGTCACATTTTGTGAAATAGGCCCCAACATAGAAGTCACTGGGGAAGGGATACAAGAGACATATGCAGACTAAAAGGAGTGATAAACAAGCCTTTAGGAAAACAAGATAAAAAGGAAACCAGAAAAATTGTAAAAGTGTATAGCTGATGAAAGAAAAACTCTGCATTCTAAAGATTCAAAGTTTCACAGCAGTGCCTAGAATTATTAGACTGAAAAATTTTAGTCTTATTTTATAGCATTAAGTTTTCTAAGTTTGAATAAAGGAAAATTATCTCAAACCCTAGTTTTGCTCAGTCCCTCTCCAGTTGGTGATTTTTGTTTCAAAAAAAAGCTGTGCAGTTTGCAATGACAAGAAAATAAGCACATAAGGTTATAATTTCCCTTTGTTCTGCATGAGAAATTTCCAGAGAAGATGGAGCTGCTGGTTATTTCCATCCTCTAATTAAGACACATAGCAATTCTGTTTGGCCTGACATACTCTCAAAAGGAGTACAGGCATGTAGTATGTTAGAGATAGTAACTAGCTTCTCTAAAACCCTCTAAAATTATACCAAAAATAACACTTTGATCCTTTCTGACCTACCAGTGAGCTCCCACATTAATATGAAAAACCTGGCTCAAAAACCACCTGGAGATCTCAGGTCACCTGGAGCCCTTGGCTCCTCTCAGTCTGGCTCTGGCTACAAGACACAGAAATCATCCAACATAAGATGAGTTCACTTGTTTTCACCTTTTGGCCATTCTGCTGCATGCAACTGCTTGTACTAAGCCCAGAGAAGTTGGAACTTCACACAATTGGGTCACAAAGTGCCTGCATGAGCTTCCACCTGAACTCGAAGCAGAGCTCCAGGGGTCAGGACTAAGATTATAAAGGCTGATAATGTGAAAGTACAGAGAACATTCCTGCAACTGCTTAATGATGTGAGTAACCTCACTAACACAGAAATCCTCTGTGTAGCATAAGAAGCTGCAATTGGCATTTGCAATTCTTGGGCAGCATCTTGCATTGTTAATTTTAACTATACTTTTGCAAAGCGACACACATTGCTGTTCTAGGCCATTTAGCAAGCCAGAACTGCATGGCAAATCCCAGCTATTTGGGACTCCTGCTCCAAGAGGTTTCTCATGGATTTCCAGGAGAGAACAGATCATGCACAGGGTGCAGTGATTAGGCCTTGAAAGAGCAAAACCAGCAAGGTCCAGTGCAAAGCCAGAAATTGCCTCTGTCTGTACTTCTCAGGGGCTGAGGGAGATCTACATCTCCCCTGGCTGCTTCTGGGCGGATGGGGAAGGTGAGGGACAGCCAAGACCTGCTGGGAGCAAGGACAGAGGGGCCAAGGCATTGCACAGTCGTGTGTGTGCTGCTGCAACACATGATCCTGCCCAAAGGAGGGCTGCTGGAAAGAGATTTGTCTCCCTCCTCTTCCCACATTAAATTCTTCTGTGTTAATTGCCAAAGAGATGCCAGGCACTGCCCCAGCCATAGGAAGGTGCTCCAGGTGCTGCAGAGCCTGACTTTCTGAAAATACTTTCACACAATGTACCCTGCCAAAGAGCAAGGCCTTTAGATCCTGACAGGTACCAAAACAAAAACACCAAGCTTAGTTACAAGCAGAACCACAGAGGAAAACAGCAGTAATAGAGTTAAGCTGGAGATCCTTAAACTTCCATTTTTATTTTCTTTGGGGTTCAGATAAAGGAGGGCAGTAAGCCAGTGCTTCCTGAGTTTACTGCAGTTCAAAACCTGCAGTCCTGTGAGCAGGTAAGCACTTATATTTTCTTCCAGGTGACAAAGTATCCCAGTATTTACGTGGTCAATAAAAAATTTCTACATTTTAGGAGCTGAACCAAATTCTCATCCTTACATCAGTCAGCATAATTAATACAACTTGTGTTCTTGTCTGTACAGCAGTTTTCTTTAAATCTTTGTGCATAACCCCAGCACAACAGATGCAAGGCCCTGTGTAGAACCTTTGCCAACAGGGAACAGTTTTGTTTATCTCCTCACCTCAGTGATTGTCCCACATTTTTTATTCTCTCCCTACATTTCCCTCTGCACTAGTTTATGTTTTAACCTTTGACACTGCATTAGTTCTTGGCAGATTCACTTTTCAGAATGAAATAAACAAAGAGAAAATAATTTACTTGGGGACAACAGAAAATAGCCCTTTTATAAAATTTTCTCTTCTAGTGCAGGAGTTTGGGAATGAAGCTTTTGTACAGTTTGGTTTTTATACTAGCCAAATCTACCTCAGGAAGTCAGTTTTACCTTGAAAATGTAAAAAAATACCTTAGGTTTCTACACAAGAACTATTTCATTAAAAAAAAAATCTCTAGGCAGAGTTTTTCAATACACAATCCATCCACCCCCTATATGAAAGTATATCATAAATTTACATCTTTGGAAAAAAAAACCAGTTTTGGAACAAAATTTTATAAAAGTCTTCACTGTGCCCCTAACCCAAATGACTCAAGTGTTTTAAGACCCTTATCATACAACCAGACTAAACTACCACAACTGGCAAGTGCAGAGCTGGAGAAACAAGTTTGGACAGCACTGGGCTTAAAACCCACAATGTACAAGGTACAGACACCAGCCCAGAAGCTTTGGGAGCACAGCTCTGCTGCTCTGGGAGCTGCAGCAAGAAAAGGGGTTCTGATGAGGAAGACTCTCGTTAATGATCTCATCTGAACACATATCCAGAGGAAAATAATTTCAAGGAGAGCTTGATGGGTGTCCTTCCACAGGGCATTTTACAGAGATTAGCAGAGAGATAAGTCTTCCTGCCCTTCCCTGTAAGCAGGGCAGGAAAAGACCCTGGAGAATAGGGCAAAGTGTTTTTTCACTGATAAGCTTTGCTTTGGTGGACTATAAAACAAACCCCTTGGAAAACACCTAAAAATCTTAACTTCCAGCTCACTTGGGTATACAGACTCAGAGGTGGAAAAAAAAATTAAGAAAGGTGCTTAGAAATGTGGGAAAGAAAGAGAACTCTACACTTATTACCACAATCATTCATTTTTCTGTTCTTTGAGCATTTGGGATTGGCAATATTGCTTCCCTGATGGGCAGAACTGCTCATTAATATATGTGATACATCTGCTTCTCCATGTTGTACAGAGCAAGCAAAATCAATTCTGGTTGTGAGTTTGAGCTTGGAGCATAATAGAGACTATATCTGACAGTAGACTGAGCCCAATTTCCCCACTTCATAAAAAACATATGGTGTGAGATGATTAAGATATGGCCCCCTATTTCATTCCTATCTGCTGAAGTTCCACATGGAAACAGGGGGTTTTTCAACACAAAATTCCACACCTGATACCCTGGCTTTGCTCTACAACTGGCTCTAACAAATTATCACTGATCTTAGCAGTCTGCAGGTAGCCTTGCTTCACTCAGGACGCTGAGCTGGTGCTGTGGTCTGTCACCCTGCAGGGACACCTGCTCTGTGGAGTGCTGCTGCTGGGTCACACAGCCACCACCATCTCACAGGGCAAACACTTCACAACACAGCAGCTCTTTTCCTGGTATTTTGGTAAATTAATGTTTAAGTTATACTTCCACAAAGTATGAGATGGCGCTTTTACAGATGTTCAGGCTGCTCAGATGCCTCAAGTCCACTGGTGTAACCATTTAACTGAATGGCATTCACCAGGACAAAAAAAGGAAAAGAACATCTTTAGTAATACTGCTGCATCAGTTACCTGGTGCTTGTAAACCTGCCTCCCCGACCTCTTGACAACGAGGGAAATCAGACATGTTCACAGCAGTGGAAGAACTTCTGCACTTCTGTTTTATGCAGAACTCCACTTCAGGCCCTAAGGACCTGCTTTTTCATTTTATTGCTGGCCTTTTCTCTTCACCCTGACCTGCCTCTGTATTCCCAAGTTGCTCAGCCTTTATCTCTACCTAAAGAGGGCAAAAGCCTGCTATTCTGTGTGCTGTTCTGACGGGGAATTCCTGTCACAGGAACACTCGGGCACTGCTACAACCTGACAACAATATCTCCCTGAAAAGTTATTTCTGAGCACTCTCTCCATATTTAAATGCACGAAGTGATGTGTTAGCTGCAGAAGAGAGAGAAAAGGAATAAAGGTCAATAATTAAATTTTTAAGTGTCTACAGCCTACAGGCTATCATTTGTGTGTTAGAGCACACAAAATCTTTTAGGAGTGTTTAGATTTTGTGTGCGAAATCTTGTAGGAATCAGTTGCTGCTACTGAGATGAAAAACCTCAATACATGCATGTAAAGCCGCAGAAACAAACACATTACACAGTGCTCCTGGCATGTCAAAACCAAAATAAAGCATCTAGAACTTAAGGACAACACATACACAAGGATTTGAATGAACTTCTTCATGCCTAACATTTCAAAAGCAAAAGCACCTAAAAAAGATCAACCCTGGCAGTGAGTTTTGCATGGAAATTTAGTTTACCTGTTTATTTACCTATACAACCATGTTTCTGCTGTTTGGAATGTGGGTCTACACTACCAGTGTCGATAGACTTAAAGCTTTCACATATTAAATATTCATCTGGGAAGGAAACCTAATTTAAATAACACTTTACAAAATGATGTGAAATAACAGTCAGGCACTGATTTTCTCTTCCACTTCAGCAGGCTGTGCTCTTTTGCCTCTGGTTCTTACTGTTGTTGCAGTGCCACAATTGCTTCCAGAGCTGTTCTACATTTGCAGCACAGCCCAAACCAAAGGTGAAACCAGTACCGACCCTTCTGCTCACTCCAGTGGGCTCTGGATCATGGAAGTTTATGCTGAATCCATCCGGATCATGTCTATGGGATAAGGCTGGGACACAACAAATCTTCACAAGCCTGCACTGGATTCACACCTGTGCTCATTTAATGCTGCAGCTTCTGGTCATGAATCCCAAACAAAACCACTGGGCACCACAGTCAGAACCAGGGATCTGGTACAAACATCACAACCCGGTGTCATAAGTCATTCTTTTTACACAAACAGAATCCTAAATACCAACTGATTGTTAAAAGGCCACTTACTGAGGTTTATTAAGTACATACAACATAAATCCATTTGGCATGTAATTAATTCAAAATTACATGAGCTCTAAATGTGCAATTAACTCTGCAAGGAATGTTTAGGCCTTTAACTGGCATTTACAAAGGAAGCTACAAGTTTATTAGCTAACAATTTATTGCTAAAATACTGGCAATTCCTGAGTATGTTGATTGAAATCTAACTTACTATCACTATATCGTTATAGGGCAATTAAGGGTCTAAACAACACTTCCAAGTAAATTAAGAAACAAGGGAAGTTTCATGCATTGATAAGAATGCTGTTAACCACACAACCGACAGGTCCTTTTTCAAAGCCCAACAAGTGTGCTTTTCCTCAGCTGTGGAGATCCCTTTCAGCCATACCCCAACACTTTACTAACATGTTACCAACCTCCAAAGGGATATTAGGGATCTGCTGGCAAAATCCCACCTCTATTGCCAGACAAGTATCCCCTAGGACACTGCACAGCAGATTTTAGCCAAACAGCCACGATTTAGGGCCTCTTTTGGACAAAACTACAGCATGAATAAAGCTCAGCACAGATGCTGAAAAAGAACAGAGCAAACCAGAGGAAGGGTGTTACCAATCCCTTTGTCTGGGAAGTTTTCTTCTTGGTCCCAGACTAGCAAAGCATGTTTGCAGCAGGGAAGAGCACGCTGACCATGCAGTGCCCAGTCTGACCTGCAGGCCCTGAGCCTGGTGGTCAGACACATTTTATGTATCAGCACTCTACTATGAGGTGGTACAGAAGTGCCCTCGGAGCCTGCACAACAGAGGAGTCTTTGGGGTTCTGTTTAAGAATCACCATCAACAAAACTCAAAAGGCAAACACTATTTTACAAATCAGCTAAATCTGGCAAAAGTTTGGATTCAGGCCCAAGCTTTGTGGCCTGGAGTTCTCTTTATGATGAACTAAATACTGAATCTGAGAATCCACAAATTTCTTGAAAATATGTACTTAATATGAACTTGGAGTCTAACCCCATAGTCCAAGTCTATTACTCAAGTCTATATACTCTCCTGGCTGGACATCCAGTTTATGATTACTCTTTTATCTCTGGAAAGCATAATCTGTCCATAGCAATGTCAACAGACAGCCATCTGCAGCACATATTTTGCTTCCACTTATAACCTCTACCCTGTGATTCTCCTCATGCAAACTAATAACCAGTTCCCACATGCCAGGACCCAGATCCCTGCACCCATTCCCTGCACACCCTGGGTCTCACCCAGAGAAGGCAATTCCAGCCAAATGTACAGATGACAACAGGGAAAGCTGCTGCCTTGATTGGGCTGAGCAGTGTTTTGCCATCCAAGATTTCAGCAGCATTGGCTTCTCACTCTTTGGTTTGTTCTTCTCCATCATGAAATTATGTGCTATCAGTGAAAATTTATCCCTCTGCATTTTGTGGTAGAGCAAAAGGTTAGGAGAAGCCACAGAAAAAGGGAAGAGACAAAATGTTCAGGATTGTCTTTTTGAGCTGGGGGTCGGGATCTTTTGGAGGATTGAGACATTAAAAAAAAAAAAGAAATAAAAGAGAAAAAGAACCCACTCCAACTGACAAGTGAAACAAGTCATATGTTCCTAAAATACAGCCAAATTCCTTAGCATCTCCTTTCTGGTCTTCTCACTGAGATCCCTCCAGAACAGGCAACATCTCCCCTGCCCTGCAGTGAACCACACAGCTTGAGGTGCCACAGCTGCCCTGAGACCACCCTCAGCTGAAGCCTCAGATCAGAGACAGATGCTGTACAAGATGCTCAAGAGCACTTCATTGCTCACATGGCTCCACAGACAGGCTCCACCACCTCTCCAGCCCCCTTGCAGACCTCTCTAGGGTAAAGTATGCATAACTCAGTGTTTCCCCTATATTATAGATCACAGAATTTTGTTGCAACACAACAACTCCACCCAAAAAGCCATAGATGCGTTTTTCAGTTAGATTGACTCTACTTAGCTGGAGCTGTCATAACTTTTCCTGGCTCAGTTTTGTGGTCAGGTGTTGACCGTACAACAATGACCTTCTAAAGGATCCAAAGATGCACGGGGATTTAAAATCTGCAAAGAACAGGCATTGAAGGCTTTGAGCACACAGCAGCCAGACTGAAACAATTAGATTTAATAACTTCATATGCAACGTCCCCTTCCACAGAAAACCATTAATAAATCCAACACTTAGGAAAATCTAGGCAAAAGAAGGAAACACATTTATTGATTTCTACTAATCTATTCTTAATTTCAGTATTCTGGGGAAGGTTTGTTTGTTTTTTAAGGAGCTTCACTTTCTGCCATGCTGGAGGAATTTAGAGTTAAATGTATTTTATGGAATCCCAGGTCTCCAGCAGCTGTTAGTGCTTCTCTTTAGAAAAATCCGAATGCAAATGTTACAGGTGACATTACTTTGAAGTTCTGTTCTTAGCTTTCCAGTAGATGTTTAATGACATCACAAAAACATTATCCAAGGCAATACAATTAAGCCTTCTCTAAAATCCCTGAACAAAAGGTGTCCAGTACCAGCACACATCCCAGGCTGGTGGGAGCTGTCAGGTGCCCACGCTTGCCTCTGTGCTGCTGGGGTCAGAGCTCAGAGCAGGCTCAGCTTTTCACTTCTCCAAAGCTGATCCCACCGTGGGCACCCACAGCTCTGGCTGCTCGGCTCACACACAGATTAATCTCTCTCCATTTTCACAAACTCACAGTTAGCAGGTTAATTTAATAACCAGACACTTCAGGTGGTGGGAGGTAGCAGAGAGAGGCTGCTCTGGTAGCCTCGGAATAGCAGAGTTAAGGCTCAAACCACAGACTGCCTTTCCTGGGACTCTGACATGAAGATTATGGAGAAAACCAATGGAAGACATACTCCTAGCAATTTCTAGTCCCAGCTTAAACACCATCTCATTTTGAATTTTTAGCATAAAATTATATTAAATTATTACAAAATACATTACATTAATGACATTGGACTAATTCTGGGGTGCTGCAGTTATTTTACTCAGGGTCTGAATCATGCTTTGAGTAGCTGTACACCAGGAGAAATAGCCTTTGCTGAGCTTTTGTTTTACATATTATTACTGCTAATTTACATTCAGTTAATCTTCATTCAGTCCTGGCCAGGCCCTGTTTTCTCAACCTCCACCTGCTCCTGTGCCATGGGGCATTTGCCTCTGGTCTGGATTGATGGAACAGTGGGGGGAAAGTTGATGGGGTACTTCCATGGAGATTCCTAAACCCCAGCAGATGCTGAAGAGGGGTCTATACACACAAATATATTCACAAACAACAGCAAGAGAGCAGGATTTACTGGTGCCTGCCACCAAGTCCTGAGTTATGATGAGGACTGTGTCAGTTGAACTATTTTCAATGTGCTTTTGTTTAGGGTTGATTAGAAGTGCAGTCTGAGCTGTGCAGCTCCCACTGGCAGCCTGATAAATACAGGCACAGCAGCTTTGTTGATTGTCCTCCTCTCCATTCCCTTTCATTCCCTCTCCTTAAAAATGCATTTCCAAAACTGCTCCATTCATTCTATAGTCAGGCCACCAAAGGAAATCAGAATTTACTGGGAGGCTTTCAGATTTCAGAAGGCTATTTAGGCAAAGAGGAAAAAGAAAAATCCCTTGGGAAAATCTCATCTGAAAAAAAACCATCATAGTGCATTCAGAGAAAAAAATCAAATACAAACATTAGGCATGAATATAGCAACATACCACTAAATAAAAATAATCCTTAGAGCTTACACAGAGCTTTTTGACTCCACAAAGCAAACATTAACAATTAGTTAAAGCTAAAACACAAGCTCTAAGGTCAGCTATGCACTAAGCTGATGCACTGTAAATCTGAACTAAGTCCAGAGACTTAAATCATCGTGCTTTGGATTTCCAGCAGCATGGCTGACAGCAGACCCTGGCCTCTGACTGAGCACAAAAGATGTTCTAAACTTCCAAAATCCACTTTCTGTGCACATGTACATGCTGTGTGCCACTAGAACCTGGCTGCATACATTTCTTCTGCAGACATTTATATATCCACGACATGTTTTCCATTGCCCTTTTCCTACTGAATTTTACAGTGAATAATATATCTGGAATGTGATCACACTCACGCAAATTTTCAAGTGAATGCTGATGCTTTCAGAGCATCCGCTGCATCACCCCTGTGCCCCATGGCAGCCCTTTAGAGGAAGCAATTTCTTTGGAGCTCAAAGCTTAGCAGAGTCAGTAAAAGAAAAAAAAAAATCTCCAAAGCAGCTTACTGAACTTCCAAGTTCTTCAGCTCTAAAACAAACACGCTTCTATCTCTTTAAATTTGCTTCCTCATAACCACAAACATGTATGTTTTTCATAAAGCTCTGGAAATTGTACAGGGCCCAAGGGAAGGTACCAAGTGGAAACCCTGATATCTTGAGATTAGAACTCTACTAGTCCTGAGGTACAATGTGCTGTTTGTAACAATTATAATAATACACCTGTACTACCATTGTCAGTGTGGAGTAGCCACATGGGGTCTCATTAGTATTGTATTAGGACTGCATGGGGAAACGGATAATGGCCCATAATGAAAAATGCCAAATTTTCTATATAATAAAAATGAACTTGATTAATGAAAATCACTTTCAGGGAAAGAGTTACAGCGTTGTTAGAAATAAAAAATGATGTATTAATCCGACACTCTTACAGATGGTCCCAACCTCCTGACAACTGCTATTCATTTGAGATGCTATTAGCATGCATAATTATGCTAATTAAGTTGTAATTAAGCACCAATTCTTCAGAGGGCTTTTTTTGTCTATCATTTAATACAACTCAGCTTCAAAGAGTGCTTAAAGCTTTACACAGTGTTTCATGAGAAAGGGGTTCCCAAGTTTCTTAGCAAAGATTCAGCAGCTGAGCTATGGAACAGGGCCTGTAATCTTTGTTTTGGTTAAAGGGAAAACAGCAAATTGAAGCAGGGTCTGCCAATTGTTGATAAAATAATTAACATTTTCTGCTAAAATAGCACAGTTCAGACTAGGACAATTATGAAAAGGAGAAAAATGGTATAATTATCAATGGAGCCAACACCAGTGGACTATTATGGCTGCTACCCCCTAATTTGAAAAAAATAATTTATTGAAAAGTAGATTCCCGTAAATAATAATAATGGTCCAGATTCAGATACTCGTACAGATACTGTGTACAGTCCCTCATTCCAAGACTACTCCTGCAGGCCTAATTTAAATAACAGGGCAAATTGCATCAGATCAATTTAAATTGATCTGAAAATCAATTTAATTAAACCAGGGCCAATCTCAGTGTGAACACTCCTGCTTCATTTTAACTTACACCTGTTTCCAATTGATCAAGGATTTGATCCGGTAGAGGAGTTTGGATAAAGGCACTCTTATTCCAGGATTTCCACTATTTTAATGCACCTTTCCTGTTTGAATGAGGTTAAATCAGATGCAAAAATAACAATCTTTTATGACAGCTCATTACTAACATTATTATTCACACATTTATGAAAATCAGAGAATTGTCTAAAAAGCCAGCAGAAACCCAAGCCCCTGTTTGCCAGTGCTGGCAAATCCTTCCCTCCTTTTTGGAACAGGACTGGGTAGTACTGTGAAAGCCATTTTCTCATAATTCCACATCTCCCACTTTCTAGCACAGTAGATCTGTACTCCTATTTGGGCAAAACTCTACTGTCACATTAAGCCAAAGGAATATTTTTATTTTTAACTGATTCAGCTGTTTTCTTGTCTTATGAGAAGAGCTGAAATGGCAAATAGCTACTTTGTTTTCTTTCTTTTTTTTTAGGAAAAAAATATATTTTTATGATAAAAATATTAAACTATGTAACTATGTACTGTACGAGCAAGTTGACTTTGTGAGTATCCAGGCTTGGCCAATTTCCTGGGACCCAAACATTTGGCTCTAATTCTCATTTAAACAGCCTGCAGGTCCAAATCATTTTGCTTTCTTTTTACTTCAGACCCCATCCCAAACATTAAATGCCTCACCAATAAAATCTAAAGCAATGTAGTATTATTTGCCTCACATGGAATAGTAAGCAATATATATAAAAGCATATAAATATTTTTTAAAAAGTAAATGGGGAACATGCACTGTAAAATCAAAAGTCTCTGCACTAATCTTCGGATAAACACAAATGGTTGCTGTTAAGAAAATGGTCCAGAGGGGATTATCTAAAATACTGTTACACTGCTGACAACTTGGCTGTCTCTTTTATATTATTTTATTGTATTCTTATTTAGAGCTCTATTCAATCATCTGCTACAATTTCAGATTGGTCTTTACTTCTCAATTAATTCAAGTTTTCAAACCCTGGCAGGCTCAACTGGCTCAGATTTCAAATAAAGGTGTAAGAAGTAGAAAAGGGCACTTTTTTAACTGGCATGTTTTTAATATTTGGGTTCTTCAGGAATAAAAGAAGCAAATTGGAGGCTGAAGGTTTGAGAACAAACAATGACATTTTAAAAGCAAGCTGGACTGTTTTGAGCACAACTGATAAACTCCACTCAGCCAGATGCCAACCAGAAATCCCTTGAACAATGTCTGGAGGCAGATTATCAGATTCCTACATGAACCAGTTCAGAGGTAAAACATGCATGTTCTCCACATGCATTTTTCCCTTCCACTCAGTCTTTGCTGGGTCATTCATAGACTGAAGCTCGTTGCAAGCTCCTTGCAAGCACAGCCTCATGTGTGAATTTCCAACATCAGAGCCTGGGCACTTTCCTTCCAAAGCAAATATGGCTACAGGAAAAGCCATCCAAACCTCAGAATATGGGCACGTTGGGTAGTTTAGCCCAATTATTGCCTGTTTTGCTAAAGAAATCACAACTTTAAAAATTCCCAGTGATTCATGCTATGCTAAATGCACGGAGGGCTGAGTGAAGCAATCAAGCCTGCAGCCCTGTGTTCAGTATCTTCCAAATGTCTCTCACGGTAAGGCCCAATTAAAATTTACAGCATGCTTACAAATGCCATCCCTCCAGTGGGAAATCCAGCACCAGAATCCTTCAAAGTCCTTATCCTGCTGGGAAAAAAAATCTTAGACTCTGTCCCAAGATGTGTTGTTCATTTGTTCCCCATACAGAGCTTTTTGTGGATTTGCACTGGTGGCAGCTGTCTGCACCTCAAGAAACGTGCATTATTTACAGCAGTGGGTTCAGTAAATAACTGACATCATCTACAAAAAAAGACATCCAATACAGGATTTATGCCCAAACAAAATGGAATATATAATATAGCATAGAATGCTTGAAAGCTTTTAATTCAAAATACTTTGTGCATTTGTTTTCAGTCTGCTGTGTGTCAGCTCTATTGAAAACTCCCCAAACTACAAGAAGCTAGTTCAAAGACAACAAATGCAGGTTTTTCTTTCAATATAGATTGTATTAAAGGACTTGTGTGTTCTCTGAATGTCAACCAACCATTGAGTATTGGCAAAAAGCAATTTCTTTAATAGCAAGGTTAATTGAAATACCATTGAAAGCTGATTTCTATTGTACAATCGAAATTAGTGGTTTACCTGAAAAATCCAATTGGCATTGAAAAAGGTTGCTAGATGATCATAAAATGATGAGAAGAATGGTAACAGAATGAATAAAGTCATGGACAGGCAAACAGAACATATAAGTAATGCTCCAGTTCCATCATTATACGCCTTTGCTTCTCAAAAGCTCTTTTCAACTCATTAAAGATTTTGAAACTTTGGAAATGTTAGAAAACCATAAGAGATTTTTTATTCTCAGGCACTGGGAAAGCAGATCTCTGAAATTCATCAGTCTTGGTGAAGAAGATGCAGTGGATTCATGGCTGCAGGTAGCAAGCTGCCTTGTCTTTCTTTCCCTGGTGGTAAGTAGTGTTTTTCTTGTTGTTGGAATGAATCAAACATTATCTGTACACTTCTTACACTATAGTAACAGTTTCCAAAAGCAAGATCTAAAAAGAACAGTACAAATTTGGAGTTTGTAATGAAGTCTGAAACAGACAGTTTCCCTCCAGAATTTTGCTTATATATATAAAAACACAGAGAGTAACAGGCACCTGATCCAAATCCCAAAGTCAATGGCAGCCTTTCCATTGCCCTCACTGGGATTTAGATCAGATCTATAGTATCCATTTGCTCCTGGTTTAGGCAGGAACAGAAAAGACTCTTGATCCACTGTAGAACTCTGATCCCCAGGCTCAATCAGAAAATTAAGTAGCATATAAAAACCCCCTACACCAAAATTCATGTCCAAGTCTAATTCATATCTCAAAAAGAAGTAAAAATGGGATTCCATATAATCAGTTTACCCATCTTCAATACAAGAATCTTCTATTGACAGTGCTTGATAAAACCTAAAACCACAATTCAATTGGCTCCCTTTGAAGAATGAACAGAAAATAACCCAGAGGCTGCTTCCTTCACTCCCCACAGCACAAGAAAAACAGTGAGAAATGGTCTTTTGTTCTGTAGCAAGCTCTAAAAGCATCACAGCCCATATTGTGACACTTCCACATCAGACCTGGCAGCAGCAAGCTCCTGTGAAGGAAGTGAGTTGGGAGAGAAAGTCTGCAACTACTCCATCCATGGAAATTTGCCCCCACGTCAGAAACCTGGCAGGAATAAAAGTGATTCCATGTTAGAAACAAAGGAGTGGGATGCTTGTCAGTCACTCTTTTAGGGGTTCCCTGACTCCTGCAGAAGACACACAGGATTGTTTTTCAGGAATAAATGCTTTGTCCCTGTTGTCAGATTCTATCTCAGAAGAGGCATTTGGCTCCTTCTTATGGGAGAGAATTTTTTCCAGTAATGCACTGAGTTTATCATGAAACACAGAAGAGGAGATATTAATATTCACTTTGAGCAAAACACCAGCTCTGATGATGTTTTTCTTTTTATTCCTACCACTGTTCAATAAGATTAACTCTCATCCACTGAAAAGTTTGTTCACAGTTAAGCCAGAAAAAAATTTACTCAGCAGAGCAATATGCCCTGAATACAAATAAAGCTCTTACACTTTTTGATTAATGGTATTTCATGCTCCCAGGACGCTGGGACAGTATCACATATGAAACTGGGAATGTCCCATACAAAATAAAACACGTTGTTACTGTAAACTTAGGAAATGTATATACTGGGGGGAAAAATGTTTGATGCTGATACAAATTCACTCTTGAGGATCACTGAGAACCATAGGAAATTATGACCATTTCTTTCATCAAATTTTAATGGTGTTTACCTATAAAAAGACAAATATTGATTTTTTTCAAAATAAAATAATATCTTGGTGGTATCCTGACTTTCTCTTAAAGGATGCTAATTTACACAAGTGCTTTATTTTGTAATTAAATGCTGATGGTAAAGCACATTATGATCCTTAGACAAAGATTCCCACATAAATTCAATGAACTTAGTATTTGGTTTCCTTTTTTTTAAATCACCCAAAACATTCTAATCCTTGGCTATACAAAGCCATGGCAGATCTACTAAGTTTCCAAACAGACAGACATCTAGATTTTTATTTATTCAGTTATATTTGCGCACCACACAGGAAATAGAAACCACATTAAACACTACTAAGGGATCCTGACAAAGAAAAGGAGACAATTGAGTGAGTCACACAGAAATCTCCTAACCATGCCTGCCACTTGACCTAGAATTAAGAGAACTGCCAAGTTTAAGAGTAAAGTTTCCTCACTTCAAAAAAGAGAAAAAGGGGCGGGGGCAAAGAAAAAAAAAGTCTATGCCTCTTTTCTTAGTCACTCCTTCAAGGAAAATCCTGAAGCCAGAATAAAGTTTGCACTGGGTTTTAGTTACAGTTAATGTATAAGCCAACAATGTTTACCCAATATTATATAGGCTTTGCAACACACCACGGCAGTAAATTAGCTTGATATATTAGCTCTGTGCTGAGAAAATGAGACTGTCCCTGAGATCTGTAAAGCACTGCAAGTATTTCCCTCATGGTACAAAGATGAGTTCAGGTCACAGCAATAAAATCTAGGCCAACGTGCTGTGCTGCACACAGAAGAAAAACAAGCTCCAGGATCCTTGCTGCCCTCACGTACACATGTGGAAAACATCCACCGACCACCACGGTGGCAACACTTGCCAGCTCTAAGGACAGGATTTTTCCTTCTTCTTTCCACCACTATGCCCATCTTAAAAGAGTTCTCCATGCAGAAGAAAAAGTCATACCCTGTTCTCCCCTAAAGATAATTTTCTACTGATAAAAAAAAGAAAAATCAGTCTTTCATGGGAAAGAATGATTAAGGACATTAAGTTCATTTCAAGCATCTCTTGTTTTGTTGCCTGTGTCTTTTCACCTGAAGATGCTTAGAACAGACTTGTTCTGCTCATCATCAATTACTCCAGACACCTTGCCAAAGGTAAACAACAAAAGGAGGCTGAAGGATCAGGGTCTTCACATTATGGCACCTGTCCTATAAACCCACTGTCTGCTACAGGGACACCCTCTGGAAGTGATAAAAACACTCAGCTTTTTCCAGGTCCTGTTCTTCTGCAGAGCCATTTGCAAAATTAGAAAATGATATTTCCTCCATGCACAACACCAAGAAGCTCAAAAGAGAGGCAGAGTGTTTTGAATTACTGAGTAGACAATACTCCATAACAGCCAAGCAAAGCTACAGTTTGAAGGATGTCCTGTTTGCTGACAAAGACCCTTGTGCCACCTTCCTTCTCCATGCTTGTGGTTTGTCATTTAGATGTGAAGTGATGAATGAAGAAATAGCTGCCTGTTCATTTAAAATCCAAGACCTTGGACTGAACAGTCACTTCTCTCTACAGTTTAACCAGAAGGAAGAAAACATTATAACCAACTCAAACACCAGTCATGCGATGTCTACAATTGTACAGCAACAGAGCAAACAAAAAAAGATATCTGGAAGGACATACAGGCACTGCCAAGAGGTAAACTACATATTTTGCCAGACTGACATCTTTTGCATAGGTGGACTATCTCTGGCACTATGATAACTGAGCACAGAATAAAACTATTTGACTGCTGGCTTGAGAATTTTTAATTGCTCCTCCTAATCAGATGGCATAAATCCACACTAGAACACGGGGCAGGTGAATCCTACGTTTGACAGCTGATGAGTGTTTTATTGCATTCTGAAGTGCTGCATGTATTATCCCACAAGCCTGGTGTCCTGAGGGGGGAAAGTGTGAGCTATACAGGTATTTAAGAGCACCACTGAAGCACACAGCCTTTGCAGTGACACTGCTCTCTTCAGCAGGGGCACATTGTTTTGATTGTATCACGCTGAAAACTATCGTTAGCAAGGTTGTAATTGTGGCTACAGAACTCAAAACCTTTATCTGTTGAATAAACAAATGCTCCTGGATTCTTCAAATTTCATATAGCATGAACCTAGTAAATGCCTGCAGAGTATTATCTGGGTACAGAAGTGTCATTGAAGCTTGCTTTGTGATTTAAACAGGTGATGAACCACTTAGGTCAAAAGGATCTACCCATTTGCTCATACTTTAAATCATGATTTTTTTACATCTGGTTTAAACCTACTCACTTTCCATTTTATGCTCCACATTCTTTATTCATTTATTCAAGAATAAATAGTGTGATCTGCTGGAAAGCAGATGCTGAAGTGTGAATATCAGAGCTGGTTTAGTGCAGACATTTTTGAAACTGTGAAAACAAAACCTGATTTTTCTAGAAAGAAAACTTAAGTGTGGAGCTGAAAATAGAAACAATGTAAAATAAAATTTTTGGTGCTTTTTAAAATTTTCTAGCAAGAAAGTATTTATGAAAAATGTCTTCACTGTGGAAAAGAACATTGCTACCAAATAACAGTAAGACATCAATTAACACAAGTTAGTTATGCTGTCCCGCACTGAAGTCAGGATTCATTAATTGTCTTCCCACTATCCACATCTGGTACAGCCACAATAGGAATTCCAGGAGTCACATGGAGGTTTTGGAAATAGCAAAGGCTTGTAACAAACAGCACAAGACCAGGATTTTCCTGGGTACAGCTTTGGTTCCCACTGGAGTCAATGGGTGGTAGGGACACTCCTGCTCCCTTTGGATGAATTGTTCTGAAACAGAAGCCAAGATGACTCTGCCTCAGATGGATCTGAGCATTGGATACATGTGGATCTTGTTAATGACAGCAAATAAGTCTTGGTGGCTCAGGCTAAGACCATGTGTCATCAGGATTTACCAGCATATGAAACAGTTTCATCTTGCACTATAATCTGGGACGCCATTCTTTTCATAGACTGACCCTGAGCTTCACTCTCTTTTGGGTACTATTTGTACACCTGTCCCAGTAAAAATTTATTGCCTAGTCATTATTTTAAACCATCAGCACTGCTCAGTAAGAGGGTTAAAACCCATTAGCACAATATAAATATACCAGTGCTAACAGCCTCCTATCTTTTCAATCAGTAGAGAAGATATCAGATCTACTGTTAAAGGCAAATTGGGGTTGTTGAGGAAAATTAAGCTCCTGCCCTAAAACAAGACTTAAATACCAAAGGATTTAGAGCTCAAGGAGGAGACAGAGAGGGGTGACTAGAACATGAGCTAAACATCCCAGAAATGGTCACCTGAAACGGCACTGCAGGGTGTATTTTTTTCTGGCAAGGCTCACCATGACAGCACTAAGTTAGTAGGTGTCAAGTGTTCTCCCTTAAAACTCATGCATGGATAGCTTCTATTTCCTTGGGTGTTACAAGCTGATCCAAACCAAGTCCATCCTAACAAATCGAAGAGTAGAGCAGAGGTAAGTAGTCACCTTTTTCTTGCAGTTCTAGGATATTTAGTATTTTAACTCAGCTGATCACACCATATTGCAGGGTCCACAGAACTTGTTTCTGCAAAGAAATGAAACTGTTTTTTTCAGTTTACTACACTCCAGTTCCTCAAAAATACAAAGAAAAAGATAGTTTTGTGCAGAACTGGCACGGGAGAGGAGCAAGAATTCTCAAATACTGCAGTTGCCATTCACTTTTGAAATTAATATAGATTGGAGTGAGAACAGGAAATTTCTAGTTTTATTTTCATGGGTATTATTTTTGTATGAAAAGAAGCTATAGCCTGATTCTGCTTTAAAGGGCACCACGTGCCCATACAGTACATTGATGTGACACATTCTGCCTTCACACTTGAAATTATCACAGTAACCTTCTTGCACAGGCAAATGCTCAGACTGACCTCCTCAGTGGTATGTATAGAGAAAACCAGGTCAAATTCTGCACTGCTTGAAATTAATGACAAAGCTGCTGAAGACATCAATGACTGTCCAACAGCCCTTGTTTTGCCTATTAGAGGATTCATCTCTATAAGATCAGCAACAAAAAAAATCCTCCTGCCACTGAAATTGATGCAATTTGAAAACAATATTCAATATTCAATATATCCCAGACATCCTGGCTCTTCCCATAGTACACTCTCACACACTCATTTTTTTTTCTTCACATAGAGCAATCCACACACACAACTCCAATAGCATCGCCGGAGATGTCTCAACATCTACGTAGGAGCAAAGGGATCTCTATTAATTAAATACCAGGATACAGGAAGTACATTTATTGTTTATTTTTCCCTGAGCTGTACACACCCATAGGGAAATATTTTATTTGACTTGTGTGCCAGTGGACGAGTTGGATACTCCCGAGTTACACTCCAGATCTTGTGCTCTGCTCTCTACAATCAAGGTGAAACCTCACCAACAGCCCAGCTCCAGAAGGGGAAATCTGATCTCCCCTTTTACATCTTCCATGTGCAGCAGCCATGGCAAGTGTGAAGTCAAGTGATGGAGATTCCAGCCCCCAGCCCAGGGCAGGTTTGGATGACAGAAGATGATGTGCATCTCCATTGACTGCAGCATAGCTCTATGTACTTATTTCACATTTATATTGCACAGGTATCCAGAGACCTCTGACAGGCCTCTCTCCAGCTCTGAAACGAACTTGAAGTATTTTAGGGAGGTGTTATTGGAAATAGGTTTCCCATTTGCTTAATAATCTTTTCTGTTCTATAGTTACTTTGAAGTGCTCATAAAAGCTTATGATTACAGATTATTAATATTATTATATAATCACATAATCAGTCCCTGATTTTACATTTTTCCTTTCCTACATAAAGAACTCTATTAGTTTATCAAATTACTGTTTCTTCCATGTTTACAGCTAACTTTAAATATAACATCCAGGGCAAACTTCTCTTTTCATTTTTTAACCTATTTTTATGTGCTTTATGTAATTTTTTAAATATGCATTTAAAGTCGTGCTACCAAAGAGTACATTTGAGAAGGAAGACACTGCAAGGGCAGAAGCCACTAAAAAAAATGGCATTAACTTTAACATCTTTTTGAGGGGACCAGCTTAATTAAACATGGCCTTTGTTCCATGAGGTTGCATAAAATAATATTTCAATGGAATACTTGTGGAAACTTTCCCTGACTGTGACAGTGCTGCCAAAATCTAATTAGAGACTCATCTAGTCATATATATCAATGTTATTGTCTGTCAGGCAGCCACAATGTATCATGGTTAAGTGGATTTTTAACTGTCTAAATCAGTCTGTCTAAACAACATAAAATGGGAAACAAATCAAAAGACCAGTTAAAATCATGAAAGTGACACATATTTATTATAAAATGCCATTTGTTGCATTAATCGGTGTAATGGCAGGGAGATGGAGGCAGGTGTGTCAGAGCAGTGATTTTCTGCACAAGGAGATGATGTTCCTGCTCATGTGGGAGACAGCACCCTCCAGCCTTCACAGCTAATAGCACTCAACAGGCTTTGCTGTGCTTCACCAACACCCCAGAGTGGTTTTAAGGGGCAGTAGTTGTCACAGCTCTGGGCTACAAAAGAGTTCTGGGCTAGTTCAAAGTGCTACAAAACATGGCCTTAGAAATCATCCTGTGCACACAGTGCCAGCCAGCCTCAGCCACGGAGGAAGCCACTTTCCCTGCAGGAAATCCACGCCCCAGGCCTCTTCAAGCACCACAAATTACACCACATGCACACCCTGTGAATGGCACAGCTAGGCCAGGAAGGGGTAAGAACAGTGCTTTTATTTTAAACATAGTCTTGATTTTCTCATCTTTAATTTTTAACTCAAATTTCCTTTTAAAAGTTAAGCTTTAAGCACCCCCTGAGCTGTTCAAAATGTAATCATGTTGTTCTGTGGCCTTGAAGTCACCTCTAAGGGCGACTCTCTACCACCTCTTCTGCAGCAGAGATGGGGCTGCTGAGTAGCTGTCAGAATGAACTTCCCAAACATGGCTCCTTGGCTCCGCAGGTACGAGACAGGAGTGAGCAGCATCCCCTCCCAGCCCTTGGGAAGTGGCCAGAGCAGCCCAGCTCAGCACAGGTGCTGTCCAGAAGGCAGTGCCTGGCACTGCTCAGCTCTTCTCCCTCCATCTTCTGAAATGCTGGGGTTTGTGGTTTGTTTTGTTGTTGGGGCTTTTTCTCCCTCTCAACGCAGCATTTATTTCTCCACTATCTTTGTGCTCTTTTATTTGTTCATCCTCGAGGTTGAGGACCACTTCTAGTGCTTGCAGAGCATTAAGCACAAAGCAGGCTTACAAAATCACACAATCACACACTATGCTGAGTTGGAAAGGACCCACAAGGTCATTGAGCCCAACTCCTGGCCCTGCACAGATGCCCCAACAATCCCACCCTGCCCCTGGGAGCATTGTCCAAACACTCCTTGAGCTCTGGCAGCCTTGGGGTCACAACCATTTCCTGGGGAGCCTGGGCAGTGCCCCCACCACTCACTGGGGGAAGAAGCTTTTTCTAACATCCAACCTACATCTCCTCTGACACAACTTCAGACCATTCCCTCAGTCCTGTCACTTCTCCTGCAGAGCAGAGATCAGTGCCTGCCCCTCCTCTTCCCTTCACAAGGAAGGTGTAACTGTGCTGAGTCTCCCCTCAGTCTTAATTCAGCCACTAATTTATGCCTGTAACACCCTGCAGCAGCACATCATGATTTTATGGTAATTCTCCACCACATGCACGTTGTTGGCAGAATTATATTTTTCCTCTACCTTTAAAAATAAGAATTAGAAATGAAGAGTTTCAGTATTGAAAGCTTTTAACTATGGGACCCTTATATACCCACGAGTGAGACAAGCATTCACTGACCATTTGTACTCTAAGGGACGACTTATGTTGAATATAGATCCACAAATACCATTGACTTAGAGGTAAAAAAACCATCAGCAGGAGAAAACCATGCTCAGCCTGCCACCAGACTCTGAAGCTGCCAGTCAGTGACACGATGTTTCACTCAAACAGTCACAGCAAGGAAGGATTTTGGTTCCTGAAACTGAAAACTAAGTGGTTATCATGGCTGGAAAGCTTGTATTTTAAAGGAGCATTCATTCTCATTCAATGACATGTCATGAATTTTGCATGAGGCACAGCACTCGGTGTCAGAAATTATATCAGCTCCAGCAAGGGGGACAATGATACGTATGTTTGTACAAAACACCTAATATGTTTTATTTAAAGTATGCCATAAATATTTTTGCCCTGAAGCAGGGTTTCAAATGAGCTCCGTAAGGTGCCATAAGAAAATGTATGTTCAGAAAGTAGAAAGAGGTGCATCTATTCCTAAATGTCTAACTTCATCTGAAAAAAAACCAACTCTGGATATTCCCTGATAAAGCTGCCACTCCATTCTGAGATGGCTGATACCAATAGCAAAACACACAAGGCCACACTCCCTGTCATGGCTCACAATTTATGCACCAAACCTTTCGTCCCTCAAGTGCCAGAAGACAAGAGTACACCAAGAGAAGCAGCAAATCGCAGCACTGATTACGGCTGCTTGGCATTCCATATCATCCAGGGTGAGAAAAATAAAATCATGAGCGGGGTATCCAAGCAAAGAGGATCTTGAAAGCAGCAGTGGTGGCCACGTTGGCAGGTCCTGGCCCCTGCCCCACACAGGTTCAGCCCTTGGCAGGAGGCTGATGATGATCTCCAGAGTCTCCACAGGATGGCTCCTGGCAGGAATGCACCTCTCCTCTGCTCACCCCGCCTTGGAGCACCTTCTGCAGCTGCATTTATCTCCTGAGTCAGGCAGATAATGGAGAATTTGGATCCTGAAACTGCTCTTGGTTACAGGGCACAGAATGCGAGGACAACTTGTGTCATTACTGCAGGTTTGTTCAGCAGAAATTATCAAAAAGAGTAACTCAGCCACTGAGACATCACATCTGCTTAGAGCACTCAGCTGTCTCTAGGTAGCTCAGTGTTTGAGCAAGGAGACTGTGCTGCTCTCTTCAGCTCTAGGGTGGGATTTGAATTTGTAGGGATGTCAACACACAGATACACACATACAGTGAGCAAAGCAGGAAACAAAGCCAAAATAGCTCAAGGCAGCCTGGAACTGCACTCCATTTAGCACTAAGTCACTCTCAATAAATCAGAATTGTCTGTCTCCTTTCTCAAAAAACAGTTTTAAACAACTCCAAAATCCTGTTCCAGCAACTAGCCCAGCAAACTGCAAAAGGCAGATAGTGACCAGAAAGAGCCCAGGCTAAGAAAAATTAACAGTGAATGTGCAAAAGCAAAACACCTCCACAACAGGATGTGACAGGGACTGTTGGGAAATACTGTTGTGATCACCTTTGTAAATGAGGCCAGACTTAGCACTGTGGCCAGCCAGTTCTTTCTAGGTGTCCATTTGCCAGCACATTGATCCCAGCTTCACAAACTGGGTAAAATCAACGAGAGCCACAGGCCTCATGCTGCTGATCTCTCCCCTATCTGTCACCTGAGGGAGGTCTAAGTGTCACTTAAGATTTCAAGCTACCAAAACAGGACCAGAAATCAATGATGGATTCTTAAAGGCTCTGTATGGGCTTCCATTTTCCATTAACAGAAATGTTTGGAAAAGGTCTCATGTCACACCTGTCACCAGCCAATATGTGTTTGGCTGAGCAATAATTATCTGGTTAGGCATCAGAAATAGCAGCATTTTGTTCACAGTGATTTAGGACTGACAAATGCCATCACCAGGAATGAAAATTACTGCTGGTAGATGCGAGGTGAAGTTCAGACTTGCTGTCCTGACACAAGGTCATACAAAACCACTGATGTCAGAAGAAGCTACAGTTTGCATAAAGAAAAATTACAAATTTATAGATTAAAGAAAAAAAAACAAACCTTCAAAATCCAGTAAAAAAACGTCAGCAAAATGCTGACAAGGTTACAGACTTCCATTATCAAGAAAGAATTATACACAGGAAAAAAAGGGGCTGAATCAAAGACTTCCATGCTCAACTTTGCCTACAGAGAAAATCATGGGAATATATGACAGGTTATGAGAGGTTGGCCCCGTTTGACAGAAGGATAATTCCATCTTTAAAACACAGGAGATGATAGAAAGAAGGAATACTGCCCCATTGTGACATGCAGCATTCCCATTGATTCTGAACCATCTTCTGTTAAATCAATGGCAGTCTTCCCACTGACCTCCATGGAGGTTGGGCTGGACCCACAGGGGAATCAATCCCACAGGTAGTAAAACAAATGAAGGCCATGGATTTCTTCATGAGCTAGTCACCAATAGAATTAAGCCAGTCAAATAGAATCAGATAGTGATTTAAAATTCAAAATAAAGTCGTCTTTCTCCCTTGCCTACACTTGTCTTTCTCAGATATATAGACATTCAGGATCTGAGCCAGCCTCATTCAGTGCTAGAAATCTAAATACTCCAATCCCTGTATTGTTGTGTTAGCTAACCTAACAACATTTGGTCTAGGTGGAGACTAACTGAACAAAATAAATATTCACAACGTTGGGAATTGGAGCTCAGACAGGTCTTTAAAAAAATCCAACTTGTATTTGTATTTTTGATGTGCAACCTAATTAGACCAGAGCATCTTTAATTAAGTGTGTCAGCCCCAGTGGAAGCCACAGAGTTCAACACTAATAAAGCTGATAAGGTTTTTATTTTTCAGACTTAGTTTATTTAATGCCTCATCCATGTTAAGCCAATCTGTAACATATGGGCAGTTCTCCCACTATGGATTTATCGTTTGGGTGTTTCTTTTTGTGAATTAATGCAATCAAACTCCTGCCAGTGTTAATTATTTTTCTTCGAGAGCAAATCCCAGAATTGAAAACACACACACACTCACACCTGTTATTTTCTCCAAAAGCCATAGCATCACAACAGAAAAATAATTTTTAAAATGCTGAGAAAACCCCGAATGTTTTTGGGATTGTATAAAAGAGATCTGGAAACATTCAGAAGAGTAGTATTTCTATTTCTGGCCTTATAAGACAAGCAGTAGAGCTGTTGCAAAACCCAACTCAGTATCCACATATAAAGGAACAATTTCAGTCTTTAAACATCTCTCTTTTTCCTGTTGCTTTACTTCAAAGAAGACAGTGGGAGGAAATCTAGCTAGTTGTTTCAATGAGTTTTAAAGAAATGTGGCAAATCATTTATGTTCTAGAATACTAAACCCTAAACTTTCTTTTGAAAAGATCTGCTTTAGCTCAACCACAAGCAAAAGAACTTTAAAGGGAATATCGCTAGTGAAATTGTACAGCTTATGTTATGCTTCAGACTAAGACAGTCCTTGCTCCCTTTAAATCTCTGAAAGGATCTTTCAGCCAGACACCCCTGGGCAATGTCCTGGTGGTTTTGGATACTCACCTGGAGCCAGCAGCCCTTGGAAATCTCAGACTGTCCCTCTCCTGTCTAAGCTGTAAGATTGGGAACATTAAGTGCTAAATCTGAAACATGATTTCACTGTTTGGATTCCAACAAAGCCACTGATCATTTTCATGCCTCATTTGTGAAGATTAATTGGTTAATATCTATGCAGTGTTTTGGAGGCAGAAAGTACTCAACCACAGCTCTCAGTCCTGATAATCCTCAGTTGCAGTTTTATCCTCCCAGCTCTGGCCTCTCCATCACTGTTTTAAATCTCTGCTGTTCCATGCCTCCTCCCTTTGCAGGCCAGCTAATTACCACCATACATAACAAAGGAACATCCCTTTATAGAGGGAGGTGAACTAAGAGGACTTTTAATTTCTAATTTCTGGCATTCCTTCATTACTAGAGCCACAGAACACTGACTGTAGAATTGTTGCTTTTGTTCTCCAGGCATATTACTGATGCTGCTTAGGAGACACACAGGTGTTCACTGCAACACTTGCAAAATTTTACTGACTCCTACATCTCATTTGGCTCCAGTATTTTGTGTGCCAAATAATGGCAACTCAGCCTTTCCATATTGCCTGCACTGGGCAGGTGCTGCTCTGCGTGGAAAGCCATTCCAGAACTGGACTTGAGACTTTCATAGTCTTACTCAAATTCCTTTTGAAGGCTCTGTTCTCCTGTGAGAGATGCAGGCAGTAAAAAAAAAAAAAATCAACTTATTCTTGCATCATCACTGCATGTTTTTGCTGAGGAAATTCAATACCCCCCTTGCCTGCCACTTCTCTATCCTTTACTTCCATCATTTTCATCCCAGATGTGCCTCATACGTGGTTAAGTTCATCTGCACATCCTGTTTAGTCACACAAGTCTGGAATAAACTTTTAATTCCTTGTATCAATAACCTTGATCTCACAGGAGTTGGTAAAGCATCCCCTACACAGAGCTGTAAAACAATCTTTATCTTATAAATGTCTGTAGTAAAATCTACAAGTCCACGATCTGCCTGGACTCAAAGTTTAACCAAATCCCACAGGATTTTATTTCCCTTCTCCACCTTTTCAGGAATCTACCAAACAGGTTGTATTGACCCACAGCATGGCAGCAATTTATTTAGGTTTGCTGCTGTTAATGACCACTCTCTCTTTTCCCCTTTTACACTTTGACAGCCTGTAAAAAAAGCAAAAAATCAAACAGTCTGTGTAAACCCAGGTCTGTCCACTGATATTTATAAACCCCAGTGCAACCTCCAAAACTGACTTCCATCATTGCTGAGAAAAGCACAGCATCCTGGTACTTAATTTATTACCTTATTCTTTTTCAATTGTTTTCATCAGAGCACTTTACTTTCTATACTTAAACTGAAGAGATTCCCAAGAGGAAAAAAGTCTTGTTTTCAGGCATAGGATCTTCCCAGGTGCACACACTGCTGCTGTGACCAACAAAGTTGTAGAAACCTCCCATCCCCTCTGAAATTTGGATTCTCAACAAGGAAAGGCTTGGGTTCACACGGGTTATTTGCTGATACTGTTTTAACAGCAGGGATATTACCACACCTCTTATTATTTATATCAGGGATTCTAAAGCAAAGCAGCTGAAAAAATATCTGCAAATACAAGGTTAGAAAAACAGAATAAGGAGAGCACAACCACTGTCTTAAACTGTGGTTTAACTGTTTCCATGACCTTTGCAATCTCCTGCTTTTTACATATCAAAGATACTGGGAAAACAGAAGCTATTTTATTTTCTCTGCCATTTTTACCCAAAAACTGAGAAGGTTATTTGACAAATTGTCTTTAGAGGTCTTGATTAGCTACACAATGGCAGTAAAAGCTGATACATATTTCTTTATACATTTATAAAGTCTGGTTCAATTTAATATTTAAGTATCATATACACTTACTTTATAAACTTTTTTTCCAAACCAATATAATGCAGGATACAAAGTTCCACCAAAGGGCAGCAAGGGCTACAGTCCTGAATTCACACATCTGGAGTGTTCCCTCAGAGCTCCTGAAAAGCAGTGAATGTGAAGACTCAAACACACATTAGAATCTGCCCCTCTTGAACCATGTAAGAGACCTTTTAGGAATCCAACTGGAAGTCACTGGAAATCATCTTTGTGTTTTTTTAAAACTTTCTTGTACCTCTGACCTGCCCCCTCTCAGCCTTCCCCAGACACAAAGGTAAGTCTGAACCTCACTGAAACTCAGACAGCACAGACCAGTAGAGTCTTCTCTATAAGAAGTTTAAGGAATATTGGGAGCCAGAAATCTCTGAAAAATCAAGTAATCAAAGCTACCACATTGCTGAATATAACTTGTGATCAAAGCAGAGATACAGGGGGGGAGAAGAAGAAAAATAGAGGGAAAAATCCTTCATACCCTCAAGTAGTAGCTCCCAAACACAAAGCCAATATAAAAAAAAGAGTCCATTTGGAAAAACTGGTCCAGTGGGGAAATACCCCACAGAAAGAGGGCTTATAAAACTGGCTGATAAAGGCACAGGTTTCTCTTAATGTCAGGACCTGGGAATAATTCATTCTGCATGAAGTTGTTCCTTTTAGACATTCTATTTATTAAAATACTCCATCAAATTAAGACTTTTCTAACAAAAAAGCACAGAAAGTCAATACTGATGTTACTAAAAAAAACATGAAGTGAGATGGAATACAGCAAACACATTCACTTCCCCAATGATTCCCATAGATGCTGGGGGAATTTTACCACCCAGGATGATTCTTAAAGCTTTAGCTCCATGACTCCCACTACAATTGAGAATTTCAGCTTTTCTCTACCAGTGAAATATGCTCCTACATTGAGTGGTTCAAAATGAAACCTCATAAACATTGAAGTATAGCAAAATTCTCCAAACAACAAAAATATGGGTTTAAATCCAGGTTTATAACGTTATTGGTGAATTAATTAAAGCTTTTACAGTTCAAGCCATCACCTGCTCTTGTGCTATTCTTCCCTCCACATGAAATCCTCGCAGTAACAGAAAGGAAGGAGGGCACACAAGCTTTTGCAAGTATTAAAGAGTCCCTGGATGTGCTGTTTCAGTTTGCTGAGGAGAAACACAACAGGCCTCATGCAGGGACCTCACAAGTCATGTGTGCAAGAAAAAAAGCTGAAATAAATACAGCTCCAAAACGTTCACAATTGCAGAGAACAAAGCAGGGGAGCCTCTCAAACCACACAGGACATCTCGAGCGTTCTTAAGAAACCCTACAACAGCACAAATCCAGGGGAAAATACAAAACCACTCTTAATCTCATCACTCTCCTGTGAGCAGGGGTCTGGACTCTTCAACAGCATTAGGGGCTTCCTCCTATGGCCTTGCTGCCCAATATGCTTCTGAGCATTGGAATATTTTTGTACTGTTGTTCTCAAATCAAAAGTTGCCATTCGCCATATGGGCTGAGCCAGCAGAGTCCCTCAAAGCCTGAAAAAAATGCCTGGTTTATGTGGCATAGAAATAAGTGTCTTTGAGAGCTGAGGTCTCCTGGGCTCCATCAGACCCTGTCTCCTGCTGGATCTCAGGGTAGGAGAGCCAGAGATTTCATTTCTTGACACCGCACCACAGTTTGAGGCAGAAAAAGCTTCCCTCTACCTACATTACACTCTGATAGCTCTGCATCCATTAATCAAAGCAGGATATGGCTGCTCAGACTCTTTGTTTACTTGTCTAAGAGTGGCCTGTAGTTATTTGTTTTTCAGCACATACATGTCCACAGCACCACCCTTTTTCATCACATGGCCATGTGTTTAGGTTTCCTGCATTTTCACCCTGACAGCCCATTGCTCACTGGTTAAGAACCACATTAGTTTGAGGATACCATTCATCTAACATTAGTGCTTCCATTAGTGTGGACAGTTCAAACTGGGCAAAATGCACGCCTCATGCATAATTTAATGGACTTCATATAGTGAGTCAAAAATTGTTAGTACAACAGCAAAAAACCTCAGACTATTTCTTTAGAGACTCATCACTGGGAGATACCAAAACCAGGGCAATTGAACAATTGAACAAGATCCACGTTTGTGTCTGCGCACAGCAGCACTGAGTGGGTTGGTCTAAGATGTTCCACCAATACCCTATTTCTGAATCTAAAAGACACCCCCCTCCTCTCTCATCAAAATCTCATACTTTTCCTTTAGAAAGTCCTCATTATCCAAGTTTCTCTAGAGCTTCTTTCTTTGGATCCTAATGGTTTGTGTCTGCTTGATACAGAATATAAAATTCTTCAGGGCAGAATATTTTGCTTTATGATACATTTTTTGCTCGTTTATTTAAAAAAAACCTACAAAACCTGAACTCCCACACACTATCATAAACCACAAAAATAAATACATCAAGAACAAAATCCCATGAAGTTTTCCTCCCACATGAGAAGCGTGATAGGCAACAACAAACCTGAGCAGGGATAGCATTTATTATTTAACCAGAATCAGTATCTCTGTTGATTTTACCCTAAATTGTTTACATTTAACAGACTGACAGAGCAGGACTGCACTAAGACAGAAACACTCAGACCACTGGGGACAGGCTGAACCATATCCCTCAGATCTGCAGTGTCAGAGGCTTTGCCTTGACACACAGGGCAGGCTGGGAGCCACAGCCAGGGAGGGGAGGCTCCATGGGAAGAGCTGATGGGATCAGGATCCCCACAGGGTGTTCTGCCCTTACAGAACTCTCCAGTCCCTATTGTGTTCCTCCCCACAAAGCTTTGCCTGCACCTCTCTAGAGATGGCACCCAAAATCACAGGCTCCAGGCACTGCAGGGACATCCGTGTCACCAGAACTAAACTGCCTCCAATCCCTCCTCAGACTGGCCTGGTTGTTTCTTCTGCTTCCTGACTTTTCACAATTCTATCAGGGCTCCTCATGCACAACAGAAGTTGTTAGGTAATTGCTTCTAAAAAGCTCGAGCATCCTTAGCTAAAACAGGACAGTAATTTCTGACCTTTATCTGGGATGATTCACACACTGCAGCCCAGTTCTTTTGCTACTTTCCTAAATTAGCCATTTGGAAAGGTGGGTTGGTCACCATTCAATCCTTCTCACTGCTACTGGAAAATCATCCAAATATAGCAAGAGGAAGTCACTGATAGATTGTGACACAAAGGTGTAATTTCACAAATTGACATTGACTTACCCCATTTATCATATCCACTTTTCCCCTTCAAAAACAGCCCTATAAATCTCCTTGTGCTGCTTGTCTGAAGCTGCACTGAATTAATATGACCATATCCTTTTCACCTCTTCCCTTTCCACTCTGCTCTGGTCTCTGACCTGATCATCAACCAAAATCTGACCTCTGGGATTGAATTGTTCCATTTAAATCCCAGTTTTCAAGCTGTAATGACCAGTTCACAGCCCAAGTCTCAATGTGATTTTAGCTTGAAACTTCCCCCTGCAATGGTCGTCATAGATGCCTGAATAATATCACACTTTTCCCTTCTGCTTTTGTGCTCTCTCTGATATCCTTCCTCTCTCTAAGCAGAGCACTCACCCCAGTATCATGATTTGTCCCTAGGTTAACAAGAGACAACTGGACTTTCCTTTTTAGAAAGGCACTTTTAGATCCTTAGGGAAAAAGCTTTAGGTGAGATCTGAGTGTTAGAGAAAGACCTGCTGCATAAATTTTAAAATCAAATAAACATGAGTTGTCATCTCTTAACAAAAAAAAACATCAAGACAGCTCAATTTCCGAGTCCAAGCTCCAAGACAGGACAAAGAAATGACTGAATACCTGACAGCAAGAAAAAGAAAATTACAGTATTTTCACTAGTGAAAGTATTAGGAGAATGAGAGAATGATAGCAGAGCATGTCACAGGCTAAAGGAGGTCAAGAGAGAAAAGAAACAGCTGCGATCTATAATCAAATTATAGGACCTGGGATGCATAATGTATAAATACATGAAATATATTGTGCACATTCAGATCCCATAGATTTTTTTTTTTCTTATTTAAATCATCTTACAATAAAGCAATATTCTTCTCACTCATCCATGGAGAAGGTTCATAAGGCTAATGTGAGTGATCAGTTATGCGACCACTGGACTTAAGTTTAAATGAATGTGACTTAGATAACGATTTCTTTCCAGCTTCAAAGTCAAGACTCTTCAAAACAGCCAGCAGAAACAGGACAATGGATCTGTTTTGAAGACAGAAAACAAGAAACACTGTTCATGTACTTTTTTTGCAGTCTCCCAGCTGCCAGACCCATTCATATGAGCAACGTTTGAAGTAAACTACCAGCCCCAGATCAAGTACATTGGATGTTAAAAGTGACTGGCTAAGGCAGACAAGTAACTCTTGGTGCCTGAACTCCAGAGTCACAGCAGGGTTTAAAAAAGCTGAACTGGAAGGGGTGTGGATGAAAAAAACATGAGCTTTCCTTCTTGGAGGCATCAAATGTCTCTGGAACCCTTGGAAGCAATATTTCTTCATAAATGCGTGTAGATGGACAAGTGAAACCCGTCCTCAGCAAGTTAAAGTCCTTGTAGGAAAGGTGTTCTCTGGGCTAGTCAGGCCTTGTACCCCTGCAGTTAATTTCCAAGAACTCTAAGAGGATATTTTTGTGGATTGAGCAAGTCAACATGAATACAGGACCATAGAAATTGATCCAAAATATGTGCAATTTGGAAAGAAAGTACCTTGAATTTATTAGCAAATGGTTAAGGAAGCTTTTTTACATGTTTACAATCAATTTCCGTGACACTGAACAGCAAGGCCAAGAATTTCCTGATATAGGGCAAAACTTAAATTTCAACCTGTGTCCTTCCAGAGAAATGAGGCTACTCTGAAGTGTCAGGTCCTGTGCCTTTGGGTAGCAGCCCTGGATAGGAATCTTGTCCAAGTATGTCAGACATTAGAACAAGAAATTACAAGCACTTTGTCTTCTTAGTGACTTATTATGCTCCATGAAAGCAGTGAAACACTCATGTTCTCTGTCCCAGACACTCCAGTTCAGGATGTTTTATTGAAATGCTACAGTGGTTTTTTTTCTGTGATTTATAACCTTACATATTCCCACATGCACTGAAGGACACTCAAAGCACACAGGCAGTCTCCTGGTTAATAAAAACCAGATCCTATTTCAGCCAACTGGATTGCCTGGACAATCTCCATCTGAAGAACAACAGCAAGATCAAGGGAGGAGCCAAAAGGTAATTCCCTGTGACCTGAGGATGAGGTGACCATCTCACCTTTCTCTTCAGAGCTCACCAAAACCTTGCAGCAGGCTGCCACTGCTTAGACACAAATAAAGAAGTATCATTGTAGCTTTAAGCTCATTTTTTGACCCAGGATTAGACCACCAGATAAACATTAAACCAATGAGTAACTTTCCCTTGTGCAGCTCACAAGTGTAAAACCAAAAATCAGCCAAAAAAAGAAATAGCAAGAACTAGTGGGAAACTGCCTATATAAAAAAAATACACGTGATGAGTTACAAAAGCAAAATAATACCTTAATTTCTATTTACTCTAAGGGTTGTTAAAGACTCAGAATAGTTTTTAACCAAAAGAAAAATCTACCCAAAAGAGGGCATGCTACAAATATTACTTATTTTTACAACTGCAAATAAAAAAAGAACATGAGGAACAAAGAAATAAGAGAAGTCATTCAAAGAGAAGTGTAAGGTCTCTTTCTCTCTCAGAATTGCGTTATTTCAGATTACTTACAGTGTCTTCCCTGACAGAGAACATTGTTTTAGAGGACCACAATATGGCACAACTCTGAGCTTAAGGTTAAGGAGGAATTAAGTGTCTTCTAGTGAAAAGATCCCTAACAAACAATAAAGACTTCCTTACTTACTCATTTTGCTAATCAGTAAAATGAGTTGCCATTAGATTATTATTGAGCATATTTTAGAAGGGTTTTTCTAAGTTTGTGTCCAGAATATTTAAAGAAAATGAGACATTTCCAAGGAAATACTCTTGGGCCTGTTCAGAACAAAGCCCACACCAAAATGAGCTCATACTCGACTCTGCCCTGCCCTGGGCACAAGCTCCTGAGTTAATCATCTCCACCAGAGAGGGGCCCTGCAAATGCATTGCTGTGCCCTGAGAGACAGCACAGAGGGACACAGACCATGCCCAAGGCCCAACACACACCTCAGCCAGATCCTACCAGGGAATTACACTAAAGGAATTCCTGCCAGAGATTCTTGCTGTTTGTGCTTGATGGTTTTTTTAGTTATTTTTTTATCCCTACCCTCCCCCTTCTCCCTTTTCTGATAGACATCCAAACAAAGCAACCACCTCATCTAATTGCCCAGGCATTTCTCTTGCTTCATCACTGCATGATCTCAGCACCTTCAATTCAAACTTCATTCTCACAGTTCCCAAATTGCAAAAGAGTATTCATGATGTTACCTCACAGCTGAGAAACACACATTAAAGAGCTGAATTATTTGCCTGTGGTCAAAGATCATGGCTGTGAAAGAGCTGATAATTCAACACTGGACCACAGGGACATACTTCCTTATCACTGTTAGTTTCTCCTGGGTAAGTCAGCAAGGTGCTGAGCATCTTCTGAGACTCAGTGACAGTGATGTCTTTGAAGACAGACTCCAGATGCATCAAACTCAGAGAGTAAATGTTTCTTTAGTTCATTTTTAGATAGGAAAAAGGTATTCCCACTTACTTTTCCATGAGACTATAATTAGCTAAAATGTAGTATGTAACACAGAAGACTCACACCTATGATTTCCTTTGGTCATACACATGTCATTTCATACACATTCAATGAAAGAAACTCCAGCGCCCCTGGTTTGCTTTTTTACCTTTAAATTAAAACAACAGACACGGATATACACAAATTTCATCTTAGTGCATACAGGTTTATGTGTGGAAACAAAAGTACAATTATATTTCCAGAGGATTGATGGTGAAAGCCGAAAATAAAGACTGATTAGGATTAAAAACTCTTCCAGCAGCTCAGCACCACGGGGAACATTTCAAAGCTAACTGTACACAAATTTTCTAGTTAAGTCCAGCTCGCAGCCCTTGTACTAAAGTCAGCTGGAGCTTCAAACAAGGACGAGATGTGACAGGGATGTGACCTGAGGGCCACCAGTAACACCTGTCTGAGGAGGGGGGCACAGACTGGATTACAGCCTGGATGGCTCTCCACTGCTCCTGACTTAGGAACAAAGCCTAGAATGAAACAACAACCAAGAGCCAGGAAATTCATAGTCTGAGAACCATCCTGGCTGTGTGGCTGTCCTGGCCACCTCCCAGTGCCTTTACTGAAGGCAGAACTCCCAAAGATTTCCCTGGCTGTATTGCTACTCCCACATGGTGCACAAGTGCACAACATGGGCACACTTTAGCACAGTCCTACACACTGTGGATCATCCCCAGTTATTCTCCACACACAAACCTGATCAAACCATTTTGGTTCAGTGGCAAACACAGATGCTCTCCACTACACCAGTTTCAGAAGGTGGCAAATTCATGGGTGTCAGCACAATTGCATCTGTTTAACATTTGTGTACAGAGTAAGACAAACCTTCTAAAGTCCACAATGCATTGCAGGGTCACTTCTCCATGAACATTTTCATATATTATATTATAGTGAACATTAACTGAGATTTTTTTTTTTACAGTAAGCCACACAGAGAAAATTGTATTTCATTTATAGTTACTCTAAGAGGGTGAATTTTTATCCCTGGTTCCCAGGATTTGTACCAGCCACACAGCACTTCTACACAGTGGATAAGTTTGGCCTCTCTTGCTTGACAGTGAGGAAAATTGCTCCAACTCTAGTAAGTCGCACAGTTTGTCCTAATCTATGTTTTATTCCTTCACATACACCTCAATTTGAGGGGAAAAGAAATAGATATCAGATGTGACAAGTGTATGGTTTTTTTCCCCTGATATCTGACTGTTCATTTTGCCTTGGAAGGGCTGGAGCACCTTTCAAAAGTTTTAGCCCTCTGTTTCTGAGGAACTTATCCTTGTGGCATGTCTGTCAGTTTTCACAGTGCTCAAGCAAGTCTTTGCAATTTTCACATAATGGCAGTTGTTGACAGGTTGTTAGGGCTGACAGTGAATATGTTTGAAAAACTGTCAAGCTGGTGAAAAAAAAATTAGAGGAGAGAGAAGGAGCCTCCTTACATTTGTAACAGCATGTTAAACTGTAAATGCATTCTCAAAATGTATAGGCCTCCTTCCAGTCGTGTTACTTGCTCTACAGTGACAGCATATGTGAATATATGATCCTTAAAAATTAATGTCAGATTGTCATTTTATAGGTCACAGTCACATTACTACAAAAGTGTTTACCTTTATAGAATTGATCTTACCTTAAATACTCAATAATGGCTGTTTCAAGCAAAGAAATTGCTAGAAGTAAGGTGCCAGTGCTAGTGGCTTTTAATTAGCTTTATAGTGCTTTTGCCAGAGGTATTACTGACCCCTCAGAGCCCTCGACAATGTGCAGAACCTGGCTCCTGCCCAAGGGCAATTTCCAGCACTGCACAGAGGGGTCTGGAAGGTCTCCCAAAGCTCCTCAGAGAGGTGAGTGACCAGCAGCCTTGAACCCTCTTCCACAGCCACCAGTGCCAGGTTCATGGAGTCGCTGTACCTCAAATGGTGACAGCTTTCAGAAATGAACCTGTGTGGATGGATCTTTATTTACATTGCTCACCAGTGAACTCCAAAATGGTCCCTTGATCAAAGCAGGACAAGAAGTAGAGAAGCACCATGAATCTGACATAATAGAAATAATGGAGGCCTTACTTTGCCTCGTTATTTTAAGGCAGATTCAGCTCATTTTGGTGATGCTGAAAAACGTGGTTAGTAACTGATATTAATGAGGAATCTCTCCTCTCACATGTCAGACAGACTGATTCTTCTGTGATAAAGTTATATAATTCAACTTATTTCTGGGAAGAATGAGCTCACTCATCTCTCATTCACAGAAGGATTTCTTAAAATAATTTTAGTTCAGGTTTTAAATACTTTTTCTTACAGTCCTTTTATAGCACTGCTTTGCTTATCATTTCAAGGGTAACAATATGAGTCCTGAGCACCTACAGTGTAAGACAGGTCTGCTTTGTCTAATATTGGAAGAGACTAAAATAACTGAGAAGAATAAAGGACAGGCTAGCCTAATCACAGCCATGAAATTATTATAACTATGGTAGAGTAAAATGGACTGTATTCACAAAAGCAAAAATGTTTTAAAAAAAAAAAGGAGTTTGATATGGCAAACTATTTAGAAGAAGCATTGCAGTAGACAGCAGCTGAGTTGCATGACCAGCAGAAAAATAAAGTTGTTAAAAATAGGTAAAAGAGCTGTACTGGATAAATCCATGAAGGAACATGGCAAAGGTGATACAGAAGATTTTATGGATGATCTATCTCCCAGGGCTACAAGCAGTATCAAGAATACGCTGGGCCTTGAAAAATATACTAAAAAACAAAAGGATAAAATAATATAGAAGAAAACCAAACTGGAATGGTAAGGAGGAAGAATAAAAATGAATCATGCAGGTCTAGATAACATGATCAGGAAACACCAAACTCTGCAGTACAGTGAGAAAGGAGACTCCATGGGTTCAGTGCAGACTGACATCTAGGCTGAACTCAAAACTTGATGTGTCACAGAAGCTTCTTCCAGCTCCTGCTGAAGTCAAGAGAACTCTCATTTATTTGAAGAGAAGCAGGATTAGGTCCTAATCCTTCTGCCTCGCTACCCAGTAAAGTGAGGATAATAATTGTATTGACAGGTAATTCTGTCTCACAGGAGTATTCTGAGGATTACGTAGCGTCTGCACTGTGCTGTGAAATGCTAAGTGCTAAATATGATTATACAGGGATTTCCATCCAAAGATGTCAAAGCACTTTCCAAACATTAATAATTGAAGCTTTATAATACCCTTAGGACTGCACATGTAAAGAAGGCAAACAAGATTCAGGGCTCAGCAAAGAGGACAAGGATTATTAGACTTATTTTATAGTGGATAAACTACACCACAGTGAGATTAAGTGACTTGCCCGAAGTAACAGAGCAAATCAGTGACACTTCAGAAAACAAGCCCAGAAGGCCAGACTCCTTCACACTTTGCACAGAAAAGATGCACATGGGATGAGAGGGTCAATCAGCTTTTGGAAGGAGTTGGATGGATCAGAACATTGAAGAGATGTGGAACACCTGGACAAGACTGAGGAGAGCACAAGAAAAACAAACAAGGTTTGTTTATTTTTAGGTACCTGAACAAGAACCAATAGAAGAAAATACAATGCCTTAAAGTAGCAAAAAGTAGAGTTTACTGGCAGAAGGCATAGTCACTGCTAAGAGCATCAATTCTTTAGCTTACAGATTTAACAAAGATGACAGAGAACATGTGTCAGAATTCAGATTAATTTCCCAGGAGAAGAACAAATACAGAAGGAAACTGAAATCATGTTAGAACAAGAAATCAAGAAATCAGAATGACTGAAGACTGGGTAGATGAATGGTACATACTTTCTCAAGTTCTAAAACAAAAGGCAAAGTATTGACAAAATTCTTCAAAATAATTTTTGTGTCAGAGAATTACACAACCTCATATACCACTGAAATGGACTTGAATCTCAGGGTGAGAAGAGCTAGAATAAATCACAGCAGTCCTGGCAGACAAGAACAAACATAAATGTAAACAAAGATAGCTTCTGAGAACATTCAAGAACTCAGTTTTGGTACATGATGACAAAAGAACAATCTTGTCTAGCAAACATGACTCAATATTAAAATAAAATTCAACTCTGGAAGTGAACTTCCTTGGACTTTGAACATGACTTTGAACCAACCACCTTAAAAAGTAGTGATATTCCAGAACATTAAAAGTGATCTTCATCTGCCAGCCAGCAAGACCTTGGAGCAAAAGACTCTGGGATAGGGCTGCAATATTCAGATGAGGAATTGCAGCAGATGCTCAAAGTGAAATCTGGTTGTCAGGATCAGCATTTGAACTAATTTCCCTCACCATGTGTGCTTTCACAGATTTCTCAAGGGCTTCTGAGCAAGAGGGAACATTGGACCACTCTTGAAGGGAGCAGTAAGTGGAGCTCACTGTCAGTGGTTACTTCAACAACATTAATTCTCATTTCCGTGCAAGAGTGAAAAGGATGTTTTCACTGCCTTTC